>VZTG01009498.1:226031-314495 GCA_013397845.1 Melanocharis versteri
GGCCTCCGCGCTGCCGCCGCCGCTGCCGCGCGGCTCCAGGTGGCCCCGGACCAAGGTGACACCCGGCCGGCTCCCGCCCCGGGGCCACCTGCCCCCGCGGCCCGCGCAGACCTTCTTCGCACCGCGCAGCCGGCGGCGAGCGAGCGGCGGCGATGAACCCGGTGAATGCCACTGCTCTCTACGTGTCCGCGAGCCGCCTGGTGCTCAACTACGACCCGGCGGACCCCCAGTCCTTTTCCGAGATTAACAAGCTCCTGCCCTACTTCAGGCAGTCCCTCTCCTGCTGCGTGTGCGGTGAGGATCTTTCTTTTGTTCCTGCACAATGAGCCTCCCCGGGACTCCCCCACGGCCCTGGGCCCGCACCGGGGCTGGCTCGGCCTCGCCCCGCCCGGCCCGGTCCGGGGCAGCTCCCAGCAAAGTTTGCCGGGCCCGGAGCCCCCGGTGCCGCGGCCGCCGGGGGGGCGGCTGGGCGCTCGGGAGCGGTGGAGTGGGAACAGCTCGGGCTAAACCCGCCCCCGGCGCGGGGCAGCCGCGGGCAGGGCCGGTCACAAGGGCAGGGAGGCAGCCGCGCACGCTGCCAAGGCGGTGGTGGCACGGAGAGTGTTTGCCTCAAAATGAAGCGCTTTATTATGGTCACTGCTTCATCGAGGGTACGGCAGTTGTTAGTGGTTATTGAAATACTCTGGTGAAGTGAAGTTAATCGGTGTAAAAAAGCGATGACTAAGAGCGAGTGTGGTAAAAGATACCCAAAACTATATGCAGACTGTAGAGGCAGTGGAAGAGGAACTTCGTAATTTTTTTTACCCCTCCTCGAAATGTAAACAATAAGTAATTCCGATTGAAAGCCAGGAATTTTGAGCTGACAGAAACAATAATTGATTTTTTTTGTGCCTAGTAGATAATTGTTCTGTAACAATAATTACCATAAAAAGCAAACAGGCTGAAAGAGCCTTCCCCACTCCCATCCCCCAAAAAAGAGCGTTCTGTGTGCTGTGGACAAAGGCAGTATCCGGAATTTCGGTGTTACAGTCTGGGGAATACTGGGAAAGAATTGCATTCTGCTGTGTTTATGGAGTGGGGGCATGTGTCCGTTCCTGGGAGGAAGCTCTGGAATAAACTGTTAGGTTTCCTTGAACTTCCCTTTGAAAGCTTGGTCAGTGTCGGGAGGGGGCTCTGAGCTGTTAGGTTGTTAAATATTTTTAATTGTCCTTTTTTCCCCTCTAGTAATTTTAAGTCCTGCCCTGTTTGTGTTTTCCTGACAGAGAGGGTTTATGCCCACTGTGTTTGTCGATACCGATGCGTGTGTTACACTAAATTTGAATTAGATTGCTGGGGTTTAGAAAGTTAAATATTTTATTTATTTACAAGATCAGGGTTTAAATATCGAGGCGGCTAAAGCAGCGTTAGATGTTTCCTATCCTCTCGCTGTTGGCTCCTCCCACTTAAAGTCTTTGAAAATAGAGATGTGTTTGCGCTGAGAAAGAGGGAGCCCGTTCCCAGGATCTCTGCATCGTCATTTCCTGAAGTAATTTGTCTTAAGGGTTTTTCCTCGTGGAACCCCGATGCCAGTATTGATGCACCTCTGCTTTTTATTTCTTAGCACCTTAGGACCGGTTAATTCCAACCCCAGCTGTGCTTTCTTCCCATAAATTCTTCCTGCTTTTGGTCAGTCACCAGACTGCTTTTGCCAAAAAATATGGAAATATTGTTCTGATTTTTTTTAATAAAGTATTTGCATTGCTGCGCTCTCTGGCCTCCCCACTTTAAGCCTGGTCTTCTGAAATGTGTTCTTTATTCTCCTTGCCTTGCCTTCTTCCCTTCTTGGCCTTTTGCAATCTTAGTTTTACACTCTGTGCTGTTGAAATTGTCTATCTTTAATTTGTCCCTGCCCAGATTCCTGAGGTTTTTTTCCCCTTCTTCAGCTTTTCTTGCTTAGCTTTTCTGTCACTCTCAGTTTGGTAGAGCAAACCATGTTTTTAGTTTGTTTTCTTCTATTTCCTTGTGCCTCCATGGATATTCCTATTCACAAACTACCTCTTGATGGTTCTGCTTTCTCTAGTGACCCTTTATTTTCTTTGAATATTAGGTTATTCCTTTGGTGTATTTTTTTTTTCTACTGTGGCCAGCTTTCAGATAACTGTAGCTGCTGTTTATTTCAAATGTTTTGCTTACGGCTGATTAACCAGTCTTATCTGTGCCTCCTGGCCTCCTGCTTGTGGCGTGTCAGTATCCAGAGGCCTCAGTAAATTCCACGCTCTTTGTGAAGCCATGCTGTAGAACAGAGTTACTCAGGAGTCTGTCTTGAGCCTGAGGTGGTCATGGGGGAGTAGGCCTGCCCCACACAGAACTGCCCACTCTGGTGTTCCCAGTGTCACAAATCTGCAGTTCATACTGGAAAAGGCCAGTCCATCTTTTTCTCATTTGCCTTTTGTGTTCCTTTTCTCTTAGTGCTTAGAGCTGTTACACCTTTTACACCTTCTGAATATTTAAGGTCATTAAACCTTGTACAACCATCAAAGCATTTTTAGCTTTGGTGTTTTAAAAAATAAAGTGCTGAAGTAAAGGTTACATTGAGAGATCATGACAGTGAGCACTATGACCACCCAAAACTCTGCCAGAATCCCAGAATATTCTGGGTTTGAAGGGACCCTCAAGGGCCATGGAATCCAGCTGTTAGCCTGTAGAGGGACTGAACCCAGAACCTTGGTGTTCTCAGCACCCTGCTCTGACCAGCTGAGCTAACTGTGCAATGTGGGTTTGGGTTGGGTTTTTTGTTTTAATACTTGCAGGCTTTTCAGTTGCTCACTTCTTTCTGCCGTGTTTGTCTGTTTAGACCATGAGACCCAAATGCCTGGCTCTGAGTTCATGTACATGGAACTTAGAGTGTCTGGTACTTCCCTTGCACAGATTTTTGTAAAGTGCTGAGTGCAAAGGTTTAAAAACTGTGTTTTGTTGGAGAAATGCTGCAGGAAGTATCAGTAGTAGTTAAAGTCTCAAGTGCTGGACTTCTAGGAATTCCCTTGGGAAGTTACTCCACAAATTAGTGTTCCTTATGTCATCAGCTTTCCCTCAGTGTGTAATCTCTCTTGAGTGCATTCTGTAATGTTTTGTTATGCTGTAGGTATTAATTCCATGGTCAAGATTGTCCTTTTAATTTTAGGGAATTGTTTTTAGGAGAAATGAGTGCCAGCTACATAAATCAGCTAACATTCCTGGGCTTCCACTGTGCTCCCAATGCACGAGGCATAAGCCAGCTCATTTCCTTGTGATCCCATAGTCTTTTACACCAGCTCACATAGCAGGGGGTGGCAGAAGTTTTCTGACCCACATAATTATGAAGTTCCAATTAAAGCTCTGATTTCAGATTCAGATTGACACACATGGAGTTGCAGCGGTAGAAAGCCAAAATGTAAATACAGTATGTCAGTGTAAGTCAGCTGAATCAGTTCTGGGTGGATTCAAGGTCTCCCTCTTGCCTCATGATGGGTGATAAGGATTCAGTTCTGTAGCTGAAACAGCCGTGTGTGTATTTCTAGGATTTAAGTGTGATCATGTGACAGTTTCCTGGACAGTGCTGTAGGTAATCATCCTTTTACAGGGATGTGTAAGACAATATTTCCTAGAGCTTTTAAAACTTGAAAATAACTGCTCCCTAGTGTGCATTAGGCAGAAGGGCCATGCCTTGTGTGTTTTGAGGATGTGAAATACAAGTTTCAGCCTCTGGAATAAAGTGATTGTTATAAGATTGCACGTTAATACCACATTTAGTTTAAAAAGGGCATAGTAGAATTTATGCAACAAACTTCTGTGTTTTAAAGGTGCTGTCTATTGGGATAAACATCTTAGCAGTGCCATGCTCTGGTTCAGATACCATGCAGGTGACTGCAAATCATTGGTCTTTCCAGCATTAACAGCTTTCTCTGAAATTCAGTTGAAACGCTTGTAAGAGATATGATTGACAGTCAGATCAGCTTAGCTTTTTATCCATAGAAAACTTCATCGTGGAAATCTCTGAAAGATATTTCAAAGGTATGTGAAAGATTGTTATTGCTGATTGAGAGAGTGCTTGGAACCTGGCAGGGCTGCAGGACAATGTTTTATGCTTGGCCAGGAACCTAGCTGGTGCTGGGAAATACAGGATGAGAATACAATTCTTGTCTTAAACATCCTGTAATCCCAGTGAGGGGATGTGAGACAACATGTGGCTTTAGGGAGATTGTGGGGGGAACAAAGAAACCCATGGCAGCACTGACTGGTACCTCACAGAACCCCATCTGGTGTTCTGAGGCAGCTCTTGATAATTTTAGCCAGGGGATTGACGGCTCAGTGGTGCAGTAGCATTGTGGAAGTAACTCCCAAACGTGGGCGATAGCATGGATTGCAAAAAAAAATAGAAGAAAAACTTGACTTTTTGTTTTTCTATATAATTATTAGTATAAGGATGTTATTTCCCTCCTGCTCTTGTGTAAAAGCAGTAGCCTGTTTTGAGAGTTTTATACTGCCAAAGTAAGTGGAATGGAGCCTGTAATATAATTACATATTACAATCAGTTATACTTAGCGCTAGATCTGAAATGTCTCCACAGTTGGTGGTATACAGTTGTGTAAAATTTTCCACTTTGTGCCTTTCTGTCCATGTGAAGACTTCTCCTCTTCCTCCCCTCTCTCTGAGCTAATTCTCCTTTGCTTCTGCAGTTCCTGTGTCCCCCAATGCCCTTCCCTGCTGGGCACCTCTTGGGATGTGGTTCCAGGTCCCAGGCAGAACTCAGTGCTGTGTGCTGCACTCTGTCACTGGGAAATGGTGTGAACTGGGCCTGGACAGTTGGACTGAACTTCCCTCAGAGAAGGGGAGATACTTGAGTGACGCCTAAACAAATGGAAACTTCCTGGAAAATTCAGTTTCCTGTCACAGACATGGAATAAGGGAGAAGAAACAAATTCCCATTATAACAAAACTTAATTATATGGGTGATACTGGAGTTTCCATTTGGGATGTGAGCCATGGCTGAGTTAAACTTGGATAACAGAGCGAAAAAACGTATTTAAGTTTTGTGATGGAAAAGTTTAGCCAAGAACTTCCTCCTTGTCCATTCTCCCTAGGTTGAGGAGAGTAAAAGCTGATTCCTGATCTGTGCTGCCAGATCAGAGTTGCCTTTTATGTTTGAAAATTGGTCTGGTGCTGTGGGGTTTTTTAGGTATTTTCTGCGTTGACATTTTCTTCTCTCCTCTGTTTTCAGTTATGAGAAATACTGTAAATAAAACTACTGGTAGTTTTTAAAAGTACATTATTTTCCCCTTAAAAATGTCGTGAATGGTTGCCAAAACTTCTGAATTTGTGAAGAATGTGAAAAATAATCATCTCTGAAACAACCATCAGGGAGCATGGACTAGGAGACTAAGTACCTATCAGATACCTTCTGCTGCAGGTATTCTGTTTGTGCTTGGTCTGGAGAGCAGTTGGCTATAAAATGTCCAGTCTCACATCTCTGTATACACCAGCTTTTACTCAAGAACATGTTGGGTGATTTCCTCTTAAAATCTCCCTACTCGACTTCATTTCCTTTTCCTGTTTTCAAACCCTGTGTGTGACTCCTGGGAGAACTGCTTTGTCAAGGTTGTCTGCATTGTACTGCAGAAGTTTTGATAACATAAAGTTCTGCCAGTAGAATTTTAATTAGTTTCTAAACTAAAAATAGTCCTCTCTCTTAGAAGAAAATTGAGTAGGAAGAGAAGTAGGCTGTGGTCCCCTCGGTGGTAGCTGGTTGACAGTGGCTTCCAAAGAGGGTTGCAGTGCTGTCTTGTGCTGGGATTGTTGAGGAGTGTTCCTGCTTGAGGATCTGAGAGGTGTTGGATGGGTTTGGTGGTGCCTGAGGATATTGATTAAACCGATTGTGTTCCCGAGTGTTTAAAGGGGAGTTAATGTGTTGCCAGGAGGCATCTTTATTGGGTCGGCTGAGCTTTCCTGGTCCGTGGGCACGGAGCACTCCAACACACGTTCCTCTGCCTTTGTTTTCTTTGCTACCTTATGGTTTACACGTCAGGCCATGTAACTACGGACTGAGCATTCCTGGATATTGTGTCGGAGTCTTTAGTGAGGCCAGAAAACATTCCCTGGGGCTGGGCAATGACTTGAGAAGTGATGGCAGCACAGCCTCTCCTGAGCACGGTGCTTTGCAGGGAGCAAAAATTTCCCTGCTCTCCTGGAGGAATTACACTGAGACACCCAGTGATGTAATTTGTTATTCAGTGTCTCCTGAGCCTCACAGTCACAGCCCACGCTGGCTCCCTCTCACACTGTGGCCTTGGAGAGCACACTTCACTCTAAGATTATGTTCAAGAGTTTTTGTTTGGTGCGGAAAAATGGTTTTCATTACTTTTTTGTTTGCTCGGGGAATGTGAGGAACTTGATCTATAACTTCCAAAGCAAGTTCTAACTCTTGTGAGTGTTTCTGCAGCTTAGAAACATGTTATTATTTTACACCCATAGGAGAAATGTTAACTTCGCTATTTGAAACTTCTCAAAATACAGCAATCTTGACATTTGGGAAACACCATTATGTGAAAATTTTACACTGCATGGTGAAAAATATTAATTTATCCATCTTTTTAAGCCTCAAAGTTTGAACTTTACCACCTAGTTTGTTAAAAATACATTTAGAATTTTTCCTGTCAGAGATTTTGTAAACACAAAGACTTTCAAACAGAACTATAACTTTGAAATAGGACTTAGTAAAAATGTTCTGTTGTTTCTTATGTGCGGGATGGTCTCAGAGAGCAAGGCAGTCCTTTCTGCACTTAAAATGCAATTTGTTGTAATTTTTTTCCTTGAACTTTCACTAAAGAGGTTGACAGTATTTCTCCAAATATGAGGAAAAATAGTCTGTCTTCTGATCATGGTTAAATTGGGTTCTCTTGGTGTTCAGGCAAAAACAGTGCAGTTTTTATTTTTTCAAAGAGTTATACAAGCATTAATTCATTAGTTACATCTGTCCCTATATGAGGGTAATAATGTCTTTAGCAATTTTTTCATAGTTGTGTGTTGATGGAGGATGCGCAGAAATATTCAGTAGCCAGCAGAATGTTTTCTCTGATAAAATTTTGAAATAAATATTTTGAAATAAATATTTTTAGTTGATTTGGGGTTTTTTTTAGTACTTCTTTTGTGTCCCCCATGTTTCCATTTCACCCAGCTGGGAATTTATGAGTGCTTGTGGATGTCTCTGGTCAAATTCTGGCGATGTGGTTGGGGTGATCTAAGGGCAGGTTGGTGTTTGCAGGAAAAAATAATTTCACATAGTTCACAGGGAAACTCTCATTGTTTCTCAGAGTTCTGTGCTGGGAGTCTTGGGGAACATTTTTTTATTTCTACTTTTTGGCTGAATTGAACAATTTATGTGTACAGAACCTTGTCTCAAAGCCCATGAGAGGATCACGCATCTGTAGTGTTGTTGTTGTGAACTGCCCTTAGCTCCACACTGTGTTTTTTAGCTGTGGGTTCAGAACTTTGCCCCTGGAATATTGCAGAGATGTGTTCGTGTTTCAGCTAAGAGCGTGGCCACTGCACATGCGGATGTTTTGGGCACGTGCTTTGGGAATGCTGTGCAGTGGGTGGGATACCTGTGTGACAGGGGATCCAGCAGATTTCAGTGAGAGGAGCTGCCCAACATTTTTCTACCTGGGACAACTGCTAGGTTGTACAGACATTGGTCTGGGGAATCTGGCTCCTGACTTTGGTGCAATTTTGGTGAAATGCATGAAATCCACCATGGTCCAGCCCACCCCAAGTGTAGGTCTGGACGTGGGGGGTGTTAGGGCTTGGGATCTGTGAGACCTTTCGCTGCTGTCATGTCCATGGCAGCTGGCCCTTGCACTAACCTCTGTGAGTCTGAGTGTGTTCGGTTTTCTTGTTTTCTAGGAAGTACCTAGATCTCCCACCCCTCTAAAACAGATCCCACCTCTGCAGATGGCTGACAGACCTTTTTGCTGCTCGTCATATGCCTGCCTGTCTGTTGTCAGATAGTTTTGCAATTAGTGCTTTTAGGGAGTTTATCCAACTCGGGAAACGCTGCTTTTGTGAGGTAATTTTCAGTTGTATTTTGCCTTTAAAGCCCTCGTTGAGCTGCTCATTCTTCAGTGGGCCACAGCTGATCATTTCTTGGGTGAGAAGATGCTGTGTGGAGTGGCAGGGAGCAGTTCAGGGAAGATGGTGGGGAGAGCAGGGCTTTTCCTTCCCGGGGTGCTGCAGCTGAAGCTCTGGAGCTGCAGGTGGAGGGGTGGCTGAGAACAAATCCCTGTTCAGTGGTGTTCCAGTCGGTGAGAACCAGCTCCTGTCCTTCAGGAGCTCCTGAGCTCTGAAGCTTGGACATGACAAGTTGTTGGAGCTTTCTGGCTGTTGCTGATTATTTTAGTAGAAACAATCTGATAATGTTTAATCCCAAAATTAAAAGGCTGACAACGTAGCAGTGCAGCTGTCAAAGCTCCAGCTATGGATATGACTTTGGAGTCCTTGGCATGTAGAAGTCTGTGTGTGTGCCTCAGTTGGGTAGAGCTTCCTGTTCCTCAGAGCTTGGTAGAGGCTCAGCATTTCTGTTTCTATAATCATGGTTTAAAAATGAACTCGTACTCACTGTGCTGTTTGATGGGCACAGATTGGTGGGTGAGCTCCCTTGCTGCCCTCTCCTCCTGTGTCCCATGGATGCCACAGTACCTGAGTGGCTGGGCTGGCCAGCCCCCGGTGCTGGCTGAGCACCGCGGCACCAGGGCACTTCTGGTGATCCCACTGCAGCCAAGATCAAAGACTTCTGCCTGACAAACAGTGGAGGTGAACCCCAGGGATACATTTGTATTTGTAAAAAAATTTGACGAAATTTTTTCTATTTTACTTCATGAAATTAAGATTTAATACTGACATAATTCTTAAGACTCCGGGTTGTTGGAAAAGCCAAGATATTTTTCAGTGACTAATTTCCAAGGACCCTAAATTAAATATTTGTGTTTAGCCCTTTCCTGCCTTTGCTGAGGATAGGTGAGAGCGGCTGGAGGTACCTGTTCAAGCCCTTCTTCACAGTGAATTTCATCCATTAGGAGCTCATTTGCTGGGTACAGACACCTAACAATTGTTTTGATTCCCAATTCTTCTCCTCCCTTTGGTGTCAGAGACACAATTTGCAGATGCTTCCCCTATCCCTGCAGCTGTGAAATAATGCTCATTAAGGACCACAGCAGGAAGTATTCCTTGTGGTTTAAGTGGTGTCGCTCCCAGGACAGCCTTTCCAGATCAGCTGGGATGTTTGGTAAATAATATATTAAAAGTTTTTCCTCTGTATATGCTCCTCATTAACTCTAAGTGCTGATATTAATGTACATATTTAGTCAACCTTTCTGAAATCAGGATAGTTAAGAGCTGATGCGTGGAAGGAAAGTCTTGTACTGGAGGCTTTGTGAAAATGCGATTTTGCTTTTGGTGTATTGATAAACCCCTTACGAAAGAGGATGAGAAAAGACAGGGCAGGGTTCAGTAACACCAGGGTACACAGGGCTGTAAAACTGAAGGTCTGCAGTGGTAATCGTGGAAGGGTCCAATGCAGGTGAATGGCTGCACAATAAAATGAAAAATTACATTTAGCTTAGAGAAATACTAAATTATAACCATGGAAAAATATTAACTTCAGGGCCCACCATGATTATATCTTGGAGAGCTGTATAAATTTTTAAATTTCTAGAGAGGGGTAGCACTGATGGCCACTAGGCAAAAGTGAGGTCTTGGCCTTGCAAAATTTAGGAACATTGAGGTTCCAAAACAGCTCAGGTGCTGTTTGTGGGACAGTGCTGCTGACTTACTGCCCCTCCCTGAGTAATGTAATGAAATGATGAAACTTAATTTTATGGGAATTAGCATCTCATGGTTGACTTTTTTTTTTTAACTTGCCAATACTAAGACTGAGGAGAGTGATAGTGCCACAGAACCCATACAAGAGAGAAACTTTGAAAAATGAATATTCAATGACATATGAGTTGAAACTGAAAATATTCCTGTCTCTCCAGTGTAGGTTGCCTGGCATTTACTGGGAGTAGAAATTGCTCTGTTCTTCCTGTCAGTGAGAGCATGTGAAGTTTTTTGTCTTGTCAGTCCATTTTTTCCCTCAAAGCCTCCAGAAATTTAATTTTTTCTGTATCCTCTTTTAGCATTTGTACTTATTCAGGAGTTTCAGCCAAATTTATTTTGGGAGAAATAAAATGCACAGTTGGCGATGCCTTTTTTTAAAATCTAGTTAAAAGTTAAGGTGATATCTTGTTTATTTGGTGCCATCTCTGAAGTATTTTAGTTCTGTAAAGCATCACAACTCAGCTTTATTGTGATAAGGAGCCAAGAGAGGCTACGGGTTGATGAGGAGTGCACCCGGCTGCTTTGTGTCATTAATTAATTGGGAATTAATTCATGCCGGTGGCTTTTGGCCCTGGGAGCACTGTGGTCCTGAGACTCTGAAGTGTCAGCACTGGCCAGGGCGTGGCTCCTGCTGGTCCTGTTGGACTCAAAATCCAGGGGGGCTGGACCATTGTTGCTGAACTCTCTGCTTAAGAACACGACTTCTGCGAGGAGCTGGTAGGATTTAAAGTTTTGGTTTTGTTCTCTTTAGAGAACTTTTCTCCTAAAATCGAACCCCATTTTAGGACCACAATGGCCACCTCTGCCTGTGTTGTTGTTTCTATCGTGTCATTTCAAGGGAACTTGGGGAAAAAAAACAGTAACTCCCCCTGGGTGGACTGTGTGACTTCATGTTCCATCTGTTGGCTTTAAATTTTCCTGGCTTGGTGTGATGAGCGTTTTCTGTCTTCTCATGGTGGGGTCATGTCACACTGCTACAGCAGGGCTCATTCTATGTCACCTGCCAGCTTGCTGAACGACTGTATTTCTCTCCATTTATTAAAAATTACTGTGTAATGGCAATCTGAGCACTGGCTCTTCTGATTTGTTGCTCAAAACCCAGTTTACATCAAGCTACACCTACTGAAAGATGGCTCAGGTGGAGGACTTGGAGCAGCCCCTTCCTAAAGAGGGATCAGGGAATACAGGGGAAAGGGATCAGAGAAGCAAGCAGTGAGAGAAAATATCTTTGATTTTTTGGGGGTTTTATCCCAGTCTGATTTGATATATGCACTTTGTTTCCTCTTCCCAAGTTGTTTAATTTTATTCACTTGTTGCAGCATATTGTTTTCACTTCTGAAAATTTGGGTGGGAATTCCCTGATGGCTGTAACTCATCCAGCAGAGGCTCCTTATGGGAGAAAGGTCTGATCAAAGCTGAGAATGTGCTGCTGGGAGGGGAGGGAGGCCTGTTGCTGAGGATGACTATAGATACTCTGCAATTTAATTTAGGATGGAATATCTTTCTGGCCTAGAGCTGCCTGGAAATAGCAAAGCAGTACTGTCACTTTCTGGATATAGGAACTAGTTGGATTGTTTCTATACAGAATTTAGTTTCTCTTGTTCTTTCATATTTTATCCTTAGGTAGTATTTGAGTTATTCTTAAGGAAAACCAAAACCATTCTTCCAGGTTTTTACAGTTTTGGGGATCTGCAGAAAAAAACCTTCCAGACTGTCAGTGCTGGGGGTCTGAAACTTTCTGGGCTATCAGGTGTGTGTGGATTCCTTTAGTAGTGGATTTTTACTAGTTTTTTATTCTAAACAGTAAAATCTTGAAGAAAATCCTTTATTCTGATGGCTTCACTAAATGCTAAATGAAAAATAACACAAAATCTGCTGTGTCTTTTTCCCTTCAGGGGTGGATATTTCATCATTTTTACATTCCTTTCAGAATTTTCCCTCTGCTCTGTTACCATTTGTTTTTACTAATTCCATTAAAATCTCTGCAGTAACTTATCATGGGAGTTTATTATTGCACTTTAGGTAAATTAATAGAAATCTTGTGTGTTCTGTAAGTTTCCATGGACAAAGCTGAACGGGAGAAGGGGATTGATAGTATTGTAGTTGAGAATGTTTCTAAAGGCTGCAACACACAACAAGTCACGATGTGATGATTTTCTTCTAATTTTATCTAATGTTGTTTTAAAACCAGGTTGGCAGCTGTGAGAATTTGTACAGGCAGTTGTTTGGATGGGATGTTTTCTTGTGAATAACTGAACTGTTTGAGGCATTTTTTTTTTGATAGTATAAAAGATTCATCCCATAGTGTCCTGGAAACCTGCCTTAAGTCCATTGTAATCTTCCTTTGTTTTTCCCATAGGAAATTTGCTACAAGACCCTATTGCTCCTACCAACTCCAACTGTCAGCATTATGTCTGCAAAACATGTAAAGGCAAGAAGATGATGATGAAGCCTTCGTGTAGCTGGTGCAAGGACTATGAGCAGTTCGAGGAGAACAAGCAGCTGAGCATCCTGGTGAACTGCTACAAGAAGCTGTGCGAGTACATCACACAGACACCACTTGCCCGGGACATCATCCAGGCTGTGGATTGCTCCGCAGACCTGCTGGCTCTGCTCAAGGATGGGGCACCGCTCCATGAGGAGACGGAGAAATCCTCTGATGCGGCCCTGGCTCTGTGTCTCACGCATTCCCCAGTCCCTTCCACCTCGGAGCTGGCAACAGACGTGCCAGGGGGGTTCACGGCGCTGCCCGAGAGCACCCCTAACCTGGACCTGCGGGGCTCCGTCATCAACGGGCTGCCCCCCTGCAACGGGCTGTCGGTGGAGAAGCTCAGCGTGAGCATCCCCTCTCCCGAGCACGCCAGCACCATCGACGTATGCAGCACTGGTGACTACATCAAGACGGAGGACATCCCCAGCAGCCTGCAGCCCGTGTGTGACACGGTGGCCACCAGCGACCTGTGCCCCACGGGCATCGACATCTGTGGCTTCAGCGAGGACATCAAGCCGGGTGGGTCGCTGCTGCTCAGCGTCGAGGAGGTGCTGCGCAGCCTGGAGACCGTGTCCACCAGCGAGGTGTGCGACTCCAGCCTGCAGCCCGGCTTGGAGGCAAACATGGCCAATGGCCCCTTCCTGCAGCTCTCCCCCCCTCCCCTCAGCCATAACATTTTCATGTCCACAGATGCTTCTCCTCATGGGCTCTCCTGCACGGCGGCCACGCCCAAGGTGGTGAAGCTGAACAGGAAGCGCTCTCGCTCTGAAAGTGACAGTGAGAAGGTTCAGCCTCTGCCCATCTCCAGCATCATCTGCGGTCCAACACTGGGAGCATCAGCTCCCGTGACAGTCAAACAGGAAAATAAAATGTCTTTGCAGCCTATCGCGACTGTACCTAATGGAGGAACTACTCCCAAAATCAGTAAAACTGTGCTCCTGTCTAACAAAAGCATGAAAAAGAACTTAGAACATGCCCCTAAGAAATCCCACCCGAAAGCCAAACCAGGGGTGCTGAAAACAAAAGACAAGGCAAAGGAGAAAGTTCCCAGCAGTAATGTTATGCCAGGAAGCCCAACAAAAACTGTGTATAAAAAGCCACAAGAAAAGAAAGGGTGTAAATGTGGTCGTGCCACCCAAAATCCAAGTGTTCTTACATGCCGTGGCCAACGCTGCCCTTGCTACTCTAACCGCAAAGCCTGCCTTGACTGCATATGCCGTGGCTGCCAAAACTCCTACATGGCTAACGGGGAGAAGAAGCTGGAGGCCTTTGCAGTGCCAGAAAAGGCCTTGGAGCAGACTCGGCTTACTTTGGGCATTAATGTGACAAGCATTGCCGTGCGCAATGCCAGCACAAGCACCAGTGTAATCAATGTGACAGGGTCACCAGTAACAACGTTTTTAGCTGCCAGTACACATGATGAGAAAAGTTTGGATGAAGCTATAGACATGAGATATGACTGTTGAACCTTTCTTTTCCCTGCCATCTGTAGGGGAACTGCTACAGGTTTAAGGCAGCTATGGTTCTGTTTAACTTGCTGGAGCTCCTGCGTTTAGATCACTTGTATCAAGTGTTTTTCATTGCTATGTTCTGTGTATTAGTGTCTGGGAAATAGTTGCAGATAATGGAGGAGTTACCCTAAAACTGTTTTTAGTTCTTACAGCACCTCATAGTTTGAGATCGATTGCTGATGTAAATGATTTTATCACAAGATCTTTGACAAGGAATATATTGACCTCATTGTACTTGCTCATGCTTTGTGCTCAGTCAAAGCTTCAGCTTCAGTGTAGCATCCAGATAGTGCATCTCAACTGTGCTGGATGATGGTATAGAAAAATAATTATTTGATGGGTTACAATCACCATGAACAGGAAATGACTTGACATTCCTGTGGAAAAGGCAGCACTGAGCTGGGGGATACACTCTGGAAAGGGTAGGTAGTGGTGACTGTGAGAATTGGTTGTGCCCTCTATTGAACAGCATACAATTAAAAAAAGATTAATAAATATACTGAGCAAGCTGGCAGGCCAAAAGGCATCTCAGGCTGCAGGCAAGTCTCAGGAGGGTTGGGTAGATGCAAAGGTTGAGCTCCAGCTTGGATACCCTGTCCTGGTAATGACATCATCCTTGGGGTTTGTCTTCCTAACACTTCCACAGGTCACGTCCCTGCTCAGTTGCCCCTCCATGCCAGCCCCCTGTGTGTGACAAGTCACTGAGGGGCTGGGCTGGGGGACAACACCACTGGTACCCTACGAAGGCTCAAATTCTGTTAGCACCATCCTCTCCCGAGTTCCTGCTGTTTTACTGCTGTTGCTTCTAGGGAAGAGAAGGGGTTTAGTGGGTTACAGGGAGTCCTTGGCTGATTTTCCCCCCTCTGGTGCTGATCAGTGCCGCGGGCTACAGGGAGATTCCGCAGCACTTATCACCACTTCGGGGGTTGTTTGATCAGGTTTGTAACAGAGCAGGGACCCCTCCTGCAGAGGGGAGTTCCCCACTGACGGGCACCTCCCAGCCAGGGCACAGGATCGAGGGCTATCAAAGGTCAAATTTTTGGGGTGTTTGCTAAACAGAATAAGCTATATATAACTCACTCACCCTGAACCTATCTCATTTTTTGCTAAAATGTTGAAAGCAGCTTTTGAAGGTCAGTGCTTTTCAACCTGGGCCAAAAGGCTCAAAAACAGAAACATAACACAAAGTTGTTGAGCTTATCTGGAAAAGTGTTACAGTGAAAGAATTCCCGTTAGGAATTCAGCTTTGTGCAAAAATGGTTGATTTCAGCGCAATCCCTAAATAAGAGCGCAGGCGCAAGAGTTTAGTTGTGCCTTCAGGGCTTCATTAGGAGCTTAAAAAGTTGAGATTGCTTTGTGAAAATAGAAATTTCTCCTCTTGGAATGATAGAGCACAACCTGAACATGGGTTGACTCGAACACAAACATTACTGTCTGATTTCAAATGCCATTCCTGTTTCAGCAGCATGTTAAATAGCGTGTGGATTTTTTTAGTTCCTTTCCTGCTTCCATCTTCCCTTTTCCTCAGGCAGAGCCCCCGTGGTGCTTTCCGGCCCGGCGCTGGGTGTGCTTTGATTTGGCACAAAGCACGTACAATGACGGTTCCTCACCAAGAAATGAGCAAAACCCTTTGGACACAAATGGCACCTCCTTTTGTTTTGTAGTGTACCATGGTGTCATTTTCTGTGAATGTGGTCAGAGCTTTTTGTTGGTTTTGGTTTGTTTCTCCCCCCGTCTTTTTTGTGGGGTGGGCAGGGTGGGGGGTTAAAGCCATAGGAAGAAAAATGTGATGTATGTGTCCAGTCTGTACTTTTTTGTTTTTGTTTTGCAAGAAGAGTTGAAAAATATTTTTGATAATGAGTAAATGGTGGAAAATGCTTCTTAGTATTCTTGTCTTTATTTGCCAACCCAATTACCTAAGATCTGTGTTTTTTAGCCCTCATGAGATTTAACGATGTCCTATTAAAATGTATTTAGTTAAACTTGTATGTGATTTTTGTGTTGACCCAGAGGGATCCTACCAGTCTCTAATTTGGTGGTTTGATCGTGACCTACTAATGTGAATCTGTTTATTAGTCCACTGCGTGTAAGCGAAGTAGCGACCCGGAGTCTGGGAGTGGCTGCACAGCACGGGTTGTGTTGGAATGCTTTTGCAGAGCTGTTCAGTTTTGCCAAGATTGTTGATGGTACATTTTTAGGACTTTCATTAAATTAAATACAAAGTACCTTTGCTCCAGAAATGTGGGAGTATTTGGAATCTTTACTATCTCACTGCTGCATTCAATGTGGTACCAAACGTTGGAGAACTTAGGTCAAGAGTGTTTCTGAGCGTCAACAGGAGAGCCCTGATGGTTAATGTAAAACTGCAAATGGTAGATTCAGGTTGTTTCTAAAAACATTTCCTTTTATGCTGCCACATTCTTGAAATGTATATTAAAATTCAAATTGATTTAATAAATGTTAGTTTTCTAATTCTATTTTGCAACTGCTGAAGGCATCAGTGTGGCATATGTTGAACTCACTGTCTAAATACTACTTAGTGTGTTGATGACTAATTCTGTAATTGTTTAAATTAGGGTTTGCTTGGTTTGGTTTCCTTGCCCTCCTGGCTAGTTGTTTGTGAGCTGAGCAATGGAAAGGATCGTCTTGGTACTGACAGGAATTCCAGCAGCTCCAGTTGGGAAAGCATTCCTTCCACAGCAGCTTCCTGGTGTGTGGCCTTCCTGCCTTGACTTGGGCAGAGAGCAGGGTGAGAACGCGGTCCAGCAGAGCGCAGCAGGGACCTGTCGCTGCTGCCCGTTCCAAGGAGCTGGGGAGTCACTGGTGGGGTGCAGCTCAATGATTGTTTGAGCTCCAGCTTGGCCCCACCTGGGCTGCCTGGAATTCCTGGCGTTCCTCCTCCGGGGCTCTGGATCTGAGATGCTGTTCTCAACATTAGCACAGAGGGAGCTGCTTGGGGATTTCTTCTAATAGAGGAAATGTGTGATATTCCAGTTTTCTTCCCAATCCCCTTGAAGGCAGGGATTAACTTCCAAACTTTATTAAAACCCTGTAATTTGTAGAGCAGAGTCAGAAAGAAAAGGCAGCAGTTTATAGTCACATGTTGTGGTACAAAATCCAGTGCTTCTGACTGTCCAGATCTGAATGTAGATCTGAACAAGGAAGAGAAGTGCACTATTCCATGTAGAGTGGGAAGGCTCTTCCCAGGTATCACACGTTAGGACATGTTCAAAAATGTTCAAACACACAAGTCAATGTGGCTGTTGGTGATAGGGTTTTGAGGGTGTACTAGTTTGAAAGCAAACCAGTGAGAGACTCCAAGTCAGAACTACAATTTAATAGGAAAATTAAGATAAATGCAATAGTACAAAAACACTGACAGAGTCAGAATACAACCTGACACCCTGTCGGTCAGGGGCCTGCAGTCCTCTTGGAATGACAGATGTGGTTCTGTTGAAGCAGTGATCCTGTAGAAGGGTGTGGTTTTCCTCTGAAGGCCCGGCCCAGTGGTGGTGTAGAAGGGTCTGGTCTTCTGTGGGAATCCAGTGGAAAAAGGCTGCTTGTGATGTTCCAAACCTCAGATTATATCCAGGTAGGAATGCTTGGTTCCTCCCCCTGAGTGGAGCATCTCACAATGGGATGATGTAATTTTATGAGTCATGCAGTGAGGCTTGATGGACCATTAAGAGAAGATATTCTCCTAGTCATGGAAAAGATAAAGAACACTGCCCCACCTGGTTTTAACAGCTGGCCCATTAACAGAAGATACCCCCCAGAGGAAGTTATGAGGGATGGGTCATGGAAGAGATAAAGAACACTGCCCCACCTGGTTTTAACAGATGGTGACAGAATACATACTTTTGGTTACATCTTACACTGGAACCTAAGACAGAGGGCAGGGTGGAGCTCTGCCAAAGGTTTGATTCGGTGATCATGGGGGGTCTTTTCCAACCTTAATGATTCTGTGATAAACCAAGGGTTGGGATTAAATCCCAGAGGACGGGGGACAGGGAAACAAAAACTTAAAACCCCTGGATGCGTTACCTCGTGGCTCTCCCAGCAGGAGCTGTTCTCCCTCCCTGGCTTGTCTGACCACAGTGCAGAGCCAGGGGCACTGGGGGCACAGCAGCCTCTCCCTGCAGATGTTCTTCCCTTGCCTGGGAGCTGAAAGCATTCCCAGGAACGGAGGTGGCAGGGAACGGCTGCCTCCTGTGCAGAGGCTACCCTTGGTGCCTTCAGCACGGCCCAGGGCAGCCCCTGCCAGCCCCAGCATTTGGTGGTGTCAGAAGAACCTGCAGAGTTACAGGGCACTAAACCCGAAAAGCCTGTTTGCCAAGACAAGTACTTCTGGCACAGCAGGGAGCGGCTCCCTCAGTGAAACTCCAAGAGTTTCAAGGAACAAATCCCACAGCTGTGGCACCGGGATGGTGCAGAGGTTCTGGCGTGAGCCAGCACAGAAGCATCTTTATACTGCATGCAAGAAGGACCCCCTCCCCAGACAATTCTTATTTAAATTCTATACAAATCAGCTAGAAATGAACTTATGATTGCTAAATTGGAGAACTGAAAAGATACAAACAAGCACCTTTGTAACAATCATTCCAAGTGTGTGGCACAGCTGAGAAAATCCCCTCTGAAAGGTAAGTGATGCTGTTTCCAGTACTACCAAGAACATCACAGGCACATCTTTGGTCTTAACTACTTAAATTTAGAAATTGAAGTGCTTTTGATACCCTAAAGAAACTCACCAAAAGGTGATTGTTCAATAGACAGATTTAGGCACCCCTTGGTGAAGCAATACAAGAGCAATACACTGACTCTGCTTGAGCATTTGCATGTAAGTAAATTAGAAAAGGCCTTACTGGTTTTCCTTTTGTTGTTGTTGTTTTGTTTTATTTTTGGGGTGGTTTGTTTTGTGTTTTGTTTTGTTCATTCCACTTGCAAAAGATCCAGGAGATACTTCTTTTTTTTTCAGGACAGGTTAAAATGAGGGAGTTGGATGTTTTGGTAAGTCATCACAGGGACAGTGCTCCACATTGAGAACGCAGATGTGGGGGAGGTTAAGTGGTCAGATTGCTTTATCCTAGTATTTTTGAGAAGAAAGCCTGGAATTTTGGCTTTGGAAGGCATTTGCTTGTAGGTAATTGGGTGGTGTGAACTCGCCACAGCAGGGAAGGAGAGTTTGGCACTGCAGCTGAGGTGAGCAGTAACACTCTACCGCACCACCAAGACAGGTTTTCCTTTTTAAATTCAAAAGTCCTTTATTTGCCAAAAAAAGAAGAAAATACAAAGTAAAAATACAAAGATCAAACCATGCTAGCAGAAAATCTCTCCAAAACTAGTTTCACAAAGTATGAGAACCTTTATTATTATTATTAAATATTCAGTTTCTAATCCCCTCACCCAGTGATACAGTGAGAAGATGAGCACACAAGGGGAAGCTCTGTTTATGTTTTTCTTACAGTAGCTTGTGCTTGTCACTGAGGTTCAATTTTGTTTGCATAGACCTAAGATACTGATCTAAAGACTCCAAATCCATACTGTTACAATAATAGTTCAGTGAGCTCAGCGTTGGTCTTTCAGGACTATTTTGTTTCAGAAACTAAGCCCAGTACCTTGGTTAGAGTGTCTTGAGTCAGCTTCCTTAAATTCTTGCTTCAGGAGAGCAGGAAGGCTTTGGAATCCCTTTTTTGCTGTCCATGTCTGTTCTGCAGCACTTGCCCCTCAGAGGCAGGAGGGGACCTGGAGCAGTGCCCAGGGTTCACTGCCAAAAACTGGGATGCAGCAAGTACTACTGAGATTTTGGAAGAACGAAAGAAAAAATCCAACTAGTACCATTCCAGCAGTAATACTGAGCCATATCTCCCATCTTAGTACTGCAGAGAGAAAATATTTGTGATACAACAGTAAAAAGCAAGGGGTTTGTAAGAACACAGGGTTTCATTTTGCTAGACAAAAGCAGACTAGAGAGAACAAATAAACACATATTTTTATCATGCAAAACTGAATTTTACTCACTTTTCTGACTACTTGTAAGGAAAAAGCCTTCGGTGTGAGCTGGATGTGCACTGAAAAACGCAGGATATATCCTTCCAGGAATGCAACATCTGAAGTGGTACTGACATGGAGTCAGGAGGCGGAGCCAAAGCCAAAGGACTCCTACAAATCTTCTGGGCAGGGATTATGGGGCGCGGTGCTGCATCTGAGCAGCTCTACTGGCTGGACATGAGCACCCTTGACTATCCCAGAAAAAAGCAAAGAAGTAGTACAGGAGTGCCCAAATTTACCTCACTTAAATCCCACAGAGTTACAAACCTTCCATTCAGAGCAGTTGTGACTTAGCCCTGTCCCTGGGAACAGGGCTAAATCAGAAATGGCGTGTAGAACACCTCCTCTATTAATGCACGTGTGCCTGCTGAATTGTGGTTCTTTTCAAGTACTTGAGGGACGGAGAATGTATTTCCACTCCTGGAGTATTACTGCAGGTTTTGCACTGCCACCACGGTAGCAGTGGCTTCTGCAGCTTGTCCTTCTATTCACATAGAATGCAAAACATTTGCTGTAAATTGGGGATTTTTTTTATTAGCTTGTGTTGACCTACCAGAAAGCATGGATTGGGTTTGGATTCACTCTGTGTTGTAGCAGCACTGAATGTCTGTTTGTAGGAGAGAGGGGGTTTGTGTTCAGCAGAGCAGCTACCAGCTCCTGTCTCCATTTATTTAACCAAACCTTGGGAAGGTAGCTGTTGAGTTCTACCAGACTCTGGGTTCAGACTTCTGCAAAGAAAGGCACCAGGTCAGGCTGGTGTGCTGTGAGGTGGGAGCCTGAATTCAGGGATGAGTTGAATTAAAGGCCCTCTGCAAAAGACAGATGAGAAAGACCCTGAAGTGATGGGTGATTGAGGCTTTCCAGAACTGGCAAACGAAACATTGCAGTACTGCTGCTACTGGAGTTCAGAGCTGGTGCTGCTGCTGGAGGACCATGAGGGTTCCATTTCAGCCTAGAATGGAGTCAGGTTCTTCTTGTTCCTTTTGAGAAATCTTAGTCTTTGGAGAGATGTAAAGAGACATCAAACTGAAAGGCCCCTCTGGACCGTGGCAGTGAGGGAAGGGTGAACTCCTGCTGCGCCCAGGTTTTTCTCAGAAAAACATGTCTGGAGCTGGTTACAAGCAGCAGCTGTGGGACGTCCATCCTGTGTCCATTCCTGCAGTCAGTTCCTTGGTGGTTCTGCATTTGGGTGTTTGTGGAATCACCCCCAGGGAAGGTTTTCCCTTTGAGGTTATGGCAGTGATGGAGATGAGATCCAGACACACTATGTGCTTGCTGCATTCCAGGGCTTGTCTTGGTTTGGTGAGAGTGCTCCCTGCTTCATCTGTTATTATGGGATGCACCTGGTAGGGCCTTTGCTAAAAATGTGAGCATCCAGAAGTTTCCCAAATACCAAGTCCAGGATCCTGGGGGGTGTGTGTATGCATCTAGTCAGTTCAACTAAAACCTTTCTCTCTTCTCGAGTTTGATCGTGGGAGAGTTCTGACCCCAGGGAGGCAGCAGCACAGCCTCCTGGGCACTGGGAGGCAGGCCTTGGGCTTCAGAGGCTCCTGGAAAAGCCCAGACTGCACTGGAGTGATCAGCCCGTTTCTCATTTGGATACTGACCCCTGGAGGTACTGCAGGGATCCAGTCTTGTCCTGTCCGTGGGGATACACGAGTTCTCTACTGCCTGAGTGTGCTCTGCCTCCAGGGAGGGCAGCAGGGGCCTGCTGGGAACAGGGGCAGGCATCTCCTGGGAATTCTGTCAGGAGGCACCGCTTGAGGCTCTCACAGGGAGGTAACAGGAGATACAGTGCCCACACAGCAACCCAGCATTACAGACTGGGCACAGCTGGGAGGGCTCAGACCTGTCCCAGCTGAGAAGGTAAGGCCCAGACCTGCTTGTGCATATGTGAGGGCTAAAATTAAGAATTTGTTCAAATCACCCCTGTGCTGAACCACTGACAGCTCCTGCTGGCCAGGAGGCACAGCTGCAGTAGCAGTGTGTGCTGAGAGCAGAGGCATCACTTGTGATTCTAGGGGGAACGTTTATTTAATTTTGCATTTAAAGCAAGAATTCATTAGTTACAGCATTTCCTCCCTGAGACTGGGAGGAAAATTAATTTTGGCAATAATACAGACTAATTCCTTTACTAGTTAAAAGACAGGGTTAGTTTTTTTCTTCATTATCTCAGCTTAATATCTTGGCTACAGGTTAAAGAAGGCTACAGGAAAGGAGGAGAACACAGGAATGGATGGAACTGGTGCATACTACCACCAGACACAGCAGTCTCAACACAGCAGCTGAACAGCAGAGATCCGTATTTGCTGTAACTACTCTGCAAAACACTTCTACAAGGTAAAAATCTACACAGACAAAGCTCTGGCCAGAGGCAGATCAGCACAGGAGGGGACATGGGACTAGAACAGGTAACTCTATCTCAAATTCCTAGAGAACGTGTCGTGGTGTAGTGCTGAAACTGCTCACAGATCCACAGCAGTGAAACAGTCCAGCAGCCAGCGTAAGAGCTTAGGGGCAAAGCTCAAAGGGACTTCCCTCTCCCCATGCACAGGCACGTTCCCTTTGTTTTCAGGACAAGAAGGGAAAAAAAGAACTTCATTGTGACCTGTGTTTTAAAAGATTTCTAGACACACATTTAAGTTAATTTGGCAGCTCTTTTGTCACTCCTGGTATAAAGCCAAGGGGACAGAGTGGCACAGGACAGAACTGACTGAGAAACAACCACTGTAGATGTTGCATGCAGCTGTTACAGGTAATCATTAGATGCTGGCATTTATTGCACATCTGGGGACATAACAGAATTTATATATAAATGAAACATAGTGCAATCACCCTTTTCAGTGAGTGTGCACAGTAACACATTGTAAAAAGCCTTTTTATAGAAATTACGTTATTGCAATTACACAGGAAGACAAAAAGGGGTCTCAAGTTTCAGTGTACAAAATAAAGCACGTTGTTCCAATGACAGATTTAAGGAAAACCCCCAAGTGCCTTGGGACTCAATGCTCTCTAGTTTGAAAGACATGGGCTAAGTGTCTTCCACTTCTCTATGCTCAGAGTTCTGAGACAACTTGTTTGTCGGACTTGTCTCCAGTTTCAGGGGGAGGTAAAACTTCATCTGTGTCATAGTCTTCTTCACATGATCTGCAAAGACAAAAGGTGTGTCTTTAAAAGCTGGATTTTGGTTTTCAGGGCAGTTATTTCACTGACTACTAAGCCAGCTGGCTAAAATGCAGTAGCATGTGAGAGGTGAACCTTGAGGAGGAGATTCCTGAGGCATGGGGAAGAATGTGGGAGTAATCAGTACTCTGACAGCAGACATGGATCTGTGCTCCCATCCAGCCCTGTCTGTAATTTCCAGAACAAATTCTCACTGGTGTTCAGCATTAGAAAATTTGAATCCAGCTTCAGTAACAACTGTCAGGAACTCCCAAAGTCTCAATAGTTCAGTGTAGAAATAAAGTCATCCAGCCACAGCCCCAGAGGAGCCTTGGCTCAGAAACACCTGGTCCAAAGCATCTTCTGGCTGAGGTGTGTTTTGACAGACACAGAAGAACAATTGTGGCCACACTTTCATGTTCCTCTCTCCCTCAGTCTGAAGTTTGATATCCAGGATTGAGCATTTATGGTATGAGGAAGTTTGGTGTGAATTTCCAGCTCCAGCTGCACTATCCAGGCTGATTGGGTTCCATGCCCTGCAGCACAGGATATGGCTCTGAGGCTCTTGGCCCATTCCTAGTCCCAAGAAACGATGTTTTTAAGACGCTTCCCTTCAGTCACAGCATACTATGGGTTAGTTTTGCAAGGCTCCCAAGAAATTTAAGTTCTTCCTTTTGTTCTAAAGCAAGGTTGCTCACAAAGGAAATGCTGGAGCAGGTGCTCCAATGGCCAGCATAGGAATGGCTCTCGTGTTCAGTGGTAAACTGGGCTGCAAAAAGGTGAACTCATTTGATAGCCCAGCATGGATGTGCCACGAAGAACCCGTATGCAGGCACAGCAGACCCTTGGGAGGCTGTCAAAGTCTATCCTGCTGTAGGCAGAATGCTCCCTGTGGGCAGGGGAGACCAGCCCAGACCTTCTTGGACAACATTGTCCTCTCTCTTCCATAAGGAAAGCATCTGCTTAGTAATTCTGCCACCTTCTGGACTCTTGCGTAAGTGGGAGAAGGGAAACAATGGTCTGGTCTGGATCCTGCACCAAACCTGTTATGACCACGTGTGCAAGGTTGCCAAAATATCTGCAATTTGCACCCTTCTTGCCTCAGTGGTGCTTGGGGGGGCTCTGTCGCCCTGCCTCCCCTACCAGGAATGGATTGGGAATGTTTGTAGGTCCCTCAACTTCCCTAATCTCGCCTCAGTTTAAAGTGATGTAGCTGAGGAAAACTTTGTATTTCCAGTTGAATGCTGTTCTTAGAATGTTCCTTTTGTATCTCCTTTTCCTCCAATTCTACCACCTTCTGTTAGCTTTGTCCCTTTCTCTCCTACACGTGGAATGTGACTTCTTCCCTGCATTGCACAGTCACCAGCAGCTGGAGCTCCATTATAATCTTTTTCTTCAGGCGCCTTTTGCTTCTGCACTAAACCCTCTCATGTCGCTTCAAAAGGGACTTCCCACTGTCCTTTCCCAGTGAGTTACTTTTCCACTGCACCGGTTTGCTCCTTAAGGCTCAACAGTGCCTGCCTTTCTCATCTTGGGATAAATGCATTCCACCTTTATAGATAAGGAGCATCTCTGGGATGCTTTTGAACAAGATTAGCACTAAAGGTAATCAATCCCTGCTCTCCTCCCAGGCCAGTTTCAGAACTTCAGTCCCATAAAAACAAATATGGGCTTGTGTGGGTTAAACACCCATTCCTTAAGACTCAACTGTGGCAACTGTAGGTTGTTCAGAGGAGGGAAATTACTCCAGGGAATTCTTTGCCCTTCCTTCTGGCAAACACACATTTTGGCTCTGGGCGGTTCAACGATGTCCTTGTTCCACCTTTCTCTTCCTTGCACTGCTGGGTTCTGGGAATGGAGCAGCTGAGCCATCACACAATGGGAGGGAGACAAGAACAATGATCTAAGCTGCCTAAACCAACATCCTCTGATCCTGTGCCTCTGTCCCCCCTCTCCACTCTGAGCAGGATGCTCTGCACTGTGTCCTGGTTCCCTGTTGCTCAGGGGATGTTTTCCCACCAGCAGCTGATAAAAGATGCTCTTCCTCCTTCTTTTCCTTCCCATGTGGAAAGATCTTTTTCCCTGAAGGCAATGGTGGTTTCCATGTCCATCAGCTGGCTGAGGCTGGGTTCTGGGACAGTGAACCAAGCAGTGCCCACTGCTGCCCTGCCCTGAAGGGAAGGCTTGGCTTGCTGCAAAACCAAGGCTTGTATCTGCATCAAGGGCTTGTGCTGGCCAGACACAGCTGTTAGTCCTGCCTCCAGAGAGCAGTGTGAGCGTCCATTCCCCAGGAACATCCTCTCTCTGTGGAATCCCACACAGGTCAGAGAGCAGAGTGCAGCTGAGAAGAGCTCAGATCAGCTGAGGCTTCCAGTGAAACGTGATGCTTTATTGTTGTCTCAAGCATGACAAGACCTTCCTCTTATTTTTGGTGACTGCAGCTCTCAATGGAGTCCAGCATCCTGGAAGTCAATGGGAGTATCCGTATCCACTGCCTTGATGGGAGTAGCCACTACCGTTCCAGGAGCAGGGCTCTCTCCTGGGCATGCCTCAGCCAGCTTTAGACTGACTGGCTTTAGAAACTTTCCTTCCAGAGAAGCAGGGACAGGCCTAATCACAGATGTGGGACACACTTACTAATGCATCTGTGATTGGCTGAATGATGGTTGTTTTCAAATGTATTCATAAGACAAAGACCAGATTTCATGTTCTGCCAGCTAACTTAGCCAAAAATCTTCCAGTCTCTCCCAGAGCTCACAAGGAATTGTCTTGGTTCTGTCCCCACTCCTTGTTTCTGTCATCCTCAAAACACAGCAGAAATAATATATGTGCAAAAACTCAATGGTTCTTTCTGGGAAATTTGTCTGGGCATCCAGCTCTTTGTTTTTCTTTTTCCCTCCTTTTTTCCTTCGTGGTCTGTTGCTATGCCCCACAAATGAGATCTAATCCTGCTGCCATGACTACGGAGCTTTTCAGGGGCTCTTAAAAGCAAGCAGCCAGGTTGTTGACATGTTCTTTGCAGGAAGACACAGAGCTGCTTCAGACCAGCTTCAAAAATCTGACATCACCTGTCACTCTTCCCCTGGTTTTGGTCACTTTGGGAATTCATGGTCCTGCAAAGCTTTAATGGCAGCCTCCCATTTTTTTTCTGTGCTGAGGACACAGGTGTAGCAAAGCAGCTGCAGGGAATGCAGCAATTTAATCTTCCATCCTGCCCTATCTTATCTTCCATTGTGAAGGCCACAGAAAGGCCAGGCGGCTCAGAGGGGCTGAGGGAACAGCCTGTTGCTGTTTGGATGCACAGGCAGAGAGGGGAACAGCTCTCAGTAGCTTTGCAAATCTCTGTGCCTAATTAGTACATGCTACTGTTATCCCAAGCAATTTCCAGTGTGGGAAGTTTTGAAAATGATGCAATCTTCTCAATACTCTACTGGCTCTATAAATACTGCTTAAGACTGGATGCAATCCTGAATCATGCAGGATTAACACAGGGTAAGCATTCTTCGGGTGGTTGAAAGAAATATTCTCAAGAAGATGCCAACACAGACACAAATCTAAAGGAAGATTAGACTGAGTCTCCATTTATCTGCAGGAAGCCCTTGCACACAGAGAAGTTCTGGAACAACTGCTCTGCCTAAATTCAGTGGCTAAAGATAGCTGGTGTGTCTGTCCAGAATCCTACGGATGGCTGAAAACTGAGTGTAGGTATTGAAGAAACCAAATGTTTAAAGAAAAAGCCTCAACAAACTTAGTAAATTAATGAAAATATTGAAGTAAAACTTATGAAGAGCTCAGACTAATAGACATAAAGTTGGACTAAAGAAAGTCTCTGCTAAGTCTAATAAATGTAACAGAGCTATAACTTCTAATCTATGACAGTGTGACATGGTCAATACATGGCCAAGACCAGCAAAAGTCATTTGATCTCTATTTTTGTACGGTGACCAAAAGAAATAGGCTTTGTCGTTTTTCCCAGCTCCCTTCACTGGTGGGTGCAGCTGATCCAAGTGGCTGCCCCCCAACATTACTCCACTCCTGCTGTACGGAGCAGCTGTCCCGGGCCTCATGTGCTCCAGAGTCCAGTCCTAATGTTCATCCCACTACTCCACTCCCTCTGCTGGAAGTGGCAGCACGTGCCCCCACCAGAGCCCAACTGGAGACAGCCATGTGTGCCCAGGGCAGTGCCCAGGGTAGTGCCAGGCCCGTGCTCACCCCTCATGGAGCTGTTGGTTCCCAGACTCCTCGGCCACCAGGATCTCGTACTCCTCAGCCGCGTACCTGTCCCAGTCCGACGGCTCGGGGCCGTCACTGTCCACATCCTAAAGAGATCACAAAAGTCACCAACCTCAGGGTGGTAAGGAATGGATGGAAACAGCCAGGCAAAAATTGCCTTAACTGAGAAAGTCACAACCATCTTAGAGTGTTTCAACACCTGCGTATAAAGGACTACGAAAAAATACCTCTCAGGGTCTGTAAAGCTCAGCATGTGACCTGAGATGCCAACAAACTGCATCTGCTCCACTTCAAAAACGCAACAACTACACACTTGCTGTGCTCTAGCTCAGTCTGTGCACTCCATACAGGTCTGAAGAACTCGGTGATTTCAAATCTGTCCATCAAAGGTTAATTGTAACTGATCTTTTCAGGGACTCTTTACAGTTTGCTAAGTTAGGGCAAGTTTTAGAGAAGATTACAGGATAACACCTCTCTAAATACCTGGCCCTCTGCTATTTACTACAGGACAAGGATAGTAAGTTATCCCCCTGGTCCTACTTGACTGCTTTTATGATGATCCAGTTTAAAAAAACAAACAGACGAACAAACAAACAAAAAGAGTGGTTCTGTCTTGGGACGTATTTAAGCCTTGAATCATGGAACTACAAAGTTTCTATTGGAGATTATGTGGGAACAGCTGTGAGGCAATCAGAGCTGGTTTTGCCATCCCCTCCACTTTTCTGTACTTTGAGCAGATAAGAGGCTTCTGGGAGACAGTCAATAAGCTGTACTTGTGAAAAAAAGTGTTCTTCTATTCAACTGGATTTTTCCTACATCCAGGAGCACTCCAAAGATGAGTGTGAGATTTCCCTATTTAAAAATAAAGGTCATTTATACCTTTTGCACTGCAAAGGGATCCCTCTGTTCATTGTCCAGGTATTTCTCTAAATTGAAGAAGGTGTTGAAGAACACATGAGCCATTCTGCACCTCTTCAGGTCTCTCAAGGTTACTCTTCCTACAGAAAAAACCCACATGGCTGTGTTACTGAGTTCTTAGAAAAGTTTTGTAGGCTTCAATACCACAAAATTCACGACCACAAAATTCTTTCCCAAGTCAGTCAAGGATTTTAACATTATTCAATAAATGGGTGTGTTTATTAAGCTTAAATCTCACGTACATATGGAGGCCTTTGACATTCATGTGAAATATGAAGGAATGTGAATGTTCAGTTTTACAGTGTTGACTGTCAGCACATCCCACAGCAGGAGTACACAAGAATTGTTGCTTCAGTCCCAGGCAGTTAATTCACGAGATCTCGTTTTAATATTTCAGGCCTCCTGAGGCACAACATCATGGCCCAACATGCAGTAATTTCTGCCATGGGACTCTCACACAGGGCTCTGCCTGTAGATGGATTTCACAGTAGCTTTACCTTCTCAATTCCCCACAAATGAAAGGGGATGAAAGCTCTGCCTAAAGAGGACTTACCTTCCCTCTCCGGCTTAACGAGGTCCAGCATCTGGCACAGCAGGTCCTGGAAGGGCAGTGGCTCTATGCCCATCACCTCCATGCGCTCACACTGCTCCTCATAGAAGTATTCCAGCTCGTACATGGACAGCACCCCGTCCCCGTCCAGGTCCATGCAGCGGAACCAGTACTCGATGCTGGGAAGAGAGCACGGACACTGCAGCACTGCACTGGGACATCCACACAGCAGGGACTGCAGCAATGCACATTCCCCCTACCCACCCCCCAAGGCTCTTCCGCCACAGCCTGGCATAAACCCAGGGATGAAAAGACCTGTTGGGAAGGGTCAGGGCACAGGCCAACACTCCAAAAACCTCCTGTTAGTCTCCCAGGTGGCTGTGAGCAGCACAGCCATGCTCATGACCTGTCTCACCTGTACCCAGTGTTCACTGTGCTGCAGCCCAAGGGGCTCACGTAGGACAGGGAGTTCCTGTCTGACCCAGCAACAAGAGTTGGCCAAATAGAGCCAGCTCTGAGGCCAGGACACTGCAGGGACCCTGGTAAGGGACCAGGCAGCTGTGTCATGCACTTGTTTGCTCCTTTATACACAAAGCAGAGCTCTCAGGCAGCTGCACTCTGCATCCCTCCTCCCCTCTGGAGGGTCCAAGCCTGCAGTTCTGGATTCTTCTTCTCCTCTTGTTATGTGTAAGATTCCTTGTGCTAACACTCACAGGCACATCCGGATCACCCCTGCACAGCAGTCTCCCCCTGGCTGTACAAACCAGGCCACAGGCAGGTTTTACAAAATGCCACAGTGAAGTTTCCCCACAAACCCTCCTTACACACCCACTCCATCTGTGAAAGGATGTGCTCAACTGCTGCCAGCACCTCAGGAGTGTGTGCTCAGAGCCAGTGCCTCATGGCATGAGGTGATCAAAGGCACTGGTGACTACCAAGACATTTAAAATTATAAGAAAACTCTGCTTCTAAACAATTTTTCTTCAAGAAAGGCAAATGATTTGACTAACTATCATCAGTAAGATGTTTTCTTCCTAACAATCTCCAGACCCCAAACTGCTGTGTCTTGTAGGAAGTGGTAGGTCACAGAAGTTTCCATATCTTATTTGCTCATCTCAATGATTTTACTAAGACACGGAAATCAGTCTCACCTTGTAGCACTCCTTTTGTCTTCCTCCGAAATCAGGAGCCACACAAAATCTGCATAACTCATGCGCCCTTCCTTTTGAACTTCAGTGCCTCTAGAAGACACACCAGCAAAAAAAACTAAGAATCACCAGGCCCCTAAATACTCAGGAGGTCATCAAAGATATTTTTCAAATCATTAGTGAGAGAAAATGGGGCACTGTCACCCATTTAGCCTGTACTCCCTGCACCCTGCAGCACCAGGCACAGCATTTGCTGCCTTTTTATCACTGCAGAGCTGAAGGTCATCTGCCACATCCCCTCCCACAGCAAGTGCCTTTTCAGAGACTTCAAAGAAGTGCTCTCCAGCTATCCCTGTGCCATGTCTTCCAGCTACACCCAGTTATCCCATCCTATGAGATTTTTATTTTGTTTTCTTAAGATACCCAGAAGTCTTACTCCATATTCAGGCAGCTCCAGCTAGAGCACCCTGTTGGAAACCATTCTGATCAGGGGCATTTCTGAGTAACTTGTATTTCTCAGCCTGACAGAAATTCCCTTCCCTTCTTCCCCTAAGCAGTGTGTTGTTCCTCACCTCACCACAGCACCGCTGAATATCCGCTCAATGATCCTGTTTGACAAAGCTGGAAACAAGGAAAACATGGAGAAAATGAAGCTACAGCTCACAGGAATAACTACAATCAGTTGTTTATGCTGAATCCACACAAAGTCCTTTCCCATTGTTAAAAGAAAACTCTAACTACACCGCCTGTCTAACTACCCTCTGTTTAGCAGCCTTTTCTAAAACCACAAGATGATTCTACTGGCGTGTCTGCCTTTGTATCCTTCCAAACACCACACTGTGCCACAAAGATGGCAACAGTTATCTGGATCCTTGGAAATAGGCATGTTACTCCTACTTTGCTGCAGTAGGATTTGTCACATAGTAGAGGGAGACTATCCCAGTGTGTACTGCAAAAGAAGTTCAATTATCAAGCAAAAATGACACATCAAATTCCTACAAAACACTTTTGAGGAAAGGACAGGCTGTGGCAACCATGCTGCAGGGAAGACAATGAAACACCAGCATAAAGGTGAGGCTCTGCCAGCCAGCAGATATGTGGGATAGATTGTTATGGCAGAGCACAAGCCAAGCAGCAGGTACCAGTTCTGGGCAGGATTTGCACAGTGACCTCAGCCTCCCAGGCAGCTGAGCCCCACCTGGACTCCTTCTACATGTTCTCCATCACTCCTGTGGTCCTGGCACAGTTGTGGCACTGCAGCCAGGCAGACCCAGCGTGCCCCACCTCTCAGGTGCCCTGGCACAGCTGACAGGCTGCTGGGCACTGCACCCATGGCTTCTCCCCTCAATCCTCGGCTCCCCAGCACCTCAGGGCTCTCAAGCCTCCTGTGCAACAAATACTCCATTCCACACTGCAGCTTCCCAGCAGGGACCAACCTCCCATATCACCCATCCCAAAGGAGGCACTCCTCCATCCTCACCCACCCAGCCCTATAATCAACACTCCTGAGTACTGTGACTGCTGCACTCACCCAGAACTCCCATGGCTTCCCCATAAACACCTGCACTTGGAACACATGGGCGTTTTAGCCCTTTGTGGATTTGTATTCCATTAATTTATCTATGGCCCTTGAACCTTCGAACACAAATAGGATCTATTCAACTTCTGGAAAGGAGGTTCCATGCTGAACTGAAGAGATACTCTCCAGAGTCCATCTGCAAGCTGAAATCCCCCAGGCTTTACTGGACCCTGGAATTCCTTTCATGCATAACTAGATTGCACTTCAACAATCTTGGAAGTTCACACAGGCTCATCCTTCTTGTCCCTACTTCCAAGATCCTGCTAAGCACTCAGTAAATAATAAACAAGTTTCAGGACATTGTTTTATCCTGTCCTCCTGGCAGTGACTCACACATGGACAGAAGCTCCATCTGCAGCTACTCGTGCAGAAAATAGTGTGTCCTGCAGCTCTCTGTGCCTAACCTTGTACAACTCCTTCTCTAAATCAGCATTTATTTAAGAGATGGGTGGCTCTATTGAAACTTTTTTTGAGGCATCCAATTAACCAAATTAAAGGCAGGCTTTATTCTTCAGTAGAAACATTCTATTTTCAGCAATGCTCTCACTCCACCACATTTGCAGGCACCATACCTTGATCACTGTACCTAGCCAGGTCCTTCTGGCTGATGTAAAGGTCATGGTCAGTGTCCAGCTCCCAGAATTTGCAGTATATGACATAAAAGTGCTCGTAGGAGAAGTAATCTGTGATCTGATTTATGTCATCCTCTTCTTCCAAGAGAGCAAGAGTCTGAAAGGGTACAAATACAGTGGGAAGTTAAACCTGGATAAGGAGGCAGCTCAGCAGCTGAAGTGCTCCAGTTTCTCAGGGAGCTGGGTGTACACAGCCCTGAGAACTAACCCAAAGTGCAGCCTTTGCCCGATAGATGTGGTTGCTGTATTTCTTAGCAGGTACTTACAGAGCACCTGGCTTGGTCATCCTGCTTAGCACAACATCTCTGTCACTCCTGTCAACAATTTCTGTTCATTTTCAGCTGTAGTGAAGAGTGAGGCAGAGAAACAGGAAGACAAACTGCTGTGTCGTCTGGGAAACATTCCTGACCTGCACCAGAAACTCTTAGAGCCACTTCCAGCAGCATGTCCACAGTCTTCCACAGGAACTGAGATTTGTCTTTACACATCACACATCCCTGTCTGCATCCTGAAGGGCAAAATCAAGTCTTGTTTCAGACTCACACCTGGACTGGGGCAGGAGCAATGGACCCCAAACCAATCACACTGACTTCCCTGTGCTCTTGCTGGCAGGAATCATTCTGGTTTAACTGGGAGGCTCAGACAGATTTCCAACCATAATATCTATTGACATGTCTTATTAGGAAACATTTAGTGCTAACATCTGTGTTTCATTCCCGTTTTACACCTCCCAGTCCTTCCCAGCAACAAGAGGGCATTGCATGTTTCCCAGTGCCACCTCCCTACTTTTCTTCTTGGTCCTGAGGCCACGGGACACCAGAAGCCTTCTTGTCTAATATATCAGAGCTCCAGTGAGCTGCAGACCTGGCCTCCCCTGCCCTCACAGCCTCTCCCAAGGGAACAGGTAAAACAGCCTGAGCTATCCCGGGAACGGTGTCCTCAGGCAGGCAGGCTCAGTGGCCCTGCTATCCATAACCATAAAAACAGATGCTGTGCTATGCGTTGGCACTGGTATTTCAGTATCAACTTCCAGCCACCTCCACATCCAAGGAATCCAACTGAATCCAAACAAAACTCTCACATCCTCCTGTCCACCAGGTTCAGTGAAGTTTCTGGCAGGGACAACAGGATGGCACTGCCAGACCTGCACTATTCTGACTTGCTGACACCCAAGTCCCAACACATTTGATCCATCACTCACTGGCCTCTCCAGACTGTGTGTGTCTCTCCCTCTCTTTGCAGATGATAATCACTCTGGGAGCTTTTGCCATAACTATTTTATTCCTTTGTAGCTCACACTCAAAGATGCCATTTACACATGCAGCAAGAAGCTGAACTTCCCTGCTGCAGGAGATGAAAGGCAGAGTAGATACCGAAGGAGAAAAAGGGAGAGTGTTTAGAGTGAATAAAGATGCAGGATAAGCTGGGAAGATTCATTTTTAACAGAAGTTGGGAAGGAACTGGGATCCCAGGGCTTGGACTAGCATGAGCCAATTCAAAAGAGCACTTATTTTTCCATTAGCTGGTGGGGTCAAGTAAGGGAGATGATGTCTGAAAGGGGAGAGAATGTGAATTCATACTTGAGGGGTTTGAGGAAGACAGCACACTACGCCTGGAAGGGCAAACAGGACACAGGAGGGAAATCTCACTGTTTTAGCCAAGTCCTTCACCTTTCAGCCTAAAGACTTTCTGCCTCTTTACGTTGGGCTAAACATGAGCAGCCTGAGACAGGTTAAACCTGGTACTCTTTCGGGCAAAATACACAGAGGACAGAGATCCAAATCCTGACATAAGGACACACTGCAGGCACTGGAACAAGAACTAAGCTCCATTCATTATCCTGTAGAGATCAGCTCCCAAGGTGCCTTGTCCTGCAATTGCAGAGATGTTCCTGACCAGCTGTCAGTGGGCTGACGGCTGCCTGGGAGGCAAGAAATTGGCTCTCCTACCCCTGGCACTCCTGCAGCTCTTCTTGGCTGCTTGTGAGCCACTTCACATGGGTGCACTGCTGTGTCCTGCTTCCCTTCCTGCTGGCTGGACCAGGAGCCAAGCTGCTCCATGTGGCCTCAGAGCTGGTGCACAGTCATGCCCTGACCTTCTCTTAGTGCCCTGGGGCCACTCCCATCCCTGCTCTTCTCACCTCAACTCAGACATAGCTCCTAGAGTAGCCCCAGCAGACTCCTGGCACTAAGCACTTGGCTCATCCCACTGCAGCCCAGGAGCAGCTCCCTCACCATCCAGCCACAGGAAAAAGGAATGTTGCACTCTGGATCCTGTTCCCACAGAAATCCACATACTTGCAAGAAGTTGCTTTTCCTCAGCTCTGTTAGAGTGATCTTCCCCGACCAGGATCGATTGACTGTGTAGAATATCCTCTGTATAACCTGCAACACATGAACAGTGCTCTTAAAATCAACTCCTGAAACACAGAAGTTTGGGAATTTAAATGCAGTACCCTTGGTTTACTCACTCATCGTAAGGAAACTTCTTTTTGAAAACTGTTTTGTGATCTTTTCTGTAGATACTACTATCCTTAATTGACTACACAGTCTGAAAGCAACATTTGCTTCTTAAACAGTATTATCCCTTTCCAGTCTGGAAACATTTTCACTGCTCTAAATTCACCTCTTTGGGCATGCAGATGGATTATTTATGTCAGGGAACACGTTCAAAGTGCTGATGAATCACTTTGTTTTTCACATTTAAGGGGCCATAGTTTGCCTGGATCCCCAAAGAAATAGAGTTCTAGGAAAAAAAAAAAAGGACTTCTAATTCTTCTGGTTCCCGTGGAGGAAGCAGGACATGTAAATGAAAGACACAATTAATGTCTGACCCATTATAACTATAACAATGCCTCATGTTCCCAGTGCCTCTTCTGAAAGTAAGCAGGAGAGGTTCTGTTCACAATTATTTTGGGCAGGTGTTAACCTCATTTGCCTCCTTTCCAGATCTGCCTCTGGTGAAAGTAAGCAAAAATCATGGGGGAGAGGCACAGAACCCTCAGAAGCCAAAAGCAAACAGCTCCTAGTGTGAGACTGAACTCACTCTAAAGCTCCTCAAAAAGCAAAGAGCCCTTCCCAATCTGCTCCTTGTCAGCTGTCGAGTATCATCACGGAGTGGGGAAAACACAAATATATGACCAAGCACATGCAAGAATAAACCTAACAGGGCAAACAACAACAAATAAGTATCACTAGCATGAGAAAGGAGGAATAGAATTAATTTGACTATCAGCACTGAAATCTTGTTGACCAAACCTACTACAAACCTTTGATGTCTCTGACATGTTGGCACATTACCCCAGAATTCTGGTAACCTTTAGTGCATGCTATTCCAATACAAAAATTAACTTTACACAACAATGTGGACATTACAGGGATTAAGCCATCTAGCAGATTAAATGGGATGGATTTCTATTTTAGCCAGAACTAGTTTCAAGTGGGCAACCTCTACTGAAGGGCCATCTTTGGACTCAGTCACGCAAACGCTGGTTCTTAGTCCAGAACAGATCCAGAACCAAGTATGAGATTGCTCCCAACAGTCTGCTTTGGAATACACAGTGAGACAGTAATTGCTGATGGCACACACAACTCTTGAGAGCAACAAGAATGATGTGAGGATTCAAATGTGCCCTGAAGAAAGAGAATTGATAGATTCAACTTAGCTGAACATGACACCTATTGGTAACACTGCAGGCCCTTCATCACTCCAGGCCTAAGAGGTGGATGTCCTTCTAAAGTTGGGTGTCATTTTAACTAAAAACAAACCAAAAACCAGATCTATCCTAACTGTAGCTATCACTGAGCAATGTTCTGTGGCCTGTGTAGCACAAGAGGTCAGACTAGGCAATCACAATGATCCTTTCTGGTCTTAAGCACAATGTTTGTTTCTTCTTTCATGCCTCTGGCAGCCACTGCCATTCTGGACTCTGTTTCTGGACTTTGTTTGGCTTTTGCTTCCAGCTTGCACAAGAGCTGAGACTGGACTGAGTCTCACTTCACACATCACCCGTTATCACACCTGACAACTTTGTAGCAACTCTTCAAAATACAGGATGTTCACACCATTCCAAGGACTCAAAAATAGCAATCCCAAGAATCAGAAACAGGACCGCATACCAGTAATTCTTCTTTTCCTTTGCCTGAAGGGTAGTAAAAGACAACAAACTATTCCCATTTGTGACACATAAAAAACTGTTTGTCTACCAGACCACACTGATAAAGATGCTCCATCTGCTCCCTCCTCACCTATCTGTAAAAATAAGCCATTCAGAGGTAAAATGGGATCTCTTTTCATGTCTCTTATCATGTTCAGTCACTCAGTACAGGCTTTATTATTCAAATAACGGTCCAGTTTCCATGGAGAGTACATAGTATACATCTCATTATAAAATCTCAGTACTTCTCTTTTTCTTTTCGAGGTTGTAAACCCCAAGCTGTCAAAAAAAGCATTTGGGAAACATCCCAGAACATCATTACCCAGCCTGAGATGATATGCAGCATGCAAGTCACACTTGTCACTTAGGCCATAACTGGCTTCATTTTTCTGAGTGCAGTACACAACCATAGACCCATAGAACATCCTGAGTTGGAAGAGGGCATAAGGATCATGGAGTCAAATTCTTAATTAGCCTTTGGAAGGAGTCGTCTCTTTCTACTTGCCCATTATCCTCATGTAATCGACCTCCAGACCCAAACCATTCATGGATGAGTTCCAGATCTTTCCCCAGTCTTCCCACAGAAGAACAAAAGCAATACCATTTCTGGACAAAACAGGAACCTTTATTAACCCCTATCGCCACTGTCCCTTTACACATTTGCATTGGTGCTACTGTATAAGCTGAAGCACTTTTCCACAAGCTTTAATCTTTAAATTGTTTTTAGCTCACAACTTTCCAAGAGCAGCACGCGCTGCGAACTCAGAGCCTGGTCTGAACACTGGGGTAGAAGTCACACTAAAGCTTTACAACAAATGCCACAGGATATTCTGTGATGTTCCGCATCATCTTCACCAGCTTCAGGAGTTGTCTCTGTTGAAACAAACACAATTGGTTTAGTAATACAGTGGCCAATAAAACAGATATGATACAGACAAAATTCCAGCCTGTCGTGTCCAAAAGGCCCCTTTAAAAGGTGCTGAGGTGGAAAGAACTGAAAGGTGCATACACATCTTACCCATCCTAGACTGTCAGGTCACTCTCCAGATTTCAACCAAGTGATGCTGTACCCAGCAATGAACACAAAGGTCCTTATGGCCCTTGTCTGTAACACAAACATGAACTGTAGTTCTTGTATGGCAGCAAACACAGCATTCTGTCTCTGTAAGGAGGTATAAGGCACTCTACCTTGAAGCAATGAAAATGATCCAAGTGGTCTCAAAATCCAAGGATAAAGCTGTTTCCTTCATTGCCTCCTGGTGGAAATACTGGACTTTATAACATTAAAGAGGGATGTGCCAAACTGTCTGTGAAAGGAGAGGTGAGCAACAGCAACTCCTGCCATCAGAGAGCAGAGCCACTGCTGCAGGGGACCAAGTGCTGCCCCTCCAGATGGGCTCAGCCTGCCCAGCAGCCTCCTGCCTCCCCAGGTGCTGGCCCTGCTCCAGCCCATGCGGATTCTGCTGTCAGCACAGACCCCCAGAGCAGTGCTGTCCTGACAGCTGAAGGACAGCTCACCTTTGTCAGGTGCGCTGCTCCACAGCCCTCTCCTCAGCTACAGGCACCACCACTCCCTGCTGCCTTTGGAGCAAGCCTTGGAATCCACCTCTGTCCCAGCACTGCCAGTAAGAGTGCCTGAAGGCTCAGACTGCAGCAGGAAAGCACAGCGGACATATGAGCAGGATCAAGAAGCTCTGAGGAGCTTCATGTACTTATGAAAGTCTGATTCTGTGACTGCTTTGGTGACACAGCACAGAGCCCAGGCACCAGGGAAGTGGTGGAAAAGCAGAGAGGAAGAAAAAGGTGCTGCCCTTTAGTAGCAGCCTGCACTCCAGTTATCTGGAAGTGGAAGCTCAGCTTCACACAGCTGGTCTCAGCCACACCATGCAGTGCCCCTGGTGAGTCCAGAAAGGGCAGCAAGGGTGATCATGTGAGGGATTACTCTACAAAGACATTTGTTTCTTGCCTGAAAAATATGGGAACAGTGTGTGGCTTAAGAGGAACCCATAAAGGCAGATGCAGAGGATTGCCTTTGTCAGCAGCCAGGGCAACCACACGTGGCATTGACCCATGGATACTGCAGTCGGAAACCAACCCTAGTGTGACCTTAAACCTTTCAGTCTCACCCCTCCATGCACTCAAAACACCAAATACCAGGGTGCACGTGCCACAGGCACTTTCCACACTCACCCATTCATGTGCCTCCACAATTCCCTGGCCATTCCTACACCTGTTCTGGCTTAATGTTTATGTTGTCTTGCTCCACAGGGACTAAACACGTTGATTATACACTGCTGTTCACTGTCCTATTCAAGTGCATCTAAAACATTTAGAATGGATTCTCATTATACATTTTCATTAGTGTGACAGTTCAGGGTTTACCCTGAAGAAGTGTCTTTGTGCCATCTGCTCCTTACAGGAAAGGAACAAGCCTGTGTGTGTGCCAGGAGCCTCCCAGCTGCCCTGTGTGGTGCAGCCCCAAGCAGGCCCTGGCAAGCAAACAGGAGAAACTTCAAGCCCTGAGCCCTGTTGGGATACAGCTCCCACCAGGTCTGTCACTATCTGAATTTGTTATTGCTGCAGAGATAAAACTTCCCAACATTTATACCTTTTATCCAGATTCACACCCAACATGAGTCAAGTTCAAGACTTAAAAAAAGTACAAACACACTTAGGAAAAGTACCAGCCTAAGTGCTGACTGCAGAGCTGGAACAAAGCTACTGAACAAACCCCAGCCTCAAACTCAGTCACAGAAGCTTGAGGACAGAGAGCTTGGACAGGCATCCTGGCAAAAAAAGAGCTGGACAACAGATCCCTAGGGGCAAATGGCGCTTTGTACCAAGGAACAGTCATGGATTCTCCAAGGCTCAGTGACAGAAACCTTCAAACCTTCAAGGCAGCCTTCCATGTCTCAGCAGCCCAGCACAATTCAGGGTGACTTAGCAGCTCTCAAAGACCAAAGAACTTCTTTTCCCTTCATCAGGCCAAAAAAGATGTTTTTATAGATTTGCTTAAGACCAGAAACAATCATTATTAACCTTTTGAATAACCCCTTGCACACACAAGCAGATTATTTTTGTTTTGGAAGCAGTCATTAAAATACCTCATGGCCAGTAATATTGAAAACACCTATATTTTTAAATAACTGAAGGATTTGCTGGTGGGAACAGTGACAGATCCCAAAGAGAGGCAGTAGCATCACAGGAGATCAAACAGGCAGCCTACCGTTGTAATATACCGGGAATGGAACTCCGGAGCATCCTTCAGGAACGTGAGGCCAGGATGCGTTTCCACCACATCCTGCAAGGTAAGAGAAAATGAAATTAAATAGATTTTCTTTTCTTTTTAATGCTTAGAAGTTACTGGTTTTACAAACCAATACTTTTGCTTACACTTGAAACTATTTGCAGCATTAACAAGAAAACTGAAATCTTTTAATCTATCAAGTGAACCTTCTATTACTGTAATATAATGCATTTGCTGGGCAATACGCACCTGGTGGGCCAGTTTGATTTACTTAAAGACAGAAAAACAAAGGAAGAGAGTTAGTGAGTAGATGAAAATTCATTTGCATTGAACGAGACAAAAATTAATTAGTTGACCATGCAACTATCTCCTCTCCAAGATTTTTGTTTTCCTCCATTCATTGAAGGTACTAATATTTGTTAGAACTAGGTATTAGAAATAAACATTCCTTGAGAAAGTCTCCTTCTGTGTCCAATGAAAGCTCTGTGAGCCTCAGAATGCTTTTCCAAAATTCACTTGGACTACCTGTGGAGATGCCTCTTTCTCAAGACCAGCTTTTTGTTAGTCAAACACTGGCTCACAATGCCAAATCTGCATGATCAAATCCATGGAGAAACTGCTCAGATCCTGAATGAATCAGTTCAGATCCTGTATGAATCAAAGCCTGTGTAATTTCTCCATGTCTGACTCCTCCACTCTTTAAAGGTATTCCAAGTTCTGCTGTGCCTGTTCCATGCCATGGTACCCTCAGGGGTGTGATATGCCCAAATATGGGGCAATGTAACAAGATGTCTCAGATGGTGGCATAAATCAGGGTAATTTTGCTGATCTCTGGCTGACTTACAGACAGGACTGTGCACGCCTTGGACTGCACGAGGAGCTAAAGAGCAGAGCTGCAATTCACAAGGAAAGGCAGCGTGCCCAGTGGAGAAGAGATGAAGAGCAACATGAGAAAATTCACCCATCACATCCCCAGTTCTGTTTGAGAGACAGAAACTGCCAGTGCAGACACAAAATCTTTCCCCAAAACAGCATCTCCACAGAGGTTTTGCCAGAGGGCAACACAGTGTGAGAAATCTAGGGATGTGTGGAAAAGATCAGAAAAAGTACAACAGCTGATCAGAGGAGCAGATGGACCTGATTTATAGATACTGTAGAGAAGCCCTAAAGCTATCCAGAGCCTGCCTAAATGGCCACAAATAATTTAAACTATGATACTTTGTTAAAAATTAATGAAAGGGAAAGAAAGACACGAAATGAGGATGTGCAGATTTAGCCTGAATACTAGGAAAGAAATAAGCAGTGAGATTTGTGCAGTAGCAGGCTTAGAAGCATATACAGAACAATTGGAACTGCAGAAATTTTGCCAAGATTTCCATGTGATACCGTATCTGGTAGTCTGGCTAGACAAATTCAATTATAACTGTCTTGCCAAGCAACTTTTACAACTTTTCCAATAAGCTTTTATGTTGTGCTTGACTATCAACAGCAACAAGCATTTTTCCCAGTATCCACATGGAGAAATGGGGCAAATTCCAGCCTGGTTACCAGGCACTGATGAATATGAATCCTGACAAGAGACCAGTCCTTTAGCAGGATTTGCAGCTGGTTTGGCACTTAAGCATTTAAAAGCTTATTTCTATTTCACTCCAAAATGAACCCCACCCAGGTGCTGTTCAAACCAAAGGTCTGCTCATCCTTGGTAAACATTTAATGCCATGGAAATAAAGAAGGTGCCAAGTGAACACAACTCTGTGCCCACCCTCCCTGCGGAGCCGCAGCAGTACCTGGAGCAGCGGGATGAAGTCCTCCTGTTGTAGGCAGTCACAGCCAGGCTTTGCCAGAAGGGAAGTGAACCTGGAGGCATCATCGTGGCAGTTCCGCAGGATTCTGCGAGAGAGGGGAGGAGTTACTCCCAGCCCTTTGCACCTCCCAACCTGCCAGGAACCCCAGGAGGGTCACAGAGGGCCTTACAGCACAATACACCTGCACTGGGAATCACGCAAAAGCTGACCTCAAGACTACCAGCACTTCCTTCAAGGTCTTTCAGCTGCACTAGGGCACCCAGTGGGGATATTTCCCAGGTTAACACTGCTGTGGTAAAGCAGGTTTCTTACTAAGCAGCTGTGGAACCAGAGTAAGTAACCTGACTCTTGCCAATGCTGCAGGCTCACACCAAGTGAACAGCACTAGCGCAATGGGATGCCACAGGATGTGCTCTCCAATGTAAACCTTCACTATACTGCAATATTTGGGGAGACCGCCAAACTACAGGGACTGAATATTCACTCGGAAAAATCACTTGTCAGAAGGAAAAAGAGCACCCCTTGTTAATTGTGGCCCATCTGGAGCTGTGCCCCAAAGCCATAGAGAACAGCCTAATGAAGGCATCAGTAGGACTGAGTATTTGGAGAAGTGTGTAAACCCAGTCCCCTTTGGCTGACAGTATGCATCTGACACACCAGTTCTTGTCTCTGTCTTCTTCTCACACAAAATACTGCACTGGCCAAAGGTATCACAGTTACGTAATTCACTCCAGAGAAACTCATGAAGAGAGGAACTCCATGCCATTTACCAAACATTGGTAACAGAACACAACATTTGGATATATCAAACACTACGTTGTTCACATAGTATTAGGGAAACTCAGAAAACTACAGTTTTCTTCAATAACTGAAAATACAAATGCACCGTAATTATTTACTGTGAGTGATTATTCACCATTTTCCTCTCCTGAAAGTGCATGAACATAGTACTGAACTGGCTGTAGCTCTCCTGCAGAGATCTCACTAACTTGTTTGCTGCTAATTCTGGCCTCATCACTGGGGGAAAGGCAGACTTTACAAAAGAAGGGTTCTTTTAAATAAGCAAAAAAAGATTTAGCAATCCTGTTGGCTGTGCTTTCCTATTATGGTAACTGTCAATTAACAGATATATTCTAAATCAGCTGCAGAAAGACGTGCTAATGTTTTAGCTTAAAAACATCTGGCACATAAAGATGAGTCCCAAAGCCCTGTTTTAGCCACAAACTAAAAGATCTGACATTCAGAAGTGTTTTATATTGATCAATTCCTATAGACTTGACAAGCAGTGAGCATGTGGCATTTTGAGAAGTCAGTCATCTACTAAGAAGCTTGAAAATAGGCTTCAGCAACTAAAGACACCTGGTTTAAAGTTACACCTGTGTTCACATAGCTGCAGTCGAACTTTACCAGAAATACTACATTTCTTTTGTCTTTCACGTTTCCAGCAAAGATTTTGTAACTGCCAGAGGGGAAAAGGAGGGATGAAAAATAGTATCTTTCTAGAAGCACAATTTAGTGAGAAAAGCATACAAAGCTTCGCTTGGAAATGGGGTGGCTAAAAGGATACAAAAGAGGGACATGACCACAGTCTGCAAATATCTGAAGGATGTGAAAATCAGAGAAGTGAAAATGTGGTATCATACATGAGGGATTAATTAGGAGTAATTGGAGGAACCTAACGAAGGAAAATATATTGTTTGTGTCAAGAAAAACTTAGAGATCACAGACACCCCTAACATTTTTGTAATTTTGCCAGGGTAACTAGAAGCTGTTTTGACAACATCATCACAGGAAATACTTTGGGAATTCAGGGTTAAAGGCTACGACAAGAATCTGAAGAGCAACTATTAAGTAAAAAATTAGAACTCTCTCTGGAGAGGAGATGGAAACGCTGTTCAGGTGTTTCACAAAGTAGACTAAAGCCTGAATTGCCCTGGAAGGAAAAAGATTAGGCAAGAGAACAAGTCTGCTCCATGTCAGAGCTGACTCCAAGCACAATGCATCCATCCAGAGCTCTCCATTTCCACAGTGTGTGGAAGCGACTGTCAAACCCCACAGGTGAATTCCACAGCCTGCTTGGGGAAGGCAGTAACTATTAAAGCTCCCAGAGTATCCAATTGTATGATGATGCTTTATTCCACATTCCTCTCTTCTGTCCTGTAACACTATCACAACACCTCCTCTCTCAATTCCCAAATGGCACTTGCTTAGTGCACCAGTGTAGCAGCAATAAGGCTGGGCACAAATACACCCCAAATCCACAGACATCTACCAGCTATCTCAGAATAGCTGACACTTCTGGGGAGGTTGTAAATATATTTTATACACCAACTAACTCAAAACATCTTACTACATATACAATTACTTCCAAGTTTGTGGATGTCACATGGAAACAAGTGTTCAGAGAGTTTTGGAGGAAAAAAAATTAAGCTGATGGAGATTTTTAAGCCACTTAAAGAAGAAAAAAATTATTTGAAAAGTCTGGTGGAAAAGAAGGGGAAAAAAAAAAAAAAGACTTGTATGGCAGGCTGGTATCTTTTTCCAGAAAGAGAGTTTTGCATTTGCTATACTCACTTTCTCCACATGGACACAAAGGAGTGCACAGAGACACATCCTGTCCTCTCTCCCCCTGAGGCACTGAACAGAGCTGCTTTCCAGTAGAGTGGGCAGCCACAGATCTGTAAGGAAAAACCAGGACAAGGAGGAATACAAAAGCAGTCCCAAGAGGAACCTGCTAGTTTACACATTCACCACTGAGACTTTAAGTAAGGGAAATAAAGTGGTAATGGCTTTCTGACTCACCTGTGTACCATTTGCTGCATGCTACGGTTGAGAATTCACACATAACTTTCTACTTCGTCATGTGCCTTTTCAAGTGGCTGAGAAACACGTCCTCTCAGGCTAGGAATAGGATCTGGACTACTCAAGCTCTTAAGCTTTGTCTTTGACTGAACTGTTTAGCACATTTCCCTGCAAAGTGGAGTGGAGAGACAGGCACCTCCTTCCAGAAGGACACTCACACTAGCTCCATCCCCTACCTACCCTAAAAGAGGAGGGCCCATTCTCTGTATGGGATAACCTCTCACAGGCAGCAAGGGAACCTCAAGTCTAATTACAGACAATTAATGAGTAAATGCCTAAAGGTGAAGTAAATCCCATCCTGCAATTTTCAGTGCAGTGCCTTCCACCCAGCACAGTCCATTATTTCCAACACTGCAAGATCTCAGCAGGGGAACACAAAAATGAAAGCACACATGGAAGAGATTGATTCCAGCTAAAGGACTCCCTGACCAGCACTTTTGAACCAGCCTCTGCAGAGGCTGCTGGCTCTCAATGGCAATCCATTAAAGCTCTGGCATCATGGACTCTCTAAGGCCTTGCCAAAGCAGGCTTGAAAATGGTGTCAAACATTCAGCTGCTCACACTGTCAAGCACCTCCTCCTCTATACCACAAAGACCTTTCCAGTCGCTATCCTGACTCCAGACAAGTTATCAGAATATCCACAAAACACTGGTCTTGGAGGCAGTACAGCTGACTCAAGCCAGATCCAGGCAAGAAGGATGTTACAGCAAATGGAAGCAGGAATATTTGAAGAAGCAGTTGAGGCATCATTTCTGCCACAAAGCCTCTTTCACCTCTTCTATTAAGCAGGACTATCCCACAAGTCCATTCTCAGCTTCTTGTCCAGGCCTGCATGTTTCTTTGGGAATCTTAATCAGCCCAACAATTACTTTTGGATTTATCCATGTCTATGTCAGGCAACTGTGCTTCTACAGGTGTTTGGCTCCTCTGAGGAAAGAATGACGTTTATTTTTTGCTGTTTTCTTTGTGCAACTGGTTTTGAACAATTTATTTCAGAGCCCTAAATGGCACCATTGTCAAAAATCCCATGGAACAGAACCCAGCCTTATAATAACAAAGTGGCAAGGAGCACATCCATGTAGAGACCAGACAGAAAGGCAGAGATCTCTTCTGCACCACCCTCCTACTTTTCCCTGTTCAAACATTTTTTAGTCAAGCAAAGAAGATTTCCTAATTATATTTTCAGAGCAGGTTTACAAATAATGTGACTGGATTCCTCTAAAAACAAACAAAACCAACGTAGTCTCTCCTTTCAGGAAAACCTTCTTTCTTGGAAAACAAGTGCTGCTCTTGGAGAGAGCATCATTGCTCAGCTTACAGTGCCAGAGATGCATTCAGGGCAAGCTGAACATCCAGGATGTGTCTGATAAATGCTGGTTTTAGATCAGCAGGACTGCAAACTGCAGCTGAAGGAGAGGGAAATAAAAGGGACCATCTGCAGTGTGCTCCCACACAAGTGCTGTGTGCTGTCTCCTAAAGGCAGAACGCATCACCAGCTGTACTACCTGCCTTGTGGATACTAAGCATGCATGGCTCAAGGGCTGGGGGCTGACTGAGCATTTTCCCCTTCCACGTCCAGGGAGCTGGAGGTTGGAAGCTGCTTCCTTGCACAACATTGCAATAGCACCTACAGCTCGTGCTAGCTGAGCAGGACAGCTACAAAAAGCCACAAAAAGGGCAGCTGATACCACCCGAAGCCACACAGGCAGACAAGTTTCTGCCTCTGAGTTTCTCAATCTTCTGTACAGAAATATGAAGGAACAGAGAAACAGAAATGGAGTTTGTATTTGCTAAGAAATCTTAGAGAAGTGTTTCATAAATCAAAGCAAGAACACACACATCTGATGTGACAATCAGCAAACTGAGCTCATTTTTGTTTACTATTATCTAAATCTAGACAAAAAACTTCAGATCAAAAGGATAACGGTTCTTTTGTTCCCCCCTACAACAGCTGTGAGATAGACTGAAACTAAAACAAAGTATCTCTCCCAAAATTAAAAATCTAAAGAATAGAATCACAGAATCATTAAGGTTGGAAAAGACCTCCAAGACCATCAGTGGTTACCTTAGCAATTTTCCCCATTTCACAGATGTTTGCTTTCTCATCTTCAAACTCTGTAAAGGCCTGTTCAATCCTGGTAATGATTTCTTCATGGTTAGTGCAGACATTCGGGAGTCCTTTAGGGAAGTAGAAACGTGGAATGTTTATGGGCACAGGAGTACTGCTGGTGGCTTTATTCAGCGGCAGAGGAGTGCAAGGTCTAACCACAGGCTGCAGGGGGGCTGGGGATGAAGTTCCTGCCTTCTTCTCTTGTTTACTTTGAATCTGAAAATACAATGAATAACAAACTCATTTAACATCATGGTACACCGAGCAGGAAAAAACAGTTTGTGCTTCCAGTGATTAGGAGAAAATTAAAGCCCATCAACAATTAAATTATGGAACGAGGATAAAAATGCATCTCAAATAGACAATTAAAAAATTCTGCACTATGAACCAGTGTGAATTTAGGATGTCACACCTGCTTTTATGCCATTTCTGAGCACATTACATATGTAGCTGAGGATCACGATTTCCTATTGAGTCACAGGAGAACACACTCTGCAACTCAGCGATACCACAGACAAGGACAATGCTATTTCTTCTCATTCTGGTCTTGGTCTCGTCATTCTGCCCCATGAACAGAAAAGTATCTGCTCTTTAGTATTTCCCCTCGGAACCGGAGCACCCACCCACACAAATGGCTTGCCCCAAGTATGAGCAAGCTTACATTCAAACAAGGACATTTCCTATCCCTTGGGAACATAGTTAGTTTTGCCAAAGCACTGCTTCACAGATAAATTAAGAAAATATTTTCAAGACTTCCTTCTCAATTTCAGCAAGCCTTTTATTCTGTGCCGAACTTAAACAGCCTCAGACCTGATTTTGTCAAAGGTACTAAGCACTGGTAAATCAATTTTTCCATCAGGAACTGGGAGCAGCCAGCAGAGCATCATTAGGCACTCACATGATGTCTTTTCCTCACTCCTTTCCTGTCTGTAATGAATATACGGTTGATACGGTGATCCCCACTGGATCCCCTCTCCAATGGATCTTTAGTTCTAGCTCTACATCACAGGCAGCATTTGTATTTAAGTACACAATGAGACCCTAAACCAAGGAATTTTTTCAGACATGGGAGGGGACATTTCTTGAACTCTGACAAGTAACTACAGTATAAGCTGCAAAATCAGCTGCTGGGATGCAGAGGGATGAGGAATTCCCAGCTCCCCCGTGGAGACACTCTTTCTTGGGAAAAGGCAACAGGCTTTCCCACTGCACAACGGTTCAAATGCAAGAGTTTATTAATGTAACAACATATGTGATAAGGCTCAGAAGGCAACAGTCAAGTAAATACAGCTGCAACTTTCAGTTTGTTTATTCTAACTGTTTCAAAACAAAATGGTTTCAGGATAAAGCAGCCAAGTCTGAGTCCACTAAATGCAGAAGAATGTATATGATGAACTAAGTTTGCTTTATTTTCTATAAACTTAGAGCTTTTTTCTTAACACATACTGAATCCCCCAACTAACCACAGATTTGCTTTCAATAAGGTAAAGAAGTGAGAATTGTAAAAGCTTCTTTAAGCACTGCTTTTACCTGCAATTTATAATACTTTAAACCCATTCATCAGAGACCCATAAAAGAAGAGAGAGAAGTATTTTCCTCCTGCTTCATGGCTCTTTCTTTAAATAGGAGGACCTCTTTCTTCTCCCAAATGCTATCCCATTTCAGAAGCAGGAACACCAGCACACACATGCCACCAGCCAGAAACACACTTTTGTCTTTAACTGCTCTGTACAGAACATATTAACCTGGAGCTTGGGGTTCTTCAAGTTGTCTTCTCCTCTGTCTTGCTCCACAGGAAAAGCTGGAGATCACTTTCAGCCTTCAGTGTTTCTATCAATACCAGCATTCAGAGTTTGAACAGCTCCTAACCTTTGGAGAGCCAGCCTAACCACCAACATCTGTTCTCCCTCCTGTCCTCCTTGACTGTTCCTCTCAGACACTGAGCTCTTGAGTGATGCTGGAGCTCAGAGGGGGCTAGATCTGAGGCTCAGGGAGTTCCTGAGGCTCACAAAGGCTGGAGGATGGTGAGCATCAGCCCTGGTCACTGTGTCCCACAGTAGGACAATGCAGGCGACCTGAGGTGGTGGCAGAGGTTAAGCTGGAGGGAGCTGGACACTCACTTTTGGGAGCACAGTACATTGGGTTAAATAAAAGACAACCCTTCTCCCAGCTTCCTCCTGCCCTTTCCTCAGTGGAGCACCAAATGCAAAGCCCAGACCAAGTGAATGTGTGTGGGGAGGGAGCACCTGGCCCCAGCTCAGGGGTCACATAAATCACCACTTCTGCTTTTACCATCTGCCCTCATCCTGCCTGCCCTGCCCAGCCAGGGGCTTCTCCAGCCAGGACCCAGCTCTGCTCAGGAGTTTTCCCTTTCTGGATCCCAGCAGAGGGGAAGTCCCTGCCAGTCTCTCACAGCACCATATTCATACAAACAATGCAAAGCTGGAACAGACGTCGAGGTGCCAACTGTAGCCACTTGACTTCTATAATAGGACTTCACATCAGTTTGCTTGAAAGCCACTTCTCACAAACAGGTTTACTGCTCCCTAATCTCTTCGGGACACGCAGGCACTCCTGGCTGCCAGCACTGGGAGGAACGAAGAGAAATGACTCAAACTTAACAAAAAGTTCCACAAACCAAGATGTTCTTTCAAAGCACACTGACTCTGCACTGTAAGAATACATCCCCTTCCCTTACAGAACAAGGGAATGATAAAATTGTATTTTTGTTTTCTTGGAAGGTGAAGAGAAGTCCCCAAGTAGAGCACAACAGCACTGGGCCATTTTCCTCCCCTTCTGCATGTTATACACATCCCAACATGGCACGCAGCCTGAGCTGACGATGCTGGAACACAACTCATCCCCTGTGCCCAGGTCTCTACCTCCCAAAAACCTGAGCAATTCCTCTGCCTCCAGGTACTCCCAGAGCCAGCAACGCTTTGTACCAGCTCACACAAGTCAGGACCACAGAGGATGTATTAATTTCCTGATCCACAACCACCACACAAGCCAGAAGGTCAGACACCTATAGGAGAAATACAGGGAATTCTGCTAGGCTTCGAAGGAGGGAGCCAGTTCAGACATAAGTTCCCAGATGACCTTCCCAGTAAGTCTGACTCACTTGCTCCTGCTCAGTCCAAGCCAAACTAGGAGCAAGCATTGATCAGGGATAGCTGCTTTTCACATTCTGCCTCAGGAACAGAAATACAGGTTTTGAACTTTGTCTTCTTCCTTCTCATATAAGAAATGAGCTGTTTATGACACAAAGAGGAAAAAACAAGCAGCAACTAGCCCTTGAGGATTCTGTTCCCTAGAATAACCTTACAAATTAATACTCTGGGATGGGTATAATCAGATGCAAACCACTATGGGGACGAGAAGTTAATTACAACTTTTTGTGAAAAAAATTTAAGAAAGTGGTATGAGGGGAAATTATGTGGAAATTCCTTGGAAATAAGCAGTTTCATATTGCAAAAAATTAGCCTTAAATGCTGTTTGCCTAGCAGAACACACTTCTCCAACAGGGATGTACATTTTCAGAGAGGACAACTAAGAAAGGAAACAACAAATACTCTAATAAATCTTTTAGCTTTGTTACAATAATTAACAGATAAACTTTTTTTTTCCTTTTCACTCAAGAGAAAGGTGAGATTAAAGACCATGTTTAAATACCACTCTGTAGCATTGTGTAATTTACCCTAACTAAAATCTGTTCATCCACTATATCACCTTTTGCCAGCCATACAATTTATTTACGGGCAGACAAAAATAGTGACATCTGTGTTATAAATAAACCAGACAGAATTACAGCCTCATTGTAGCTACACAAACAAAGCACAGACTAAACCTCTGCCATCCTAGCCTGTCTCCCAGGGATGTGCCAGTCCCTGCAGAAAACTCCATGGAAGGAAGCAGTATCACATCAAGTGCTCAAATTCTTTCTACTCCTTCCTCCTGGTCCCAAGCTCCAACAGGGTCCTAGATAATATATTTACCAGTTTCTTGCTTTATTTCCAAATGGGATATTGTAATCCTCTTTTCTAGGGTACAGTGACTCAGCCTGGGTTCTTGCAGTCCACAGTGCTGACTTAATGTCTCCTTTCATTTTTCATAGTTCCTGCCTTCCTGAAGTCTGATGGTACCTGGACACAAGCCATCCTCAAAGCTCATCAGTTCTCCAGAACTGGTTTGTATCTCTTGCCCGAGACTTTCTCTTCCTTTCCCCCCCTGAAGCCCTTTCCCATCAATAAACCTTCCTGCTGCCTCTTTCTTACCCATTTCTAAGGACAACAAGAACAAAGGTTCATCTGCACATAGCTCCAAACATCACAGAGCTATGAGAAAATGCATTTCTGGAGAGAATATTTTCTCCTAGGAAACAAACTCACCGGCAGAAACAAAGTCCAATGACAGCAAAACAAAGATGAAAACAAACTCTACCTAAGCAACTCAGAAACCCAAAAGGATTTAGGTGGGAGTAGACACAGTGCTAATTGTAAGGTTGGAACAAGTTCCTTATGGCCTCATCCAGTCAAGTTTGGCAAACACAGGTCTCACACGCCTCTACTGTCAAGTGTGCCTATAGATCTTGGACATGGCCCTCAGCACCAGTTCAGGCTGGGAACCACTGGCAGAGCAACAGCCCTGCAGAAAAGGGTGTGGAGGAAACAGTGTGAGCCTACACCAAGGGCTGATTACAAATAAGGCAAATGATGTCCTGGACTGCCTTAGGAGTAAGGCCAGGAAAACACGAGAAGCTGTTATCTGTCTGTCTGACACTAGCAAGGCTGCATCTGAGTTCCTGGGACCAGCTTTGGGCCTTCACTTCAAAAAAATGATGGGAAGAGACTAGACAGAGATGTAAGGGAGGGAAATCAGAAAGCTGGGATCAGGATCAGGCAGCAGGAGACACTGAGGGCTGGCCCTGGCTAGCTAGGGAAAGGGGAAGACAAGGGATGGGCTAAACACAGCCTGCAGCTTTTGGAAGTGCAGTTACAGTGACAATGGAACCAAACTGCAGCTCGAGAGGGTTAGGTCGGAACATACTGAGGGTAGTACAGCCTGTGAGAGGTCACCAAGAGGGGCTGGGGGAATCCCTATCCTTGGGGAAAGCCAGTGCAGATGTGACCCAGTGTTAGAATAGTATTCCCACAAGTGAGATGTTGGATCAGAGACCTCCCTTCCTCTCAATGCTGCTATGGGAGGCTCTCTGATCCTCCCATAAATAGCCCCACAAAGGACAAGCACAAGAACTGAAATTTCCAGCTCTTGAGATAGGGGTTTACCAACATCCTTCTCCCCTGCCTTCCTGGCCAACATCTGTGTGTTCCACAAAGCAGTTCTCATTCACCTCTCTGCTCCCTATCACCACCTTATCACCTTTTCACCTGCCAGCACTTTTGTTTCCTTACTGAGCCCAGTTACCTCTACTCTCAGCTCATGCCAAGCCCAAGGTATAGCCCCACAAGGCACAACATTTAACTACACCTCAGTGCTGCCACGTGAGAGAACTCCCATCCCTGCCCTTCACCTCCAGAGGTCCACTGTCACTCTGGGAACCGATTAAACCCACTTGGAAAGGCAGCAAACAGACTTAGCTTTGTTGCTGGATGATATTCTACTGTGTTATGAATTAAGCCAGCTCACAGAAAGACCTGTAGGGCCCAGGACAAAAGCAGGGTGACACATGGTGAGGAGGTAGCAAGAAGAGAAGAAAAAGAAGAGGAAGACCATCTTTTTTGAATACTCCAAGTACCTACTGCAGTATTTCATTTGCTTTGGACTGGCAGCCCCAGAGCAGTAATTCCCAACGCAGTGAAAGTGTTCCTGCTTCAGACCAGGCAGAGGGCTCATGGACCAAAGCCTTGTCCATTTTTCCAGCTGTTCCACCCGGAGGTCTCTTTCCTCCCTGCAAACCCTACCCCGGTTATATCCGTAGTGATCTGACTAACTCTGGAGAGGGAATGTATCTGTGCTGCGGTTCCTGACAGTCTCTCCAAACTGCTCTGCCCCGCCCAAGCCATTACTGCACATTATTACCTCATCCAATTCTCCCCCAGGGACTGAAAAACACACGTTCCAGAGATTAACCTCTAAGATGTACTTTAACCTGTCACCAGAACGCATGAAAAAATGTGCCATAATATGCTTTGGAGCAATTTTAATGCTGTTTCTTAGGAAACAGCTGCACTGCTCCTAATTTCAACTTTTTAACTTCCTCACTGGGTCACCCATTATTTAAATATAAATAAAGCTCAAGATGGGCCGATTTCAGCATATTGTGAACCCTCTAAATCTGGAGTGACTACACGTCTATTTGGTGTCCTAGCACAGATTATTCCAATCTTTTGTCAGTTGTTCCAGAGAGCGAGTACAGCAGCTGGGATTTACCAAAAACATACAGCTGTGGTACAATTTCCATTTCTTTGGCTACACCTCTGTGATCTTCAGGGACTTTTCCAGACTAAATGATTCTATTATCTCCTTCAGCCACAGCCCAGAGAGGGTAGGAAACAGCACAAAGAAGCACCTTGAGATGGTAAAATCATAAAAGCCAAAGCCAGGTAGGCTGGTCTGCACAGATTTGTACAGTTCACAGCAGACAGCAGAACATTGTGGTTCTTCCACATGCAACAACAAACATTCAGAGCAATCACACAAAAAGTCTCACAGAAAATTCTCAAGTCTTACACTACTTCTCCCCATTACTAAATCACTGCCCTTGCTGTTAATTTTCGCCCTTGTTTACAAAGACATTTTAACTCTGCAATCTAAGCCTGGAAGGTTTATTTTTAAACCTGCTGGTATCTAGCTGCAAATAACTTTCTGCAAATAGGCACGCCTAGAGGGGACACAGATTGGTTCTCCGATCCAATAAAAAAATACAAAGAAAAAGATAAAGAAATGCCAAGCATCCAAACCTGGGCCTGCTGGAAGGCCTTGAGCCGCCTCTTGAATCGAGATGGAAGAACAAAGTCACAACCCTTGGCAAGGAAAGCTAGCTCCCCTCCCAGGTCTGGGTCCCTCCGCAGAGAACTCTCCTTGATCATCATCCTGGGCAGCTCCTAAGCAGATGTTGACCTTTCCAGAAGGGGCACGGGCACTCTGTAGGAGACCACGTCAAGACCAGCACGTTGCTTTCTTGGTTTTGATTTTTTACAGGCAAAAAATGGCAAATGGCTTCAACATATTATGTCTTCTCTCTCTTCACAAGGACAACATCTAGCAATTTTATCTCGCTCCTGAAGCCAGAGCTCCCTATTTTAACCAATATTCAAAGTGTCTTTCGGTACCACCAGGATCTTCTGCCTTCTTGTAATACTTTAATTAAGAAACATGATCTACAAGTGAATCTATTTCCCTGCTGGCTACATGACAGACAATCTGTCCTTGGCTTGTAATAGGCCAGGGGTGACATGAGAAAGGAAGCACCCACCACCACTATCAAGAGCTCTAAAATTAGATGCCCTGCAGAAGTGGCTAAATATACCATCTTCCCCAATAGTTCCTACTTTGTGTGCTCCAGTGCTGAGACCTGAGGGGCATCCCTGGGTCAGTCAGGCTCAGCTAGAGTTAAACCAGGCTCAGCCAAAGGCCATGCCTGTGGGATGGCAGTGGTTTGAGGTCCCTGCTGCCGAGGCGATGAAGCAGAGGAGCAGCATTAGTTCCCACTCTTGATTGAAGGCTGTAATTTTCAAAAAACATCAGTTTTTTCTTCTTGCTGGAAAAAGCAAATCATCTAGTTCTTTTAATGCCAAGCAAGCACATAAGGATGTTAGATAATAAGCTCAGTCATTCTCAAGAAGCTCTTAAGAAAACAGTTTCATAAAGACATCAAAATGCATCACTCTTGTTATTAATTTTCCCCATAACTCTCACGAGGCAAAGGCAAAGCAATTCTCAGGGGACAATAGTCTACTTTTTCTCTGCACAACTTGGAGCAAACAGACTTCAAACTCTTGCTCTAATTTTGTCTAGGCTTGTTAGAAGTGTGTTCTCCCTCTCTTATCATGAGAATAGTGCTGAACAAGGGCCTAAATCCAATTCTTCCCATACAAAAGAGTCCCATAGAGTGCTTCCCCTACTTGACTGTAAAACCTGAGCCTCTCTGCCAGGATGCTAAGTTCAGTAACACAGAAAAACATCCAATTTCTAGCTAGTAAGGCTTGCTCTCATCAAGGTATTGCATTTGAAATGCAAAGGTCTCAATGAGGCTCATGACAGAAAGTTTTTATTGGACATGTGCCTCTGATGTCTTTTCCTGGGTTCCTGTAGAAAGCCACAAGTAAATATGAAGCCCAAATGAGTACAAAGCCTAAGAGAGTGGCACAAAGAGGATGGGGATGAAAAAATAACCTCCAAAAAGAAAAAGGCAGGCAGGAATGTTTGAAGTGGAACTGCCACCAAATAAAAGATACGCAGATCCACATGCAACACATTTGGAACAAATTTGGTTTTTCTTACTCTGACAATTTTTTTCTAAACATTAAGGCAATACCTAAAGAGCCCACGAGGCTCCACTGTACTGGGAGTGCTGCAGATCTCATGCAGCAGCATGTCAGGAGGTGATTTATTGTAAATAATCTGTGGCAAGTGATGAATTACTTCATGCTCTGCTTACAGCCTGCAGAGGAAATGAAGCCCAAGGAACCTCTCTGACCTCCAGCTGCATCCAGACCAGCTACAGAGACCTTTGACAGACGTATGCATTAAAGAGACACACTAATCTGGCAGCCACTAGTTTCTACTTTAAAAAACCAGCACAGCCAAGTACTTTTCATGCTCAAATTAACGAGTCACAAAGGATCTCAGAAGTTTGGCAGGTTTTCATTGATAACCTGAAAAAATGCAAGTAATCCAGAGACAAGGCTCACCGTGTCTGTATTCTAATGTTTTGGAATAGCAGGCTTCTAGCATGGTACTTTCTATCCTCAAAACACACAAGGTGGGTATAAATAAATATATAAATATACAGTACTATGAGAAATTGACAGTAAGGGAACCCTGTTTCAACAGCTTCAAAGTCAACTGGACAAGACCCACAGCAGAAAAGTCTGGTCTCAACAGCTAGATCAACTGCACAAACCACAAACTCAGAAATCCCTCCTTGCTGTAGGCGACCCGGGTTGAAGGTGAGAGATGTCAGATTGCCTCTGTTAGCCACCTTTCATTCTGAGATACTTTAGATTCACTTAATACTTGTTTTTATTTCAGTAACTGTTACCAACAGAAAAAAAAGCCCATAGTTGTTCATTATTTGTGTTGAGAAGTAATGAATAATTGATGTTTGAAAGGAGAGCAGACTGTGTCTGTATAGCTTAAATGACAGATATAATCAATATCTGATCAAAACAATTTGTAACATATGCAAGATGAAAGTTGATTTTCCAGAAAGAGTTTTACATTATATTTTAGACACATTTTGAGAATACACAATTATTTCAGAACAAAGTTAAAGTTACTATGACATTATAGAAGCCACTTTTTACAATTAATCACCCCATACAAGATCCTTGATAAGAATATCATTACATTTGCAAAACAAAGAAGTATACAGAATTATGAGGGGGCAGAATTATGAAGTTGCCACGTCAACCTTGACTTTCTATGATTCAGAAACAGTTAATTCCACTCAGAGCCTTCTTAGGGCCTCCTGGTTTAAGCACACAACACAGACATTTTGATACAAAAAAGCAAAGCATGTGGCCTTGAGATGGTGTTCTGGGCACAGGGGTTTAAGAACCCTCTGAGAGTCCCAGCAACACTCACCCCCATCAGTCATTCAGGAGAGGCAGGATTAGACAGATGCTACCAAGAGCCCACCCAGAGGAAACATGGAAACAGGGAACAGTCTCTGAAACTTCACTCAAGGCTCCACCACCTGAGATGGTTATAAAGGTGGTCTTATCAACCCCACAAACCCTCTGCTCCCAGATCCACAGTCCCTGGCCAGAAATGGTTGGATCACCCATCTGACCTCAGCCTGAGCTATTCCACTTACTAAGATGGTAGAAAACAAAAACGTTAGTTAGGTTTAACTTGTATACAAGCACCATAGCCAGTATAAAGAAGGATTCAGAACCACACAATACGAAGTAGATGCATGGAGGAGAGAGAAATGGGAAGCAGAATTGCTCTTTCTGGCTCACTACAACACAAGTAATCCTTTTGAGGAGACACCCAGCAGTGGAGGGACAAAACCCAAAGGATCTCTTTGTATCAAAGCCTGGTCCTGACCTCTGCTCCCAAAATTATTCATAAATTTTATTCAACAGCTCTTAAAATGAGCAGAACATGCAGCAGAGCCCTGCACCACTCACACTTGATTCTAAAAACAGAAGGACCACATTTCTTACAGACTTTTTCCAGGGTTCTTTCACTAGAGCACCACTCCAAGCATTAGCTGAATTTACTTTGTCAAATCAGCCAGCCTGTACACGTGGCAGACCAAGGACACAGAGAGGCTACGGTCAAAAACATCCACTATTGACTTCTCCAAGGACTTTACATATGATATTTTACTCAAAGATAGCAGTCTTTACCTTTCAACATACCCCAACACTCAGCATTTCTGCAGGTCAGCTCAGAGCATCCCAACAGCCCTGTCTCCACCTTCTTCATTGCTTACTGCTCCCAGTTTCCCCCAGTTCCCTCAAACTTGCTGGTCCATCCAGGATCCTCATAGCCCTCTTCACTACAGACAAAAATACAGAAAAGTACTAGGGGGCTTGCTGACCTCTAAAAGGTAACTGCACTGTTCTCACTGAACTATTTTTTTTCAAAACCAACATACTAAAAAATCTGCTTAAGACAGGCACAGAGAACAGGAAATCCCAAAACAAATAGTTAGGAGGTTTAGAGACAAGCAACAGAAAACTGGATCTCAGAATGGGAAATGTTGGACAGTCTAAAAGTATGCAATGCTTCCTGGCCTGCCCAAAAGAAGCGTGATGCCCTTATTATGTGCTCTACAAAACTGATGGACTTCTTGAGTATTAATTTCCTAGTTTCTAAATATTTGGGTTTTGAAGATGAAGAGGCAAGTAATCCTATTGTTCTCTGTGGAGGATCAGAAGTGGGTTTATGATAAAGAGAAAGTCTGTTGCTGATATAAGTTACCACAGATTTAATACAGATAGGCCAGCTGAGCCAGAGAACAGCCTGGTCTGAAGGATTCTCCCTCTCCTTTTTCATTGCTTAGCATTTGAGGGATATTAAATCTGTCACAACCTTCACAAATGAAAGGTGTGCTGTGTTTTCATCAGTCTCAGAGCTCTGGGGTTTCTGCATGTGTGCCCAGCTATTTGATAACAGTTTTATGAGCCTTAAGAAAATACAAATACTTCGCATAATTGAGGCACACATGCAATACTGAATGAGAATCCACATGCAGCTTCAATTACATCCAGAGTGATCCAGGAATATGGACGTATTCCCTAGATGCTACACCTAGCAAGGGACACATCTGTGCCACAAATAACAGCAAACCTCAGGTCAAGTGCAGAGCCAGCAGCCCAGTGCCTTGTGTCCACTGCTGAGGGTACCAGCTGCCTCCACATCCTCTGCCTCCCCAAAACAGCTCTTCTCTCCCAGGGTCTTTGGTTCTGGGCATCTGCACAAGGCAAGGGTCATGTGGCTGCACAAGGGAGCAGAGCTCTGGTAGCTGTGGAGCACATGTCCATAGAAGGCAAGCTGGGAGCACAGCTAGGTGGGATCAGGGGAACACAACCTGCCAAGGCACCCCACTGAGAAGCCACTTGTCCCCATAAATGCATCCCATTTTCAAGCATTATATAAAATCTGCCACAAAGCCAGTGTCACACTTCATCAAACACATTTTTGTTTGAAGCTCACAAATTAGAAAAGTTTGTAAAATAATGTACAAGGCAAGAATAGATATTACAAGGGATTACTTCAGAGATTTTGGAGCTGTTTAATTCTACACTCTCTGAAGAAAAAGATTCTTTCCCTTGCTGGAAATATCAGAATACCATTTTCTGCAAGCAAAGTTGCACAGAGCAACAAGAGAAACTCTTGGAGAGCCTGGTCTAAAAGGATCTCAGTGCCATCATGTAGGGTCAGACACAACTCACACACCCTCTTTCCGAACTCCACCAAATTCTGGGGAAAAGTGGCCAGTTTTGAAAACATGCACATTAAGCTCCAAATGGAAGAAGCTGTGAAAGTTCACTTGCAACCTGGGCACTTTTTCAGCGCCTATGTGGAAGGTGGATTTCGGAAATTGAAGTCCTCTCTACAGTTACTGCCTACTTGGAAGTATGGCAACAAGTTTTCTTGAAATTTGGCAGTTGTTACCAAACGAAAAGCACTGAGTGTTCGACAGACAGTCCTGGCTTCCCTCTAAAGCAGGCTCCCATCAAGACCCTTTTTCCTGGGAAAACCTGCTCCTCATCTGAGATACAAGCAATGCAGACTCCACATGATTTCATGCACTGAGGACAGGGAAAGCAAAACTAAATCCTCTGAGATTCTGTCTTTGTCCCATGGAGGATTGCTCTCTTTAGGAACCAGTGATGAGGAGAACAACAAAGGCTGCTCAGAGATGGGAAAGGGAGAGGTGGAAGAATCAGTTCTCACTGAACTGCTGAGAGGCAGTCCAATACTTGGTCCCAGAAATAAAGTAATTATTTATACTTATTAAAGTAATTATTACTACCCCCTCCTATAAGGGACCCATTTAAACCGCAAGCCAACAGTCTACAGGAGCACCAGCAGGAAAGGATCGAGCTCAAAGGTGAAACTGCATGTCAGGACCTGTTTTATTTTCTCATGGGTTTCAGTTTCCTTTTTTTGTTTGTATTTAAATAAAGGCTACATTTCTGCCAGGTTGAACACATTATTCCACACTGCAGCATTCAACGCACAATGCATCACTTAGATGTAATTTCCACCCCCCCCTCCCCCCCATTTTCCCATGTTTGTTTTACTCACTATCCCATCAAAAGTTTGGTTCTCTCACCTTTATTACTTCTGGGGCCTGCTGAATTGAAGCTGGAACAGAGTCTCTGGAGGCAGCCCCAACATGGCTTTTTTGCCCCGCAAGGAGGGACTGTGAAGGAGTTGCTAAAGTTTCCTGGAGAATTTGCATCACTTCCCTCTCCTTGGACAAACTTCCCCTGCCTGTCTGGAATTCCACCAGCTCCTGGGCAAAGTCCTCAATGCTTCCCAGGATACGCAATAAAAGGGCTTTGTCATCCTCTTCTATTTTATGACCGTTGGTTTCCATGATTTTTGACAAAGAAGAAGGGGGATCAGCAGGTTTACGTTTGGGTTCAAGAGCCAGAGGTAGAGCCTGCCTACCCTGCCTGCCAGACACCTGCAGAGAGGCAGGTTCGCCCTCCTTCTGAGAGGGTTCCTTCAGAGTACTCTCCATTTTCTGTGAGAAGCACTCCAAATCCAGCAGCAGTTTGTCTATCTCCTCCTTGTCTACCCTGCTGCATGTCTGGGCTCCTTTGTGGACAGCAGCTTGGGCACCACGCAACACAGGATCCGACACTGGTTTTAAAGGAGCAGTTTTCTCGGGAGCATCTCCCGCCCTGGCCTGCCCTGCTTTAGCATCAGCAGGAAGGTCAGAGCCAGCAGCTCGCTGGTAGCTGTGCTCCAGGCTCTGCCAGCCCCGCTTCTGCTCTGCCTTCTTCCCTGTCCCAGCTGTTCTGTCCCCATCAGACTCCTCCTCAATGTACAGCGCCTCGGTGGCAGATGCGCAGTCGCAGGGGCTCAGGGCTGGTGACTGAGGTAGAGCATCTTTCACAGCTCTCACGCTGCTCTCTGGAGGGACACCAGGCAGGGAGCTGGAGGTGAAGCTCACAGTACCTGTTTGGATGGACTGGGAGGTGCTTGTCACCTCACCCTGACCTGGTAGAATGAGAGGAACTGCACTTGAGGATGGCAGCTGAATGATATCTTCATACCTGGGCGGCTGCTCATCACCAAATACCAGGGGAAAGGGAGTTTGCTGCAAGCCATGGAAACAATTCACCAGCTCTGCCCAGTCACTTGCTTCCCTCTGTCCTGCTGGCTTCAGCTCAAAGGGCAGCTTTTTCAGGTAGGAAGAAAATCTTGTCATCAGATTCATGTATATCATCTCTGAATTAGCCAGGGGATCATTGCTGTTCCCTCCACCAATGACGTCTGCAGACTTCTTTTTGATGCAGTGTTTGATTATGTCCGTGCACTTTTTCAGATCCTCTGAGCACTTGAGCAAGATGTCCAGGCACACCTTAATATCCCCACCAGAAGAACCATCTAGCTTGTGTTTTTCTAAAATCTGGGTAATTAAGTTTTCTTCGGGGAAGGAATGAGGGGAGAAGGGAACCACAGGATTCATGGTGACTTCTGGAGCATCATTGCTCTCCTGCCATTTCTCCACAGGTGAGGGACTCTGCAAAAAGCCACATGGAGGGCAGTTCTCATCATTGTTGAAGTGCCCATAAATCAAGTCAAAATCAAAGGATCGTCTGCTGAAAGATTCTGACCGAACTTTCCTTCCCTTTCTGTAGGCCACATGACTGGAAGAGTTTCTGAGCTTTTCAAAGGAGAATTCCTTTATTTTACCACTGGCAAGGTTTATTGCCTCACCAGTAATGTCTTTTAAACTGCTAGAGGCTTGCACTGAAGAGCCCTTCTTGATTCTTGGATTATTTGGAAGAATTTGGTGGTAGTCCTCATTTCCAGCCAAGGCAAGACCATTTTCAAGAACAGGAATTTTATGGTCCAGGTTGGCATCTTGGACACTGAGCTCTGCACAGACACTGTGGTGGGCAACTATGCAGGTGAGTCCCTGTTTGAGCAGCTGGCAGGAGCCTGTGCAGTAGTGCACGGTCTGTTGGGAGTGCTGCTCTACCACCACGCTGCTGTAGCAGTTCACTGAAGTCACCATCAGCCTGTAGGTCGCTGCCATAGCACAGACCACGCTGGGAAGTGAGGCTGCAAAACTCACCATGAACTTCACAGGGAAAAGCTCACTTTTCACAGCCACACCAGACTGGATGAAAACATTCAAATGTCAGTTGGAAATATCCAAACTGTGTGAGGAGCTACTGCCTTGGAAAGCCCTGGAGAAGTCTGGTTTCAGCAGTACAGTTACAACAACTAGTGCAACTTGCATATGGTTCAACTTAAGGCACCTTGATGCTCATATTCCATGCAGAAAGCCCTGCTCAGCAGAGGTGCAGCACAAGCTGCTCCATTTCCAATGGTCCAGGTAGCTTCTCCAGCACGGGCCATAAAATCCAGTCAGTTCTTAGGCAGCAGTGACAAGTCAACAATTCCTGTTCAACCCTTTTCCTCTCTTTTTGGGTGGGTCAGCAAAAGGTAGATGATCCAGTAGCATGTACAGACAAAAAATCCACAGTGTGCTTGGGAAATTCCTCTCTCACACTGGTGACACAGGTCCCTGCAACAGAAATAAAGGTGACAGTCATTATGATTGCCATGTATAATGCAGCCTTGTCTACTACCAAACATCTGGCACCAGACAGAACAATCAGCACACAGGCCTGCACAGAACAGAGTAGGCTGATATTCTTCCTTCACTCAGATCTACCATATAAGAGCAGTGCTGAGGAGCTGGCCTATATTTATACACAGGCTGTCTGTGTGCTGCCATTTTAACAGCTCTATTTTAGTCACTCATTAATTTTTTTCATACTTGCTTTTTTTCCTCCCCAGACCAAGCAAAACATTACCTTTAATTCTAATAGAGCAAAACATTTTGATCCTGTTGTGAATTTCTGCCTTTCATCTTCCAAGGCTCTAAAGATAAGGCAAAGGGCAGTAGAGAAAAGGGCTTTCAGGATTTCCAAGCTCTCTGGATTATAAAAAGCTGCAAAAAGCCTGCAGCAAAGTAGCTGAATGCCTCTAAGAATGCACAGTCTTTAGTAAAGGCCACATTGGCTTCCATTAGCCTTTCACCAAGGTCTCTGGGACCACAGCAATATATTTTAAAGGGGAATAACTGTTTCTCTTACAACCCATAAATAGCAGCATATTTAATATAGTAAGTCCACTGCTGTAGACATCGAGGATAGTAACATTTGTATAAAGGGTAAGCCTATGAAAACTAGGAACTGAGTGTTTTACACTTAGCACAGTCGTTTCCAGCTGCATTTCGTATCATAATGGTCAGAACTGCACCAGAAAAAAAACCAAAAGCTGTTTAACTTTGTTATGAAAAAAAGAAAATCTCAGATTTAAGGGTCTTGAATTTTAGACATAGCCTCATCTTTCTTTTTAATACATGAACAATCAAATGAAAACACCCCAGTGAAATTCTGAGCACCTTCTATTCCCGTACAAACAGAAAACCTATTTAATAAAGCATTCTTATATCACACAGCTAAGTCACTCCACATCACGGGTTTATTTTGGTTTCTTCAAAGGTAAATATCCAGCACTGTGAAAGGCCAGGCCTGCACCTGATGAAAGCACTGCCCTCCACACAGTTCCATCCCACCAACTTACCTCAAAGCCTGGACAAACACAGCACACACAAGGCAAGTGCCCTAAGAGTTTGGTGCTATTGTAATTACCAGCTGGGGGGAGCACAAGTCTAAACATTCACATTTTACGTATTTTAAAGCCTTAATTTAAAATTGAGAAGCACTGATTCAAGAGTGTTCAATGGAATTTGTGATGTTCCATGTCTGCTCATTGCAGTTATGTGGAATGGCACAGGTAAAGAACCCTTCCCACTTTGTTCTTTGGATTATATAAGGCATTGAAAGGATTGCATTCAAGATGAAGAGCTAACTGCCATGCTGGGCTCTGTAACAGGCTGCCACCTGCCCATCCCAGCTGCGGGCCAAGCAGCTCCTCAGCTCCTCCTGTCCTGGCCTGCTCACCTCCACACCTACTGGCACTGCCCCAAAGCCCCTCTGGCACGGGAGGGCCCTCCTGAGGGAGGAACAGAGGTATGAGGTGTGCCCCTTCCCGAGGAAACAGCAGTGGTACCAGCTGGGCCCCTTCCCCAGGGATGAGCCGCGGTACGAGGTGTGCCCCTTGCCCAGGGACAAGCACGGGTACCAGGTGTGCCCCAGCCACTGCAGTGAGTCAAGGTTCCAGTGGAGGAAGGGCGTGCACAGAACCCTTTTCACACCCTGAGGTGCTCATACCATCACTCACAAACCCAGGGAACATACTTCGCACCCTCCAGTCACTCCTCTCAGGCTTTACTGTCATGTGTGCTAAAACCTCTGCTGAATCAGAGTCACAGTTTAAAAAGTGCTGTTGGCTACCCAATGCCTTCGTGGGCTCTGTCAGGAAACTCATGCTAGGCCTCCAAAAAGTCCACTGATCCAAAGACTCCCTTCAACACATCAGGGTAAGAGGTTTGCTGCTTTTCCTTTTCTGAGCCTCCATCAGCTCAAAACAAGCCTTCTGGCATTTCCTGAAATGACCACTACATAATATTTAGAGAAAGGAGAGGCCTCCAGGACAGCAGGTTTGATGAAGAATTAATATTGCTTCTCAAAAAGCACAGGACTTCCTGAGGGCTCCTCCCTCCCTCTGTGTCATATACAGCAAGGAGAGACTGATCTCCCTTTTATCAGCAAAGAACAGTTTGGGTTAATAACTAAATTGGGCAATAATTACATCTTGATTAAGTTATTTCTTAATTAGAGTAATATTACTCACTGTCTCCTTCTCCTCTGTCACTCCAAGGGTAATTTCCTCTCTCCACATCACTGCCTAAGCCAGTTTCTCTAATTCTTTAAGCCATCTTCAAACAATGAAGTTTTTGCGTCTGTAAGGTTATTCCACAAATCCTTCAAGGAAAAGGTCTCCTAGATTCCCAACCTAAATGGACTCTTTTTTTTTTAGTTCAACCTTGTATTGCCAGCTATTCCCAATAACAATTTTAGGTGTTTATGCAATGATTGCTGCACTCTCTAATCCCTTTCCAGTTTGCCTGTATTCCTCTGGTACTATCACAAACCAACACAACGCAAATACAAATTTGCTAAGGCCAACACAGGATTGCTGCCTCCTGCCTCTACTGTCAGCACCTTTTACTGGTGTATCAGAGGAGGAAGTAATCAAACAAGCAATACAAAACCCCAATATCCTCTTTTCTACCACACTAACTAATGTCTTCTCAGTAATTATTTACTAATTGCTTTATTATCACTGTCTGCAGAAACATGCTCAGGTTATTCAAGGGCTGGAGCAGCACAAATCCTTACAGATGCAGAGTAGAAATTTCTCTCCTTCCCCACTGTCTTGCCCAAGGTAGGACATGCTCAGCTTGCAGCTTTATTTGAGTGTGATCCCTTGAACATGATCCAGCATGCAAACCTAGTCAGGACAAAGCCTAAGAGAGGTGTATCCTTGTTTTTAGATCTGGGAATGCAGCCTCAAGCTGAGCTTCAGTTATGACTCTTGGTGGGTGACTAAAACCTACTATTTACCAGTAGAATGAAAAGATGAAATGCATCAAGAAACTTTGCTACTTGGCTCTTTCCAGGCTGCCACTTCATTCCAGTTTGACTCTAGAGCAGCCCCCAGTTCAGAAACACTGCAGAAAGATTCTGTAATTAGGACTGCTGCCATGAAACCAACTCAGCCCTGGGGATACAGGACTGGCTTCACAACACAAACTGTGAATGAATAGAGCTACTTGTGTGACTGCAGAATAATGCTTTATGTCTGTCCTATCTCTGCAAGATGACATGAATTACTTTCCAAAGGAAAAAATTATTGCAGATACTAATTATATAAAAGGTTATTCTACAAGACACACAAGAAATTCTGTTCATGCAAAGATTATGCAAAAGTTAAATAATTGAACAATGACAATCTGTTCAGATTGGGACTGTCAGCCAGCACTTGCAAACTGAAGTCTAGAAAGCTACAGGACAGGGCTCCAATACCTCTGAAAGTCTCTAACTCACCAAAAGTCTTCTTGAACCCTTACCTGCAGCACTAGCAACAGGAGCTAGAAACCACCATAACACAGAATGGAGTAAGCCAGCCTTCCTGCACCAGGACATGGCCTGAGCATCACTGCGGAACTGCTTGTTTCTAGTGGAAAGTGTGGTAGGACTAACCCTCCAGTTTGGTACTCTTGCAAAAGAAAACAAAGACAGAACATCAGGTTTGTCATTTGGAAAGTCACCAGTATGGCTTCAGGTGTAGTCACCATGCCTGTGTAATCAGGTGTCAGGTCTTACCCCCTTAGAAGGGCTTGTGGTACGAAAAAGCAGCATTTAACTGTATATTCTTATTTAGACAATTACTGGATTTTGTTTAGAATTTACTGAGCAAAGCAGATTTGAGAGCAAGCTATATGGATTATAGAAGAAAAAAGCTGGCAAACAACAAAGCGATGTTTTCTTTAAAATAAATTTTTGTAACAAATCCAGTTCTGCTGAATCAAGTGGAAATTTTACAGCCAGACAATAGATTATTTTGGATCCCATCACAAAAGAACAGATTAACAATTCGCCATCACTTGCACAACTTAATACTTTTCACAACGGAACAGGAGACTAAAAAGAGTAACTTTGCTTCCTATACTGAAGGAGTTCAGAAGGAAAAAATCTGAGTTGTTCCTTTGTCCTGTGTTTCTTAGATATTTACAGCTTATAGTATTTTGATGTTCTTAATGGCAACAGAAGTATATTGTATGTAGGACTTAGGTAGGAAGTGCAGCTTTTCAGTCCTCAGGACCAGCAGAAATTTGATGCAAGTGTACACATTTCAGGGACAGTAGAAGAAACCACTCACAATTGCACCTGTACAGTTTGGGGATTACAGGGGCTTATACCACTGACACTGGCACAGCAACCAGAACCTTTAGAATCTTCATTTCTAAGAGGTTTTAGCTCCAAGCTATTTCATGTTTTAGAAACTGCAACAAACTGTGATGGCTGCAAATCCAAACTTGCCTCATAACCCCAGCTAGAAGATCTGGCCTATTTAAACTGAGCACTTCTGTTTGAACCACAGGACACTTCCTCATATTCTCAAGTGCTTCAACATTTAATTACACACATTCTAGAAAAAGGGTCATCATTTCCCATTTAAGTATGTTCAACATCAGGTTCTACAAACAGCTATCCCACTTTCTTATGCTAAATTAATAGAGCTTTTCAGGAAGACAGATTTCCTCACCCACAAGTACTAACACGGTATAATCAAATCACCTCTTAGCCTTTTCCAGGAGTGCCAGAGAGAGTCTGAGACATGTCTTCAGAGTCATTGCCATAAATCCTTGTCTGAGTTCTGCCTGTAACTTGCTATTTTTCTTACAAAAACATGGCAGAGGTAGGATTCATCTCACCTACACAGCCATGAAGTGTTTGGTGCTGTCTGTAGGCAATGCAGATAGGGAGGCATCTCAAAAAGAAAGACCACCTCACTGAGTTTAACAATCTAGTTTTGAGATGACAAGTTACATTAGATTAATCCCATCCTTCAGGATTACACAAGAACACAGGAAAAACCATTTCTGTCTCCAACAGTGGTTAAATGCCAGCGTTCAAGGAGTAGCATTAGAAAGACATACGACATTTCCTGGGAATATTCTCCTGGCCTCCAACTGTTACCAGTTCATAAGGACTGTGAAGCTGGATGTAGTTTGTGTGTACTTAGTAACCTTTGGAGTTCTCTCCCATGTGCTTGAGCACCCCTGGATTTAACAGAAATTTTTTGCATCCTGAACGTCTTTTGACAAGACATTCTACCATCCACCACCCCTTTCAACCCTGTCACTCACTAGCTTCAGTATGTCAACATCTTGTACTGAGACACTGCACAAACACTATACCTCCATGCACACTGTCCACAGCATTCCTGAATTTACAGAACTTCATGTCATCCCTCTGCCTTCTCTTTCCCTTCTCTTAGCTTACTCAGTTCTCCTAGTGCAGAAGCCACTTTGCACCTCTAATCATTCCCACTGCCCTTCTCATAAGCTTTTCTGGTTCAATTACACACTTTAAGACACAGGAACACAAAGTGGGCACAATATTCAGGAAAGATGAGAACCACAGAAATTAATTTTTGAGCTGCCTTTCAAAAATCAGTATTATCCCCATATAGTGTTTTCCCCTTCCCAGCCTCATTGCTTTCCAATAATGCACTCAAGTGTCTGCTCTCATAACCACCTGGGTTAACTCACCCTGTCCTTCTTCCTACTTGTCCTCCTAAGAGGAAACAAAGATAGTATTGTCCTTTGTAAAATACTCAGAGATCTACTGAGACAACACTCTATTCAAGAGGAAGGTGTTCATTTTTAGAGACCAGTATTTTAATGCAGCCTCAGAAAAAAGGTTCAGAGATGGGCAGCAATAATGATCCAGAGGTCCTGAACAGCTGATCTGAGAGGAATGATGGAACAGGACCAGGCACTTCAGGTTGGAAGAGAGGTGACTTCAGGGAAATACAATAATCTATAAAGTCATGAATGGCATGGAAAGGGCAGATAGAGTCTGACTGCTCACCTACTCCTCAGCACAAGAACTAGGTGGTCAGTGCCACCAGAAGCAGGATAAAACAAGCACCCGCATGCAGCAAACCTGGGAAATGTCTCATCAAAGGATGCCACGGACCCAGAAAGGTTCTGGGGAGTCAAGGGGCCATGTTTTTATACCTCCTCTGTCAAAAGTCACACCTTTTACATGGGTGCCACTTGATACCCTTTAATTCTTGCTATGCTGGGGTGGCAGAATAAACAGGGATATTCCCATGGCTGCAGATTTCTATCATAATCCTTCCTCTTATCCTTCCTACTTCCAAACATGTATTTCCCAGGCTAAGTTCCAGTTTATCTGGTTACTCTTTTTACAAAAGCTCTTCAGTCATGTGCTTTTCTGTAATATTAACTACAACTCTTTGGAGAGGGGAGAATGTCTGCCCCTAACTTTGGGAGGGTATATTATTCATTACACAAAAACACCATGGATTTACACCATGGCATTCTGGTTTGCTCCCTCTTCTTTTCCCAGAGATGTCATTTCTACTTGCCTTTTTTGTTGTTTTTGACTGCTGCTGAGCAAGTTTCACAGAGCTTTATCTGCGCTACTTAAAAGATCTCTTTCCTGAATGGCACAGATTCTCATGAGCTCACCACTGCACAGACACAGGGAGTTGTTTATCCCTTGTGCACATTAGTTTACATCTGCTAGTATCAAGTACCTACAACCAAATACTGTGAGAACCTTCTTCAACTGCAGCTAGCTTTTGTTTCTGCTACCCTAATTCCGTGATTTTCAGCACATTCTGTCACTTCATCACTCAGACTCTCTTCCAGGCCATTTATAACTGTGTTCAACAACACGAGCCTTAATACGGATCCCCCCGGGAGCGAAGAGTGATCACTCTTCCCTAGAAAAGCTGACAGTCCTTCCTACACTTTAACCAGGAATTAATTACTGAGAAAGCTATGCTCCTGCTCCATGGCAGTTCATTTCCTTTAAGGAACATTAACAAAGTCCTTTGTTAATCTCTCTCTGAAAATCCAGACACAGGAGAATATTTGCTTATTTGTCTCTCGTGCCTTCTTGTCCAAGAGCTCCAGACCATCGAACTTTACCAGCTGTAGCTGGATTTCAGCATTCCTGTAGTGACCCATGGAGGTCATTACAATGGGAACACTTATCAAGGCAGGCTTCCAAGCAGACATGACCTTGAGCCTCACTGTCCACAGCAGGACCATTCTCTGCAGTCACTGTGCATTTGGTGAAGTCAGTTTTTATACTGAGAAAACTGTTTTGGTAGATTTACTCTAAAGAAAAATAATCCCCCAACACTAACTTAAATACAATCTCTACACATTTATAGCAGCAACGTAAGGCAAGCCCACCACTCAAAAAGATCTGGGCTAGTATCAATAATAATAGTCTGCACTGATTTTTAAAAATAAACCTGGCAGTAGACTGTAATCTATTGTTTTAAAATACTGACTTGCAGTTAGTGAATGCAGTATTATTCAGTGTAACTCCTTCAGGCTAAGTGACAGGGTTAACTAATACTCCAGGGCTTCTATCCCCTTCACAAACACCAGCACACGGAGTCCCTGAATGTGAGCACACCAGGAACTGCTGGGGAGCACCAGTGCACAGCTGTGCAAAGCTTGTCAGTGGGGGTGTCAGTTGGGAAGGAGAAGAGTTAACAGGCACCAGGAAAGGTGTCACCCTTTTCAGCTTTTCTGAAATACTCTTCTTTAACTTTCCGTTTGCACAGTCCTGGAACTAAAACTGACCAGACAGGAATTTGTGCCCCACGGGACTAGTTTCCAGTTAGACAGATGAGACAGCAAGGGAGTAAAAGCTCACACGATTTTTCCATGTAACGCCAACCCGTTACACATAAATACTTTGCCGACTAATTATTGTTCCAGCACCATGTCTGTGTAGAACCAGCAATCTTTCTCACTTAGCAGGACCCAAATACATTCAAAAACATGCTGAAGTTTAGCAAGGCACAAGAAAAATTAATGCCTGAGCTCTGACACACTGACAGAAAATAAGGTGACCAACCAGTAAAACACTGGAGGTGAACAAGCTTCAAAAGCACATAATTAGCAAGGCTCAGGGCAGAGGTCAGAAAGCCTGCTCGATTAAGTAATGTGTCTCCTGGCTGTTTATAACCATATATGGAAGGAGATAATTTCATATTAGCAAGATAAATTTATTGTCCCTGGAATGTTAATTCAGTATTAACAGTTATCCATCCACTTTACACAAATTGAAGCGATTTTATTTAAGTGTTAAAATAACAAAGGAAGATTTGTGTCCAAGACAGCATTCCCTCAGTCATTAACTTTTGCTGACACTTGAGGTCACAATTTACAGATTCCCTGAAACCATCTTCGGAAACTTACTTGGAAGTTAAATTTCTCCTGTAGCAGAGTAGCCATCTGATAGTGGTCTACAGAGTAAATATACTTTTAATTTAATAACAACCAAAACAAAAAAATTGTTTTCATTCAGATCTCATGCATTTCTCTATGCTGTCATATCTAACTTCTTCAGGTCTTACATGTATCACACTGGAGTAATTTAAATCCTCAGGCATTCAAAATTTTGGGTAAAATTACCTTTGTCTAAGGTGACAGCCCATTTCTCCAGGGCAGCCTCAGTTCCCAGCCCATATCTGGCCTCAGCTGGAGTACTATAGCTATTCCATGGGTCAGCAACAAGCAGAGTGACACAGAAAAGCTCTGACTCAGTGTTGCATTCCCACCCTCTCCTCTGAGGCACAGTCCCAGGAGCCAAGAGCTGTCATTCCCACCATCCATACCTTCCACAAGCCCATTCCTGCCAGCCTCCATCTCGCACCGGGAACAGCAGCAGCTGTCAAAATGCAACAAATTACACCAAAAGGCGCAGCATGTCCTGGCATCCAACAAGTCTGGCACTGCTACAGATTTTTGTGCCTGTGCCTTCGATAAGCCACCCCAGAGGCACAGAGCAGTGTGCTCAAAGCAACACACAATTTAAGGGAGCATAACTTTTCTGTCCTCTGTCCTCTACCAAGGAAAACTAAAGATGTTTTAGCCTGATGTCCCAGTAAGACTGAGGAAGTAATTTCTCCAGGGTGTTTATTAACCCAGGGAGATGTACAAAACAAAAACAAAGCAAAGAGAACTTACATTAATTTCCCTCTTTTCTCTGTGTATTTAAACAGAAGCAGATTAAAAAGAAAAGCAATACACACAGAAAAAAAACCAAACAGAAAACAAGATAAACGCAAAGATTCCCTCACTTTAAGTGGACAGCCGTGTTCACATCCATGAAGCTGCATATTCATTAAAATGAAGTAATTTTTAACTGGCTGGTGTTTTACATGTTTGACCTCAGGTATTGCCTCCTGCGTCCTACCCATACACTATTCTGCAGTCAGATTTATTCATTTCTCCATCAGCAGAGTATTTGCATGCTAATCAAACACTGATTAATTGTTAACATTGTTAATTATTAACACTGATAATATTTTCCAGTATTATCCTCATTGTCCTGCAAAGACAAACATCAGTTTCTGGTGCACAAGCCTCGATTTTCCAAAGTATGTGACATTAGGGAGTGTTTCATATGGTCAAAGCAAAGCACCTGCTTAGTCACAACTGCCCTGGCAGTCTTAGCTCAGAAATTCCACAAACCAGACCCAGGGACATAAGCAGCAGAGGAAATACAACAGTGAAGTCTGCTGGAAGAATCTTGTCCCATAACGCACATGAAAACAGCTCTTTATGACAGCACTCAACTACATTAATAATAGATGAGAAAATTCTCCTCTTCCCACAGTTCTACTTTGCTGTCCTGTTTCTGACAGAATTGGAGCACAGGATCTAAGTTCTAATTGAGCCTTCAGAAAAGTTCAGTGTAACAGGAGAAAGCCTGGTCTTACGGGGAAGAAGAATATGCAGTCATTTAAGTCAAATCAGTATTGGAAAACATTTACACAATGAAGGCAAAGCAACCTCTGTCCTGCACCAAGACATGCCAAGTTCCAAGTTACTTCAAGTCAGGTTTTCTGTGTAATTCAAGGGCAGAGATGTTCTCTATGGAGAACGGTCCTTACTAAAAACAAAAAAACCACCAACCAACACTCACCCCACCCATCAAAAAAAAGAGAAAACAAATTCCACTATGCAGCATCATATTTATACCTCCAGGGCTACCATCAATGAGTGTCAGACCGCAGGGCTCCACCACAGAGCTTTCTAAACTGCCTGAGCCACATTATTCATCACCTGTTCCACAGGTTGCAGCTGAAGGAAATAAAATAGATGCTTTACCAGTGAATCTCTGCAGTGTTTGGCAGTCACACGTCAGTCAGCTGTAATTTGAGGAGCTTTGCCCACAGCTACCTTTAACATTGCACCTTCGTGCAAATTACGAGTACAAAATAATATGACATATGACAGTGGTTGCAAAGGTCTAGGTAATGGAAACTGGCCATGTGCCACCAGGGAACTTCGACTTTTCTCTTTCATTTTCAGGCAAATATAAATCAGTTGCAGCTGATACACAGTGTTACCCTTTCCAGATATATAAATACTGGGAAAAAACCCAAACAACCCACCACTGTCTCATGCTTCAGTTTCTCAGAATCCAGCAGACATTAAACACATAATTTTACAAAACTAAGTCTAACAGTACTGACAATCTCCTCAAAGTTCTCACTAAAATAACCTTCCCCTACACAACCTGAGAGAGCAGACCTGCCAAGCTGGAGAGACTAACAAGAAATAATCAAGAGAGAAGGTAGCTTAAAGAAATGGTTAACTAAATTCTTGGACGAGTTATTTCCTGAAGCAGGCATCACATCATACGAGCTAAAGACATGAGACCACCACCAAGAAAAACGTGCCCTGCCTTGCAGGCAGCACTTCAACAGCAAACAGCTTGGAGGACTACCAGCCTCTGGAATCCTTCCCTAGCCTGCATTTCTGCAAAGATGCAGCACAGAGCAGCACACCTCCCAGGGTTTCCTTCTTCAGCAGGAAAAACAGAGGTAATATAATTAGTCCCAGGCTTAAAAATATTTACATTACTTGAGACCAACGCAGTCTGATGACCTGCAGAGAGAGTTACTCCGGCAGGAACACCTCCTTCATAAATCATTCCACTCGTTATTCAATCTCAGTTTTACAAGTTTATGCTCAACTTAATCTCGAATTCATCTGCCCGTGAACCAAGGAGTCTGGTAACCAAAGCTGTTCCCTTTCTTGCTCATGAAGAAATACGTCGGGGAAAAAAATTAAATCCTGCTTTCACGACCACGTATTCATCCATAGCTGCAGTGAAAATAATGGAAGGTCCAGCTACCCAGGGTGCTGGGGCAAGCGGTCACAGAAAAAGAACAGACCGAGGACCCCTCACCGGAGTTAACCTCTCAGCAGCCAACACCTCCGGGCCAGCGCAGGCTGGGAACACGCTGTGCTCAGAACCTGCTACGCCTAAGCCCCTGGGGACAACTCTCCGGGGACAGCTCACAACCTCGGCCCCGGACACCACGGAGCGCCGGTGCTCTCAAGGCGTGCGGGGCGAGCATCGCCTCCCGCGTGAGCCCAGCACCGCCGGCCTCCACCGTCCTCAGCACACCCCGCCAGACCCCCCAGGACCGCGCCAGCGCCCGCACCGCGACCCCCACGCCGGCTCCTCATCCACAGACACCGCCCCAGGNCCCTTCTCAGCGTGTCCCCGGACCGCCTCACGAGCCTCGGGCCGCCTCGGAGAATCCCCGGGCTGCCTCCCGGCCAGTCCGCGCCTCAGCCCCGCCTGCGGCTCACCAGCCACCGTGGACGGCGGGTTTTGTTTTCCCCTCAGGAGCGCCACCAACGCCCTTAGAGAATCACAGAGTCGTCAAGGTTGGGAGAGACCGCCAACATCACCCAGTCCGACCATGCACCCAGCGCTGCCACTGTAACCCCTAAACCACATCAGCCAGCGCCAGATCCAGACGCCTCTTGTACACCTCCACGGACCATGACTCCACCACCTACCCGGCAACCTATTCCAATGCCTGACCGCTCTAACAGTGAAAAGATTTTACTAATAGCTAATCTGTATCTCCCCTGTCTTGCCTTAGGGCCATTTCCTCCTGTCGTCTCACTGCAAGCACAGCAGACCGGCCCCACCTCACTACAGCCTCTTGTCAGGGAGTTGTGCAGAGCGATGAGGTTCCTCCTGAGCCTTCTCAAAGCTAAACCAACCCAGCTCCCTCAGCTGTGCCTCATGGAGCATGTTTTCTAGAGCCTTCCCGAGCCTTGTTGCCCTTCTCTGGATATGCTACAGCCCCTCAAAGTCCTTTTAGAGGTGAAGGGCCCAGAACTGAATGCAGTGCAGCCTCACCAATGCTGAGTACAGGGGAGGAATGACTTCCCCGGTCCTGCTGGCTACACTGCTCTTGATACAGGCCATAATGCCACTGGCCTTCTTGGCCACACTGCTGGCTTATGTCCAGCTGCTGTCGACCAGCACGTGAGAGTCCTTTCCTGCTGAGCAGCTCTCAAGCCACCCCTGCTCCAGGCTGGAATTGCAGGGGATTGCTGTGATCCAAGTGCAGGATGTGGCACTTGGCCTTACTGAACCTCACGCTGTTGTCCNGGAGCATGTTTTCTAGAGCCTTCCCGAGCCTTGTTGCCCTTCTCTGGATATGCTACAGCCCCTCAAAGTCCTTTTAGAGGTGAAGGGCCCAGAACTGAATGCAGTGCAGCCTCACCAATGCTGAGTACAGGGGAGGAATGACTTCCCCGGTCCTGCTGGCTACACTGCTCTTGATACAGGCCATAATGCCACTGGCCTTCTTGGCCACACTGCTGGCTTATGTCCAGCTGCTGTCGACCAGCACGTGAGAGTCCTTTCCTGCTGAGCAGCTCTCAAGCCACCCCTGCTCCAGGCTGGAATTGCAGGGGATTGCTGTGATCCAAGTGCAGGATGTGGCACTTGGCCTTACTGAACCTCACGCTGTTGTCCTCAGCCCTTTGATCAAGTCTTTCCAGGTCTCTCTGCAGAGCCTTCCTGCCCCTGAGGAGATCAACACTCCCAACCAACCTGATGTCATCTGCATGTTTACTGAGGGTTGCTTCATCTCTTTTCCTCCAGCCAGCTTCCAGCCCTCACTGGCTGGAGGCCATCAGTAGTGCCCTCCGGCAAAGCAGCGTCCTCTGGCAAAAGGTACAAATTAAGAGGGAAAGAGACCTGTTGGTGCAGCTGGAACAGGGAGGCAGCTGCAGCGTCTCAGCCCAGAACAGGCCCTGTGTTAGCAGCTGTGTTGCTGCACTGAAGATCATGTTGCAATCATCAGACACGATCTAGGGGAGGAGATGCCCAAAGACACCTGGACACAGCTGCAGGTAAGCCATGTGATATTCAGGCCAGTCTCGTGGGTTCTTTTCCTAAGGGAGCTTCAGTCTTGTCTGGTTGCAGCAGCCCCTCCCTTCAGTTGCACACACACATGCCAACCTGCCACCTTGCCCTCCCAGCTTACAGGGGCAGCTCAAAATCTCAGCTGGAACACATCAGATTTGTCTCTTGCACTCCAGTGTATCTTCTTCTCCTTCACAAACACTGTCTCCCAGCACTTCTCCTTTCACCTCCCTTCTCAGCCATGTTATCCCTCCCCAAAAGTCAGATACAGATGCCTCCCTTTTGCTGTTCCTCTTCATTTTAGTAATGTGTAAATCATGCTAGAAATCTGTTAGTATACTCTAAAAACAGTAGGAAGCACTTGACAGAAAGCTCTTCTCATTCCATTCTCAGAGATGAGAGAAGCAACTCTGTTGTCCACAGCCCCTTCAGATGCCTTTTATTCTTCATTTCTCTAGAGAGGAAGACTACTTTCATGGTACTAAGCTACCATAGTCAGCTCAGGAAGAAAACTGGTCAGTGCAGGCAGGCAACATCCAAAAGGCAAATATCTCATACCCAAGCAATCCACTGACCTGAGCTTGCTTGTTGGGACTTTCCCCTCCTTGGCCTCACAGTTCCCTGGCCATTCATGCAGGACAGGATGTGCACTTGGTCCTCTGCTGCAGGACTGGACATCCAGGCACAAGACATGCACAGGCAACTGGGGCAAGAGACTATAACTGCAAAACCCAATCCAAGGCCAAACATGGGTCAGTAATGTGCTGGAAGAGAGCTGTGCTTCTGTCACATGGGTTTTCAAACAGCCTTGAAGGACTGAACAAAATTACAGTAACATAGTTAAGCATTAACTTGCTGCCACTTACCCTGTAAACAGCAGCATGGCTGATTCCCTTTGTGCTCTGGAAAGGTCAGAGCAGTTTCGCTCAGTGAACACTCTAAGTTTAATTATGGATATTGAGATGCATCATGAGTAGTGTACAAATACTAAAATGCTACAGTATAAAAGAAGCCCAGCTTTTTAGACTCTATTGTGCACCAGTTCACCTGGAATAAGTGGCACACGGAGTATAAGAAATGAGCCTGAGCCAACAAATTCAGGAAATACAATTACAGTATCAGCTTACCTTGCCTGGCTGGGGATGAATTCAGGTGGGGCAGGTGTCTCAGGAAGCTCCTCGAGATGGTGTACCCTGGGTAAGGTGGTATCTTCCAGAGATTCATGGACCTTTTCTGTCTCTCACCCCTTCCTTTCAGGAAGTCTGAGACATGGCAAATGCAAGAGGTTGCTGTTCTTCCCCAGAAAGTTGGAAAGCTTTCCCAGGAGAGGTGTCAGACTGATGAGTTCTTGCACTACTCCGGGTAGGTCTAAGCAAAGTTAGTGAAGGAGCCAAGTACACCCAAAGTGCTCCTGTGTGTGCTTTCCCCTTAGAGACTTGTGGGGTTTGGAAGTGAGAGGAATTTTCCCCTTCACTTCAGCTGGGCTTGGACGAGCCCCAAAGTAAACAGAATAATGCAACACTGTGAAATTATGAAATGTAGGAGACAACATTCATATTTTCTTAGTACCAAAAGAGAGGCCATTATGTAATGCTTGCTACCATGGGGGAACAGGAATGTCTGCTTGGTTCCATGATTACAGGGGAAGCAAGTAGCAAGTTAATGCTTAACTATGTCCTTGCAATTTTGTTGAATCCCAAGACTTAAAAAACCTCCAAACCAGTCTTGAAGTGGAAAAAGTCTGGAGCGGTTTTACTACGTGACAATACAAGGCCACCCTACAATCCAATCCACTGCCCTTCCAAAGCAGGAAATCAGTGTTCTCCAGAGGGACCCTGTCAGTCCGCAAGGAAAAGGGGAGGTACCCGATTTCTCACCCCGCCCCCTACGCGCTTGCCCTGGCGAAGTCACTGACTGTTCCTGTCCTTGGGTGCTACAAAGTTACAGAAGCCAATGCTTGGCTATGCTAAAAGCACGCCTGCCTAATGCTGAACTGGGCCCAAGTCGGTGTTTTATCAGCACAGACGCCAGGTGGAAGCGTGCACAGCAACTGCTCGTGCTGCTCCACCGACCCTTTGTGGTCTGTGAGCCACGCAGAGGGATAAGTATAGCTTGTGCTGCTCTCCACATGGCTGGCCGAGAGGTGCGGGTAGCGCCCAGCGGGTGCTATGGTGCCGGGGGAGCCGGACAGCCCTCCTTGTGCAGCCGGGTACGCCCGCAGGGGCTCCTGCCCCGCTGTACAACCCCACTCCGTGAATGTGATGAGCCTTCCTGACCAGTTACGGACCGCGGTGCTCATCGCTGTGCCAGTGTTACTGCCCAGAGTGAAGGTCCCATCGGCCAGCTACAGAATCACAGAGCCAATCACTAAGGTTGGAAAAGACTCCTGCGACCATTGAGTTCAGCCTATGACCAATCCTAACCTTGTCAACTAGACCAGAGCACGACTGCCACATGCAGTCTTTCCGTAAACACCTTCAGGGATGGGGACTCTACCACCTCCCAACAGCCCGTTTTCCAGTGTCTGATCACCGTTTACATGAAGAAATTCCTCCTGACGTCCGACCTAAACCTCTCCTGGTGCAGCTTGAAGCCATGTCCTCCTGTCCTGTCCCTTGCTCCCTGGGAGCAGAGTCCGACCTCCCTCTGGCTGTACCCTCCTGTCACAGGGAGTTCTGGAGAGCAGGAAGGTCCACCCTGAGCCTCTTTTTCCCCAGGCTGAGCCCCCGAGCTCCCTCAGCTGCTCCTCTCAGACTGGTGACCCTTCCCCAGCTCCGCTGCCTGCTCTGAACTCGCTCCAGAACACCAGGGACAGTGACTCCACCACCTCCCTGCAGCCCACTCCAATGCCTGCCCACCCTTTTTGTGAAGAACGGGCAAGGCTGGAAGGGATCATCGGAGGTCACCGGGTCCGACCTCCTTGCTCGGGTAGGGCGGGAGAGGGCCACCGGAGGTCACCTGCTCCCTCAGAGCAGAGCTCTCGGAAGCCCGTGGGCAGCGGTGATGAAGGGGCGGACCCAGGTCCCCGTGCCCCCGGCCCGTTGTGTGCCCGCGGGCTGTGACTCGCCCTGAGCCGTGTCCCCCACACGGCGCAGGCGTGGCGGTGACGCAAAGGCGCACGGGGAGCAGACGCAAGGCGCGCGGGATGGTGACGCGAAGCTCGCGCGGCGGTGACGTGAAAGGCGCGCGCGGCGCCCGCTCAGTGCGACGTTGGCGATGAAGGTGGCGGTGGCCGGGTGCTGCCACGGCGCCCTGGACAAGATGTACGAGACGCTGGAGCTGCTGCAGCGGCGCCACAACGTGCGGCCCGACCTGCTGCTCTGCTGCGGGGACTTCCAGGCCGTGCGCAATGAGGCGGACCTGCGTTGCATGGCCGTGCCGGCCAAGTACCGGCACATGCAGACCTTCTACCGGTGAGCGCCGCCGGCCCGGCCCCGGCCCCGGCCCCGGTCCCCGGCCCGACCCGCGGGGGCTGGGCCGGGTCCAGCAGCTGCCGTGTCTCCGCAGGTACTACTCGGGCGAGAAGAAAGCCCCGGTGCTCACCGTGTTCATTGGCGGCAACCACGAGGCTTCCAACCACCTGCAGGAGCTGCCCTACGGCGGGTGGGTCGCGCCCGACATCTACTACCTGGGTAAGGTCCCTCTGCTCCAGTCCCGGTCCCCGGCGATTCCCCCCACAGCCCCTGCCCTGCCCGGCCCCTCCGTGACCGCCCTCCCGTGTCCCGCAGGTTACGCGGGCGTGGTGCGGTTCCGCGGCGTGAGGATCGGCGGCATCTCGGGCATCTTTAAGTCTCACGACTACCGGAAAGGTACCGGGGCAGCGGGACCGGCGGGGCGGGCAGCGGGGAGGGGAGAGCCGGGGCCGCGCCGTGGTGGAAGGGTCTGGCTGTGTTCTGCCCTGAACCGTCTCTTAGCCTGGAAACCACCCTTGGTTCAATACACGGATTTTTCTGGAGTTGGTAGATGGGTGCAGTTGGCTGGCGACCACAGCAGGAAGCAAGGCGCCTTTGGAGCGTTATTGGAACAGTGTTGATTTTTCCATGTCAGTGTCCTTTCAGCGTGCAGTGCAACACTGCTAGGTTTTCTTTAAGTGAAACAGTTTATGACTGTGACGCTATGTAAGGGTACTGTCCTGCCCTGAGGTTTAGGGTCAGTACATCTGGTTCCTCTTGGTTATGTGGATATGTATTCAAGAGTTCTTCCTGGGTAGGGTGGCAAAAATCATGTCACAGATGATACCCCATGTCAGTGAGTAGAAGATAGTTTATTCTTTCTGATCTCAGCACTTGAAAGAGTGGTCCTTGTGGTTATTGCACTATGCTATCTTTACTAACAAATGGCTTCAGAGAAGCTTTGCAGGTGACTTTCAAGCTGCAAAGTACTGAACCAGTTTTCTAGAACACTTGATTCTGTCTAATACCCGTCGATGCTAATTAAATTTGCTGTCATCGAGGGGGCAGTTTGTATGCCTGAATATTGCATGAGGGAGATGAGATGAGAGTCTTTTGGCAATAACTAAAAAAGCAATTTTTCTTTTAATTCTGTAGAGTATGTAGAAGCTATGCTAGGCATTCATGTTTTTTGACCCAAGGCAAAGTTGGAAACTCATCTCTTTTGTCAAGGTACATGTTGGTGCTTCCGGAGCCTGTGGTGCCTGTGGGCTGTGAGCAGGACGTTTAGGCTGCTGCTGAACCTGTTAAGCTGTAGTTTCGTGATGGGTGGCAGCACTCTGAACAATAATGAAAAATCACAGTCTTGTGTTTCGGATTACTCTAAGTGCCTGTGTGACCCCAAAAAGCTGCTGTGTAGGAGGAAACTAGTGACTCAGGCAACTATTCTTGTTTTCAACATTTCAGGCCACTTTGAGTGCCCACCATACAACCAACAGACCATCAGAAGTGCTTACCATGTGAGGAATATCGAAGTCTTCAAACTCAAACAGGTCAGTGAAAAGCCTATTTTTTTAAACAAGGGTAATTTTCATTAATTTAGAAGTAGGAAGTTAAAGCTACTCTGATAAAGTATGCTGGATATTGAACCAAAAACATGCTTTAACACGTTGATCAGACATCTGAGGGGTGTGTCATTTGAGGAGGAATATTGTGCTTAGCCATTTTCCCTTTTAAATCTTTAAAAAATTTCATGAGGAAGAAGATGCCTTTGATTGTGGGCAGAGGACTTGCTCTCTAGCTGTGATTTCCTCTGAGTGCCTGACTTATGGTGATGATATGAGCTATTTTATAAGGCTATATAAAACACAGTGGGCTGCCCCAAGTAATTTCTAAACTCCTTTGTCAATATGTTGTATTTATGCCATGTGCTTTTTGGCCTGCCAGCTAAAGCGTCCCATCGATATATTTATGTCACATGACTGGCCAAGGAGCATCTATCACTATGGAAACAAGAAACAGCTCCTCAAAATGAAATCATTCTTCCGTCAAGAAGTGGAGAGCAACACGTTGGGAAGCCCTGCTGCTTCAGAGCTTCTGCAGCACCTGAAACCCACCTACTGGTTCTCAGCACATCTTCATGTTAAATTTGCAGCTTTCATGCAACACGAGGTAAAGGGGGACAGAAAATGAAGAATGTATGTGTCCCAGGCACACTTTAGAATTCTAGTGCAGGTAATCATATCCAGAAAAACAATTTAGTGGTTTTTGTTCTTAAAACTCAGTTTAAGCCATGAAAGATTAAGTGGTGCTAGGACTACTGTTTTATGTAACTTAAAGAGATGTTATAAATGAGGGGTGTAACACCCTAATCTTCTTCAGGACAGCGTGAAATAGCTTGAGTTACTGTTCTTGAAACTTGTTAATTTAACTGTATAGAAAAGCACTCTCCTGCTCTGTTGGGGAAGGAGACAACTTCAAAAAAAGTGATAAAAAGGAGACAACTTCAAAAAAGGTGATAAGGAAGTGACTAAAGAGGGTGGTTACCTGAGGGCGGGATGATCATTGTAGTACAGCTTTGCAGGTCTGGTAGCCTGGAGTTAAGCCAAAAACCAGCCTGTGGTTGAAACAGTTATTCCTGAAAGTGGTGCCAGTGCTGTTCCTTCCTATTTGCAAGTTATTTAGCTGTAAAAATGTAACTCCAGAGCTTGTAGGCTCAACAAGTCAATTTCCAATTAAGTTACAGTTTTTCTTTTTGCTCCATGGCTGGATGTGCTCAGCTGCCTTGGTTAGTGCTGAAATGTAGCTCTTGCTTTATCTTGCTATCATCTGCATCCTGCTTCCTGTTAGCCTGCCAGTGAAGTCTGTCCTTCTCTTTGTCCCTGCTAATTTTCTATTTTGGGAAGTATTTTTCTGTAGAAATTACGCCTTTAAATCTGTCTATACAGCTTGTTAAGAATGGTCAAATTTCATAGAAGTCCTAGTGACTATATTAACACCATTTTCTTCCTAGACAAACTCCAAAGAAGAGTTACCAAAAGCAACCAAGTTTCTGGCTCTGGATAAATGCCTGCCACACAGAGACTTCCTGCAGGTGACGAACATGTGTAGAGGGTTTTCACTTTAAGCATTTTGTTTGTTTGAACTGCTAGTGCTGTTCTTAGATAGAAGATTAAGAATAGTGCTGATAAGTGGAGGAATTTTAAAGAAACTAGGAAGGCTGGGTGTGTGGAATGGTCTTTGTAGGATTTTGTCCTGAACTAAGCAGACTGTGTTGTGTAGGTGCAGTGTTTCCTTAATCCTATGATTTCCTTCCACCTTAGAACAAGCACCTGACTTCAGTAGATGAGTCTAAAATAGTTTGCTGTGAGAGTGAGCTGCTGACAGTGTGTTCTTCAAATGCACTCAAATGTTTTACTAGTCTTAGAATAGCTTTTATTTATCATCCCAAAGGGAAAGTGGTTCATTGTCTGTCCTTTGGATGTGTGGTGGGATCCATTTGCCCTAGTAACTACCTTTGGAGATGGAAGAGAGTATGAGGATGGGCTTTATCTGTGCAAAGAGACATGAGTGCTAGTCCAGACTTAAAATCCTGTAGCAAAACTGATCTAAAAGTACAGGATTAGTGCTACCTGCAGAAGCATGTAGGGTTTAATTACTTTGTGGAGTGTTTAAAGTTAGAGCCTGACTAGGGCTTTGGCTAACCCAAATGGTTTGATTTCGGTTAATGTCACTGAAGACAAAGTGATCTGAATTTAAATTAATCATAAGAGAGTTTAAAAACATTTCCTCTTAATTCATAGCTGTGCTAAGAGTGGGTGTTCATACAGCAGAATGACTGTTCCTGCCAATTCTTGGTGTGTATCCACTTAAAAGTGTCTTGGTTTGAAAGAGAGGTGTCTGCCAAGGAAGGCGAGGACCTCCCTTGGAAGAGAAAATATCACCCCCTACCCTCCAAATTATTATAACTTTGAAATTATGGGGCTTTCAGGCAAAGATATGGGGAAAGGAATCAGTTCTTTACTAGAATATATACATACATATATATAACAAGACAAACTAACAACAACAAACAGAACCAGACACCAAACAACAGCCTTCTCTCGGCTGTCGAGCACTTTCCCCTTTGGTGTAGTTATGGTTGCAGCCGGCAGGGGCGCTGGTGGCTCCCGGCCGGGCAGGGCAGGTGCGACGATTCCCCCGCGGCTGCAGGGGGCGCTGTGGCGCGAGCTCGGCCGCCTCTCTGCACGTGGGTGATGGCGGGCGGGCCGGCAGGAGAGAGGGATAAGGAGCTTCCTTTGCAAACTCCCAGGGGCAGGCGGTTCTGGTGCCCCTCCGGATGGCGAAACGGGCAGCAGCAGGAATCTCGGAGCAGTGGCTGGAACGGCAGAGGCGGGCACACCCGGGGGTGGCAAACAAAGTGTAGCAGAAACTCTGGGGCCATGCCAGGAGCCGTGGGGTGTCTGGGCGGACACCGAGTGAAAAAAAGCCCGAAGCAGCGGCAGAAAACAGTGGGGTTGTGCAGCGGCAGCCAGGCTCCTGAAAGCAGCCAGGAGATGCTCCCTCCAGAGAGGGGGAGGGGGTCAGTGTCCCAGGTTTTCCCTTGAGGCACCTGACGGTGAGGGTCCTTCCCAGTGAGATCGCGTGTTAATAAGGTCCCAGTCCAACGGCCGCTCTTACGAGCATAAGCTCACTCACAGTAAGGAGAAGCAGTGAGGGACAGAACTCCACAGTGGCAGCAAATTCTCCCTGCAGCAGCAACCCAGCACCAAGACCACAACCGTGTCACCTCTGATCCTGAGAGTGAGTGAGGGCCAAGCCCAGCTCCTCACCCCCCAGCCAAAATCTCACAGTATCTCTGCCTTTCCCAAGAGAAAACCCCCCAGCTAAGAGAGATAGCAAACTGCGCCCTCTCCTCTGTCCTGGCCACATCTTCTGTGTCTCTTTAAGTATCTGTTGTTCCGGTCTCTTAGGTAACAAATGGAAGAAAAATTCCCTAAGAGAAACTAAAAAAAAAAATGGAAAAAATCCTAACCTCCAACAAAAGGCAGCATCAATTTGGGAGCAGACAAATTCTATTTCTAAGTTGCATCATTGTCCAGTTGCTGGCAGTGGGGAGAGAGTGTGTTCTCCTTTTTAATTGCTGTAAGCTAAAATTCAGAAATGCCTTTTTACTGTTACTGATTGTCCTTTATTAGCCCCTTATTGGGGGTCTGGCTTGAGAGGACTTGTTTGGTTGAGACCACTAGCTCAGTGTACTTTAAACTTCATTAAAACTCTGTACAGTGAAAGTAACATTTGAAACTTTAATCAGATTCTGGTGTCAAGAGAAATAACTCGCTTCATCTTTTTCTGTGTGTTTGTAAGCAGATAATAGATGTGGAGCATGATCCCAATGCAGGCGACTCACTGGAGTACGATGCTGAGTGGATTGCAGTCCTCAAGGCCACCAACAGTCTTGTTAATGTGACCCAGAGCTCCTGGAATATGCCTGAAAAGAATGGCCTCCATGCCAAGTAAGTTGTCTGCAAAACAGAGATGAAAGTGTGGTTTGTTTGTATTTCTGGACTGGAAGTAAAGTTATATTGGAGTTGTGTTTCTGTTCTGCAGCCTGTAATGCCTGTAGAACTTGCTAAATGCCTTGGTAAGAAAAGGGGATGTTGACAAAAGATGTACTCTCATACAACTTCTTTACTGCTGTACCTGGGCAGTTAGTTTTGTTTTGCAGACTTAGATACCAGCATTTGAGGGACAGAAGCTACACCATGAGGCTGAAAAGCAGGCTGGGTTATGGGTGTGGGTTGACATAGTACATTATTCCTTAGTGTATTATGGGGAAAAGGGTGGCTCAGTACTGACGAAAAGAAAATGAAAACCTTCCTGAAAAAGCATTTGAGGAATAAAGTGTCTATTGTAAAATGAATTTATAATCTGTCTTTGAAGGTTGCACTCTGCAGTGGGAACAGGAAATACCTTTTGACTTGCTGCACTTGTTTAAACTTTATGCACTTGTTTAGGTGGGATTACAGTGTGACAGAAGAAGCCATTAAAGAGGTGTTAGAAGAGCTGAACCATGACCTCAAAATTCCTTGCAACTTCACATTGACAGCTGCTTGTTATGATCCCAGCAAACCCCAAAAAAACATGGAGCCAGTTCATACCATCAATCCACAGACCACTGAGTTCTGTGCCCAATTTGGCCTCACTGACATCAATAGCAGGATTCAGCAGGCTAAAGAAGAGGGCTCAGGACGAGGTGAATGTGAAGACGGGGAGGAAGAGGAGATGGACAGTACTGGGTCAGCAGAGGAACCCAGTGAATACAATACAGATAATTCTGGCCTCTCATCCTTTAATCCAGATGAAATAATGCTGGATGAGGAAGGTGGCGATGAAGACTTGAGTACATGTTCTGTAGATCCCTCCCCTGATCACCCTCCTGAGTTCTCTACAAGCTTCTCCGACATCCGGATCATGCCAGACTCCATGGCAGTGTCGTCTGACGATGCCATGGACTCCAACAATGAGGAACTGGAGAAGTCTGGTGGAAGCAAGCAGGTGGAGGAAAAGAGCTCCACTGAGAGGTCGTTAAAGCGCATTGGTGGTGATGAAAACGGGAACAGCAGCGTTAAAAAAATCAAGAGGAGGAACCAAGCTATCTATGCTGCAGAGGATGAAGATAAAACAGATTAATGCTTCATAGGGTGTGTAGCTAAGTTCTCTCCCAGCCTTTCTGTGGGAAGGTGGTTAGAATTATAGTGGACTAGGCGTGCTTTTAATGTCACGTGATCTTAGTCATGTTACTTTCCTAAGCTCAGAGGCTGGATGTACTTCTCACAGGGAAGGTGATTTACCCAGAATAGACATCAAAGAAAGAAGCTGAGACTTTTCCAACAAAGTACTTTGTCAAAGGATGTAAAGCTCATATATCCTTGATTTTGCTTCAGTTCTTGGTGTATGGTGTATACTCCTTATCTTCAGCTGAACTGAAGACTCACCATGCTTGTTTAACAAGAACTCTTAAACTGCAGACTGAGTCCAAGTGAGAGGATGTCTAACTTACAAGACTGAATGATTTTATTTTATTGCTTTTGTCTTGTTTTATACTGAACTATTAATGCAAAGTAGCATATGCAATAACCCTATGAATGAAATTTGAAAATAGAATTCCCATGATAACTAAACAGCAACAGAAGAATGAAGATTTTTGTTTCTGGTGATAGCCATGCCACAGAAAAACTTCGTGGTCATAAACAAAACAATGTGTATTGTCCAGGATTGGCTTTTAATTACAGTTTTGATAGCAAACCAAGTCTCTTGATTTGGAGGATGACGGTTTTATGGGGACCATGGAAGAGTGCATCTCTGTTCTTAAAAACTCATTTGTTTTCTGTTTCTTAAAACTTGAGAACAATGTCTTAAAATGGAAGTAGTTAGGAAGGACAACTTCCTAAATGTGGAAATCACCACTGTCTCAACTCTAACTAATTAGGGCTGTGTTTTGTGTTCATACAAGGTAGTGGGTGTTTATAAGTTGCCTGAGACAGTAACACCTCCTATTATCATTAGTCTCACTTTTCACTTGTCACTTCAGTAGCTGAACCTTGCTGAACTGGGCTTGGAATCTTCCAAAGCACCTTTGTAATCTTCAGCTGAGGGAGAACAGGAGCTGCCAGAACAGAGACCCTCTTAGAATTTTTCTTTTTATTTTTTTTTGCCCTGAATTATTAGCAAATGGCACTCCTTTGGCCTAAGAGGCCATGGGGATAAAACTGAGTGAATTCATGAAAATGTTTTCAAGCGTATGTCATTAGACTCATTAGCCTTCCTGACAGGTGGAATTCTTAGATGGAATTCCTTATGGCCGTGCTGCCCCGAGAGCAGAAGTAGCTTCTGTGGTTTTCCTCCTCCAAGGCACAGGCAGTGTGGAGGAGAAAGCATCCTGATGGGAACAGGGAACTGGACAGGGAGCAGTGAGTGAAAGGCATCCGTGAATGTGAGTTGTGTATCAGGGTCGGGAGTTCTGTCTTTAAATCACTTCCATGGTCTGGGGTTCATCTTGCTTCCTCTCCTGTCAAGCAGTTCACTACAAAAACTAAACATGTTAAGTATTCAAGGCCTAGAAAAGGGCATAATTAATGCTCTCAACAGTTCAATTAACAGCTCATTTGTCAGAACAGCCACTGAAAGAGGTGTGCTGAGGTATGAGGAGAAACTGGGAGTAACCTGGGTGTGACACTCAGGGTATGTAAAGCAGCTGTGAACTGTCAGGTAAGTTATTGAAGCAGATGAGTCTCTTAAAGGGTCCTGGGTCTGCAGGGGTAAGATCTTAATCATGCCTCATGATCTGAGCACTATAATGGAAATAAAGTATTTTAAGTATAAATTGTGTTATGGATTTGAAAAGCCTCCCAAGGAGCCTGAGCATGGCATTGAGCTCTCAGGGTCTCTGCAGAATAGAAGATGTATCTTGCATGTAATAGACTTTTCAGTCTGATTCCTTATGTTTTTAAAACAAACTGTTCTGTTGTGTGTTGTCCCATGTCTCCCCCGCTTCTGATAAATGTGTTTCTAGAAGGCAGGAGACTTGGGCGAGATACAATACTGATTTTTGAACTTTTTAAAGATTTTTTTATAAAGTATTTCAGTGTCCATTGAGCAGAGTGCACCTGGTAAATACAGTGAACATAAATGTTTTTTGTGTGTGAATCATGTCTGACCTCTAGAGTTGCAGTGCCCTTCCTTGCAGTTGTTCACACCCTCTTTGCAGTTTGCAGTGTCTTCCCCTACCTTGCTCTCATCCATTATGGATTTTCCCAGTCAGCAAGATTCTCTGCTGCAAGGAGGATTCAGTAGAAGCTCTGAGCTTCTCCGTAAAGGCCAGATACTTCAAAAAGTAGGGAAAACTCTAGGGAACACTGGCAAATTTAAATTGGCTTTTAAGACCCAGAGTCTCCAGTTCTCTTTAAAAGGATTTAGAGTCTCTTTGAAAACTTTTGAAATTTTGATGAGGAAACCTCTGGGAAACGTTTCTCTATGCAACCCTTGTATTGCAGTTTTTTCAGTGTGTGTACTTAGTCTAAAAGTGTTTTTGCAGTTACTGGTGCCTGAGAAAATTGTACACCTGTTCCATCCCAGGCCAGCACACAGGTATTTTCACAGCATGTCATCAGTCCGCTGAGAGAAAAACAGCAAAGAGGTATAGGCTTGTTTCATAATGGAGTATTTTTAAATTAAAGCTATTAAAGTCACCTTGTGACTGCATCCTAAGGTATGTTTATTGTACTCCTGCTATCCTGTGCAGTATCTAACAGCTGCCAAACCCCTGTTTTCCTGAGAAGAGCAAAGGTTGAGAGGTGTGAACCTGAGCTGTGATGTATCTGCTATTTTTGGGGGGTTTTACCATCCTCCTCCCATTTAGTTCTGACTTCAGGGTGGATAGTCAGTGTCTCCATGCCTCAGGCTGTGTAATACAGTGGGGCTAAAAAAAAAAATAGCAGATCTTAGTGAAGTCCTGTGTTGTTTGGGGTGTTTTCTGTGAAAAACAAATTCCAAACCAAACAAATCAATGCTGGCAACAAAAGCAATGACAAAATAAAGGAACCCAAACCATTTGAGTGCAGCGAGGCTGAGGGGAAAGGGCGGGCTCGGCTCGGCTGCGCTTGGGCTCGTTTCGGCTTAGGTTCGGATCTGCTCGGGCCCAGCTCGAGTCGGTCTGGGCTCGGCTCGGGGTCGTTTCCACTCGGCCTCCGGCTCAACTCGGCTCGGACTCGTCTCCGCCCCGCTCGGTTCGACTCGGTCTCCGGCTGGGCTCCGCCGGGCTCGGGCTCGCGTTCGGCTCGGGCCGTCACCGACCGCGGCCCGCGGAGGCCGCGCCCTGCCCCGCGCGTGCGCACAGC
>VZTG01009498.1:314748-459768 GCA_013397845.1 Melanocharis versteri
GTCAGCTGCTGCTCGGCACACGGAGGGCCCTGGCGCTGTCGGCGCTGCCCTTCCTCGGGGGCTGCGGAGCAGGGCAGGGGCTCTCAGGTGCGCTCGCAGCCCGCCCCGGAGCGGGGGCTGTGCCGGTGCCGGAACCGGGGATCTGTCCTCGCGGCGTCCCGGCTCCTGCGGCAGGGAGGAGCCGCCGTGCTGCGGGAGCCTCTGACAGCCACCTTCCCTTCCCCGGGGAGGGCCCAGGGCGCGCAGCGGTCCTGCTGCAGCGCACGAGTGCTGGGAGTAGCGATGCAAAAGGTGCAGCCCGAGTGCTGCCGCAAGAACTGAGGGCTGACGCTTTTTCTTCTGTTCCCTGAAAAAATTCACGTTGGTTAAGAGATCCATGAAACTGATTATGTCGATAAGTTCTTTTTTGGGGGGGACTGCCTGCGTATGAATGCCCTTCTACGTATTGCAGACCTCGTAGCTGATGGGGTGGAAGCCAGGACATTTTAGAAACAGAAAGCTGCAGGATTTTTGAAGTCTAGAAGAATTCTACATGTAAATACATAGGTCAGGTAGCTGAAATTCTATTGCTGTTCTCAAAAATACTGTCTTTGGTTACATGGTGGAAGTGTATCTGTAGGATTTACGTGGCATAATTTAATAGTGTTCCTGGAGACAAAGGAGCCCTGCTGCCTCTAGATGATTCTTCTGTGTGATGGGAGACCACAGGCAAGAAGCTGCTGGTGCCTCTTGACATCGGGGTGGGGAAGCAGGAGTAGATTGAGCCCCATAGCAGATATTTGCTAAAGCAAGGAAGAGTTTTCAATTCCCTTAGAGCTTCTCTCAAGGAAAACTCATAAGGAAAAAATGGGCAAACCTTAATGAAAAGAGAGCTGACAAAAAGAAAAAAAAAAGGTGAGATAATGGAAACACACCCTGGCTCATGTTCATGAGAACCTGGAGGGAAAATTCCCTTCCCCTTTCCCACCCTTGTGTTTTGGAATGCTTGCCATCTCCAACTTTGGATCTTCTCAAAAGGAATAACAAATCAGTGGTGCATAAGTGTGTAGCTTACAAGCATGGTCCTGTTGCTCAGAAGAGAATTTGCTTTGTCTTATACAGCACTGTGAGAATGTTGTTGGCAACATTGTGCTGCTGTCCCATTGAAGGTGTGACAAAGTAAGTTACAGAAAAATGTCTTGTTAGGAGCTTCCTTCTTTTGGCGAGCTTGTTTGTGGGTATGGTTCTTGAGCAACATTAACTGCTCTTTGAAACTTTTTCTTCCAGGAATTTATTTTTATTCTATATAGTAATTAAACATAATAAAATTGCAATTCAAGGTAGTGCTGATAACTGCAGTTCATAAATAGCTTTCTCTTAACTTGCTTTGACATTTACCATGTTGTTATCTACGTTAAGCACCTCATCTTCTCTAGATTACACTTGAACATAAGGTTATCTTTGTGTGATGTTGCCCAGCAGTAACACACTGCACGTTTAAATATAGTTTTGTGGGTTCCTGCCTCTTGCCTGAGAGGTTTTTTAGACTTGCTGCTGCATAAGCCATTGTATGAATTGATATAAACTATTGCAGTTGTTTGTTCTCTCTCTGCAGGAGGTCACAGCCAGTAGCCGCCACTATGTCGATAGATTGTTTGACCTCGATCCCCAGAAAGTCCTGCAAGGTGTCATGTAAGTCATTGAAACACTCTTGGGCACTTACTTGTGCATAGGCCAGGTGTACTTGATCTCACTAGAGTGATAGGTCAAGGGCAAGAAGCTCTTCTTATGGTTTTTTTTTGAGAAATGTAGTTGGCAAATCTCAATACAAATCTGTCAGTATTGATATAGAGATAGTATTGATATAGACTCTCACTCTGTAGTGCATATGGTTCATAACACAGCCTCCCAGTTGCCAGAAATGAGGTTAAACATTCTGTGAGCACTGAAAATTTTTTCGTATGTATTTCTGCCTTTTGGCCACGTTTTGCTCCTCTTCCAGGTCTGTTGAGACTCTTTTCTCTTACTGCACTGCCAAGTCAGTGTACCTGCCTCTTACTCTTTCCCCTGCTGCCATGCCTGCGTGTTGGCTTTGACTTTTTTAATGCTTGGCTTCTGTCTCTCCATGGGAACTGCAAGCTGCAAGACTATGCTTCCACAGAGCTGAATTCGGATGCAAGTTATATTTCAGTACTTCTGTTTTGTGCCTGCGGTCAGGGTAGTAGTGACTGAGAGAGTGAGTCAAGGAGCAGGAGTGAAAGTGCTGCAAAGCTCTGGTTGTTTCCTTGCTGTCCTTGGGCCATGAGCTTTCCACTAGAATCACTTTTCCAGCCAAGTGGCGAACGAGACCTTGCCCAGGACTGACTTTGGTGGTGAAACCAGACCTTTTTGGGCTTACCAGTAGCTTGCTGGCTGTGGCTGTCTAGTAAAACACCAGGAGAAATCAAAGGAACAAGTGGATCAAAAAGCCAAGAATGTTGGTTCTGTTGCTTATCACGACCTGAGATGTTCCCCAGTAGCAGATGAAAACAGTTATTCCAGGTGTCCAGGGGCAACAAGTCAGTGTCCCTTTAAAATACGTGAAGAGCACAGTGTAGGTAAAACTGTCCTGGAAGCTTTCTTGGTTGGAATACCCCCTTACCTGTATAAGAACTTCTGACACCCTGCTGTAACTATGTACAGGTTCTTAACTCTGCTCTAGGGGAGTCTGGTTTTGCTTCCACCGCTTGGCCTTCATAGTCCCCTCATCATAAGGGTAGTGGGGTGGTCCTGGGGAAGGACATGTCTCACCCAGTGTCCCAATGGGGTGACTTAGCCCCTCTTTTCTCCCTGGCAGATGCTCTGAGCCATGGCTGGCGCTCCGTCCCTGCTCTCCTTCCTTTTCAAAGGACTGGAGCCCACAACCCTTGGTAATCCCTTCCCTATCTTTTGATATGTTAGTCATCTTTTGAAGTATAACTGAATCCCAGAAAAAGGAGTTTTAGGGAGCATCTTTGTCTCGGATAACATCTGAAATTCTTCATCTTGTCTGTGGGTGTCAGTGGATTCTATGCTGAGATCCTTTTCTTGTATTTAAAGACAAGAAAATACCAATTTATTCCACAATATCTCTCACAGGGCAGATTTGGATGGTAAAACTGTATTTGTGATGCTCTGGCTGAAATCTTAATTGCGAGAGTATCTTTACTGACTCTGAGCCAGTCCAGTGTGGCAGATGTGTTGTTTTTGAAATATTGGGGGGTGGGTGTGTGACAGTCCAATTTAGAAAAATTGATATGAAAGATAGAATAAGAATATAAAAGAATATGAAAATCTATATAAAAGATGGAATTTAGAGTAGTGTATATATTCAAAATTTCTGTCAGTCCAGGATTCTTTTTGGGCAGAGAAATACTGCTTTGTCCTTCTTTCTTTGATTTCAGAGTATATGCAGAGGTATTGAAGTTGGAATGAACTGGTATTTGGGGTGGAGTAGGAAAGGATTAAAGTTTTTCCAGAAGTGTCTGTCAGAAGCTTTACCAGATATGCTGCATCCTTTGCAGAAAATCTTTGTTTCCAAAGCTGTGCTGGTTTTTCCCTGCATCCTGGCTGGAAATACTGATGACCTAGATTTTTATTTTGATTGATGGAACTGTGTGAATATCAAGGATCAGAAAATGGGCTGTTGTAAGAGGCTTTGTTTCTGCAGATTGTCTTCAGTTACAATAGTCCTGTTTTTCATATGCTTGAATGAGTAACTTGGGCTTGGGGCTTTTTTTCATTGCATCCTTGTAATTTTATTGAAACCCAACTTCTGAATGAGCTTTGATAAAGGTAAAATGTACCTAAATGCTTCTTGAACTTGAAAATCATGCCAGTCCAGTTTTCATCTTGTAACTTGAGAAAGATTTAATTACATATTCTGAAAGCATTTAAATGATTAAAAATCTCTTTTTTTCCCTTGCTTTCCCATGAATTTTCAGAGAGGTGGTTTTTAGAGTTTTCCTTGTGCAGACAATAAAGCTTTACTTGGTTAGGAGCTTTTTTATTTTTCTTCTACTGGGGAAACATAAACCATTTCCTTGTTATCCAGTACTGCTGCATGTGGGTCTATTGATCTTATTTCAAAATGCCAAGTTTCCTGCAGAATTTCTGGTCACATAATTTTTGTTCTGCTCATCTGGGTGTTGATAGTGGGTAGGAAGGGGAGAATTGTGAGTACCTGCCACTAAATCCTGAATTTCTGTTCAGGATTTGAAAAGTCGAGATGACTACTGCCTTTTTTATTGTACCTGGTAGCGCGCTAAAGTGTACAAGGCCCATCTCCATACCCACATCTGTGTTGCAGTGTGTGTATTTACCTTCTGTTTACTGTCTTTGTAGACAAGCAAGGTTAGTATAGTAGTTTCCTCCTGTAAACATGAACTCTACATTGTGGCCATGCTTACGCTTGAGAGGTCTTTACAGGTTTGCTTTGTTCTCCTTAGGTGCTCCTGTGACCCTTTCCTCTTGCTGTTGTAGAGCTCAGGTTTTCTCCAGTGTGCTCTGAGTGCATTCTGCAAGGTCAGCATTGATGTCAGGTGTGCAGCTCTTGGGTGCAGCTCATGTTGGCGATGCGTGCACTGCCTCACACAGATACTGCAGGGCATTAGATACTGCGGTCTCTCAGAGGTTCTCTTCAATGTTTTGCTGTTATGGCAGAGGAAAGAACAGAAGTGGCTCTGTAAATTTCTGTGTTTTTATGAGAGCTTCATTTGTCCCAAGGTTGTTGCTGCAACATCATCTTGTGCTTTGCAGTATTTATTTATTTTTTTAGAAGCATTTCTGAGTTGTGATCCTTAGACTGTCATTTGCTTTTCACCTGCTATTAAGCTCAGGACCACATTGTTCAGATGCAAGACTGATACCTGTTTTTACCCTCATATTTATTTGCTGATCAGGTGCTTCTTTGAGAGACATTTTATCATGCTTGCATTTAGCCTGGTGCCTTCAAAGTGGCAATCTATCATTTTATAGAGAGCTGTGTAATCCCACCTCAAGGCTGGGTTTGAAAGGAGCATCCTTTCTGACAAGCCTGGCTTACTCAAGGTCCCAACTGTTTCTCATCTGGCTGTTCCTCAGCAGTCAGAGGGTGTCATCCTTTAAGACTTGTAAATTACCATCTTTGTGGCGCCCTGAGAATTCCTGTGCTAGTGCTGTTCCTGTCATCTATGGCCAGCAGGAATTAGTAGACGGGCGTTTTCCAACCTCGTGTGAACGTTTTATTTCTCAGCACAATGAAAGAAACATCCTATAGAAATGGCACATGGTCCTCACACAGTGTGTGTTTTGCCTCCAGCTATTTTATTTTTGTAGTTTGGATCTGTAGTAAATGTTCCATCCACATGTTTAGATGGCTGTGTAATAGTGTGCTGTGTTCTCAGCTGTGGCTGTTGGAGGGATCATCAGTGCAGTGTTCACACATGCCCACAGCAAAAACTCTGTGAAATATGAGAGGCAAATTCATGACGTGGGAAGAGAGGAAATTCCCATCTCGGTTCTAATGGAGCAACAGGTACCTCCCTTCAGACAGTTGTGAAGAGGCTACTTCTGCTTCTTGTTCTTCTTGTCTGTTAAACAAACTTTCTGTAACACTAGCACTTGTTTCCACATTTTGCATCCCAAACAGCTGCATCAGGTTTTCAGTCTCAGTGGGCATTTCTGAACCTCAGTTTTCTGCAGGAGCTGTTTTGGTTTTGTGCATATTCCCTTGGCCCTGTGGAAACAGAGCAGTCGTTAGAGGGTTTTTCCTGTCATAGCTCGCCTCTCTACATTTTTGGTCAATTCTTTTGTCTCCTAGACAGTACACTGTAGTAAATGCATATCCTGCGTGAAGCTTGGAGGCGTTATTGGCTAACAACAAGTGATGTAATTTTTTGAAGCATTGTTTTTGTGCAGAGTCATTCATGTGTTCAGGGAAGAGGCTCCTGAGTCCCTTGTTGGTGCTTTGTGAACTGCAGGATGGGCTCTTTGTGGCTTGGAGCTGGGAAGCTGCGGGATCTGACAGAAATTGGAGCAGGTTTAGGTGGTGCTGGGAGCCCTGCTCTGTTTGTTGACTTTTCCCTTTCAAGAGGTGAGCTATGAAGGAAGGCTTTTCGGAGAGAGAGAAGGAACTGAAAGGCTTAAACATCTGAGAATTAAGTAGTGCTCTGTGAAGAGGGGCTTTCAGTGCAGTGTTTTTTGTAGTTGGGTGGAAAGATGGTGTAGGCAGAGGGAAGAGAGAGATTCTTCAATGCAAGTGTGTTCCTGTCACAGAGGAAAGGTACTCTCACTTTTGTGCATTTATTATAATGCAGCAAAAGGTGTATATGCAGAATAGCTTTTTTTGGCAGGTAAGTTGTTACGTATTGTAACTCCTGGTCTAATATTTAGAGGTGGGCTACACTTCAGGTGTACCTATGACATTTGGCTACCAATCTTCAGCCTTACAGGGATGTTTAATATTTCAAGCCTTGCAGTTACTGCTCTGAGCCTGTGAGAGAATGATGGTTGTTGACTCTGTTTCACTGCTGCCTTTGAGATAGCTGTGAAGCCGCTTTTCTCCAAAACCCGTCTGTTGATACCACCATTAGCGTGGTGATACTGTTGCTGTGATGGTTTCAGGCTCTGAGTCAGAGGAGGGAGGAGGAACAGCCTCTGTCAGACTGGCTGATAGAGCTGGAGAGAATGGGGCAAGCATTGGTTGCAGGAATCCTGAAGTGGGACTCAGTAACAGACCTCAAGCTGAGCACAGCTGAACATTACATGGCCATTCAGAGTTTACCTTCCCCTTATTAATCTGTAACACAAAGGCAGTGGCTGCCTGCAAGGGAGGGCACGAGCAGCAGGCAGCTGGGGGAGAAATAGTTCTGCCCTTTGGGGGTGTGGGGGAGTGTTGTCAAGACTGAACTTGGAGGTTGGGCCTGAGGGATATGTGCCAGCAATGCTGCTGAGTTTGTGATTCTTCATATTTGACATTGGAGTTTTTGGTTCCAAGCTGCCAGTTTGCACTGATTGGAATCTGTATTTTAAAAAGTTCAATTTAGTAGCTTTCCAAAAGAAGCTCATTTTCCATTTGCAATATGGAACTTTTATGCTAATGCTCTGTAAAGGGTTGGCATTTCTAGTAACATGCAAAGGACAGAACTCTGTTTACCAATTAATTTGTGTACCAGATGATTCAGCTGACTTTAGTATGTATGCTGTGTTGCTGGTGCTGAACTGATGATGTCAATTGTTGAGATGCTTTTCTTTGGGGATTGTAGCAGGAAGGCTAGCTCATAGAATTACTTGCTAAAATATACTTCAAACGGGCATTATCTGAAATGTCCAGAAACTCCAGAATGAGGGAGTTTATGGGCACATAGATATTAGGGGATTTCTGTTCTAATGAGAACTTAGTAACACGCATTTGAAAAAGGGAATTTAGGCATGACTTGGCCATTACATCGTCTGAGCTCTGATAGCTGTTTGGAGATAACAATCAGAGGTTTTGCTTCATGTCAGAAGGACTTGGGATTATTATAATCTAATAGGTAGTAGCTATGTTAAATTAATAGAGTTTGGTGAATCTTCAGCGGTTGCTGGCCTAAGGTGCAGTGGACAGTGTCAAACAATATTCCAAGCTCACATCTAGAACAGTCAATCATGTGCTGCAAGGCCATTTTAAGGTATTTTCCTGTCCTGAATGAAACTTAAAACTTCTCCATGTGGATCACCTGTGGTGGGCAACATTCTGTAGCTAAAGAGTGGTGGGCTTAAAATGGGACAATGGACAAAAGTAACTTTAAATAAAGGGACAGTGGATGAAGAATAGTGCAGTAAAATGTAGTGTTACAGATACCTCTCAGTTTAATGAAATATCATTTAATTTTTGCTTAAGCTGTGGGATGTACTGCTAAATGCTGAAGGCAGTCCTTCATACTGGGAAGTGAAATGTCCTTGGGGGAAGATAGAGACATTAAAAAAAAGGTTCCTCAGTTGTATTTGATATTTTGGGTCATTCATGTGAAGCAGCAGTGGTGGAGCTGCTCTTTTCATGTGGTTTGGCTGTTTCGGGACAGTTGTGAAAGAAGTGTTTTGCTGATCTGGCATCACAGAGCAGGGTTTTTCTGAGTGAGGGTTTGTGAGAGTTCTGCTGAGCTGCAGCTGTTTTTGCCCACACCTCTTTTGGGCTAATTCTTTGCTGTTAGGACCTAGTGTGGTTAAATAGCAGAGATTGATGCTGAAATTGAAATGCTGATAATACAGAGCTCTCTCTAGCTATGGTTCGTGTGGTTTTGTTGGTTTGTTTTTTTTTAGTTTATAAAGGTTACATAATAAAAGTTAGCTAAACTCCCATCCTCCATTAACTTCAGCCACTTTAAATTTGGGTTACATTGTTTTTAAGGCTGAGTGAGGCATATTGTCTACCCATTACTGATCTCATGCAACTTGTAGTACGATATCCAGACTCAGTGCAAAGGATGGGGCAATAAAATGTGCTTGGGAGAGGTGGGAAAAGCAGCATCTCCGTTTTGTCAGTCCGGGTGGAGACTGGAAAGGAACTTGAGTAGAAACTGCAGTGGAAGACATGGAGACTTGACATTGTTAAGCTTGATCAGAAGGGCAGCACGTGAATTGACTGATGTAAACTCCTATGTGGAAGTGAAGTTTTGGTATGAGAGGTTTCTGCAGTCTGTCACACACAACGAGAGGAGCACTGGAAAACACGATAAATTCAGGGTAGGAGTAAGCTATCAATATCTCTTAACTATAGGTATGGGTCACTGGAACACTTCCCTTTCTGTTTGGTAGACTTTGGCAGGAAAACTTATGACACGGTAAGTTGCCTCTCCAGAGAGGATACTTGAGATAAGAGTTCAAGCATTTTCAGTGGCATTGCGATATGGAGGAGTTGGATTGAATGATCACTTTTAGCATTATGTGTGTTAAATTCTACTGTTCTGCAGTGCTGGAATTATAGCCAGGTGCTATTTGCCTACAGCACTTTGATTTTATGCACTGACACTACAGAATTAAGATTGAGAGGCTTTTGTTAAGATGTTGTTTGTTTAGTTTGCATTGTATGTTGATTATGTCACAGTTTGTATGTGTTAAAATTCAAAGGAGTTGAGTAACACTGTCTCGATGTGCTGCTTTGTTCTTTCCTATAAAATCATCTTTTTCATTGCGTCAACTGACAGTTTTGAATCAGATTAGAAATCTTGAGATTTTGCTTTCCAACTTGATGATTAATTAACCTTAAAAATAAGCTGATTTAGGACTTCTGGGGTTTGCTTGAGTTGGCAGGAGTTTGTAACATTTTATTCACTTGGTTGGACCAGGAATCATGTTAGTACAATCACTCTACTTGCTAAAGGAGTAGAAAACAGCTTCGAGCCATAGTAGTGTCCATCTTGGAAATTAATTCTGTGGCAATAGTGATGGACATATTTGAACATGCGAAACTGGTCATTAATTCATGATGTTGTTTTGCGTCTGCATATAAAAATGGGAGAGTAGAGGAAAGGGAGCAGGAGGAGGAGACAAAAGCTGTAGGAAACATAATTGTCCAAACTTAGCTCTTCCACAGTGAGCTGCTGGCTGTAGTCCAGCCAGTGCAGGTGCCGTTTGCTTATATGATCCTGAAGCTTAGAAACTCTCCTGGAGATGGGGCAGCTGGTTTTTGTCTGAGCTATATCCCTGCATCAGCTGCCAGTACCTCAGCTTTTTAGAAGGTTGCATTTTGAGTTTTTGAAACCTTTGAGAATGCCGGTTTGTGTCACCCTATTGTTGGTGACTTCAGGCAGCCCCTGGTAGATAAATCTCCAGCCCTGACAGTGCTTTGTGTTGGGAACTTTGGCTGCGTAACTGGCTCGGAATCTCTTGGAACTATTTCATACTAAAAGTGAAAGCATTGGCTGGAGGTGCCCAGGGCTGCTTTTCCTTCTGTGATTGTTCAGCTCATATTTGATACCCTTCTTTGTCTAGGAGTCCCTGAAATATGGCTCCCTGCTGTTTTCAAAAGCTGTAAGATGAGGAAATGTCATGCAGACTGTTTATTTCCTCTTCTTCTGTGGAGTTCCTGTGGCTGCTTCCTCAAGTCACTCTGGCTTGTTTCAAGATCTTTTGTGTTGCTTTGGTGGAAGGTGACATAGAAAAGCTCCAGGGCTTCCTAACAGAATTTTATAATTTGTTCTGTTTGTGCTTGATTTACTGTGCTTAAAAATGGAGGTAGAACCAAATTGTCCCAAGGGTGTCCTTGTATCCATGCTGCTTTCTCAGGATGTCTTTTGCAGGAGACATGCAAGTATGGGGGCTCACTGGGGATGCTGTGAAAATCTCGTCTTTCTCAGCTGGGTCCTGAGCTCACTCTTCTGTTTCATTGGAGTTTTATTCTGTGGAAGGAGTCCCAAACTTAGAACTGACTTCATGAAGATGTTGAACTTCAATAACTTCTGCGTAGGATGAGGGTCAGTGCCTCAGCTTCCTTCTGCAATAGTAATTTTCATTGACTACTAATTTTCTCAGGATGTAGACATTTAATAATATTGTTTTTTATTGGTTAGGAATCATTGAAACTGAAAGACCATATTTTACTCACAAAGTGTTATATTTAATATAGTTTCTTGCTTATCTGAAGTGACTATATCTGGTGCCTTTAAACAATATAATTTCTTGCTTATCTGAAGTGACTATATCTGGTGCCTTTAAACAATTATACATTAAATATCAGAATAAAAACAGAACTTCATACACAGTTGGCAAATTAGTTCCTCTTGTAACTCTTGTCAAGCTGTATTTAGATGGAAATTAGATTTTTCTTTAGTTTAGTGTACTCCTAAAATATTTTAAACACTCATGCTGTGTTCATATACTAGCATGCATTGCATTTTATTTATAGCTAATTAATTTAACTGATTGCTTTTGGGTTGCAATGTTCTGAAACATTGTTAGAGCTGATAAACATCACCCGATATTTTTTTCTGCTTTTCTCAAGTTTGTAGGAAGAAAATCAGCCTTGCTGCTTTTCCAGTCTCTAGGTTGTTTCATAACTTAAAGCTGAGTGGTCACAGGGTTGAACTGATGAAACGATATTTTTATTTCTTTAAGAAGCAATAAGAGATTGAAAAAGCTGGTTTAGCACTTCAGGAAGCAATATTCCCAAGCACTTAGCTAGGATCTCTGCAGTATTTTATTGCTGGCAGCCTGTGTTATTCCTTCTTGCGGGTTTTTTTCATGTAAATTACATTATTGCACTATAGTACATGTCAGCATAAATATCAGATTTTAAATCTATGCATTAAATTGATTGTAATTAAGGTTATTTTGTTAAATTATTTGGAATTTAGTTTGAATCTAAACTATAAGATTTAATATGCAGAATATGAAAAAAAAAACCAAACCAAAAACCCAGCCAACCTCGAATGCATCTTAAGGGCTCTGTTTTATGGAGCTTCAGGTTTGTCTTTTGGCTCTCCACAGAGTTGTTGTTCTGAGCTGAGGTGTTCCGGGTGCAGGTTCCAGGTCTGAGTTTTTGTTCAGAGACTGCTCTGGCTGTGCTGGTGCCTGGCAGCAGGCTCATAACCTGAGCTTGGAGCTGGGAACTGGGAAGGCTGGATCTTGCTCTGGATCATGGTCCTGTCACAGGCTGGGCCTGGAGTCACTACGGATGAGTTGTTCTTCCGAAGTTCTCATCTCCCTGTAACTGCTTTGTTACTGCTGTTCTCTGCTTCCTCATGCCAAGGACTCCTTTGCAGAGAGGAAATGGGAGCAGGATGCCTGACACTTGGAAATAAAGTGGGTGTTAGTTTTGGACTCAGTTTCTGAGGTTTCTTTCTTACCTCTTGTACAAGATAGTGATCTTTGCTCCTTTTTTTCCTTGGATGAATCTCATGATGTCTTGGATCTGAAATCAGTCAAGCTTGAACTTGCTGGAAGTGATGTTCTCAAATAAGGGAGTTGCCCTCTGTTTTTCCACGGTTTATGATTCACCAAGGACCTGGTAGTCTAGGACAGCATATGGTAGTTCCTTACTTCTTAGGGAATTAGCTTCCTGATCAGGAAAATCTCTATAAAATATCACATGGAATTACATAATTATTTTTCATAGTACACAAAAACCCGATGCTACTATCCAGCATTGGAATGTGGCATTTTAAGGGTGTTCTTGCTTTCCATATCCACGGCTTCCTGTGCATTGAATAGGGTCACTTCTGTAGGTGTCAGCTTGGAAGAGAGAAGCATGGCAGGGAACTTGGGAGTGCCATAATGCGTACAGACATTGGGACCTCTGAGTCCTGTCTCTGACAGGTTTTGGTCACCTGACCAATCTGAAGGTATTTGACTTGCCTGCAAGTTGAAGTTGGTCAAATGTACATGTGTTGGATCTGTCAGAAATCTCAAGCTTGTGCTATTTCTTATCTATCTGACATAACTTTTCTGAGGAACTTTATGGACATGGGATGGAGAAATTAATCCAAATCATTTACAGATCAGGACTGTGCCCTCACTAACCCTCTCCACTTGAGTGTTACGGAACTTGGCCGTGCTCCTACCTCTTGTGAAAGGGTCTCTAAATCAAATTGTGATAGGCAATACTTATTAAACGGTTATAAGGTTAACAAACCATTCTGTTATGGGATTGGGGTAGGAGTCACAAAAGTTGGGTAGTGTTGTTTTCAGTTTTGGTGTTTTTTTGTTTTGTTTTGTTTTGTTTTTTAACACAAAATACGGTGTAAAATCACCTGAGCAGAGCATTAAAACGTCACCAAAATCTGTTTGTTAATTTTCAGAGTACTTGGTTAGTGCCTCGTGTTTAGCTCCCTGAGGTGCCTTTGCAGATTGCGGATACGGTGCAGATTTTTGGATGGTTCTGGTGCTTCAGGGTAGCAGGGAGAGGCAGCCTCTTCAGAAGTCCTGGAGCGCCCTGAGCACTTTAGTACTTGAAATTGACACATCTGTTGGTGCAGTTTTCATTATTCCTCTGAGACATCTGACTGTTGCTTCTGCCACTGTTTTGGACTGACTCTTGTATTTCACCAACTTTTAAAAATTTCCTTTAATGTGAAGGGTTCAGCATAGAAACCACTGAACTACTGTTTCGGATTTTAGTGACATCTTCAACTCCATTTGTGGAATTTTCAGGGGCTTCCAGCTTAGCCTGTCTCCTGACCTTGCTCTTTCTCCTCTACCTCCTGCCTTGTGATGCAAGTTACCCAGCTTAGGGAGACACAACAGGAAGGTGCAGCATTTCCTGATCATGCTGAGCTGCATGGAGCTGTGCTGGGCTGGCAGTTGCTGTTCAGTGACAGCTCCTTGGTGGGGGGGGTCCCTGACTCTGCTCGTTTCAGGTGTGCACAGAACTGCAGCTGGGCTGCTTTTAGTGCTGCTCCCGTGCTGGAGCTCCGAGATCACAGCTAGACTTGGACCTAGCTTGGAACTCCTCGAGCACTCTTGTGTATGCAAGGGAGAGCCCGTGGAGAAATTCAGGGAGAACAAGCAATTACGTTTTGCTAATTGAGCTTTATGAAGGTCCTGTTTGTGCCAGTAAGGTGTTGCCTGCTTCGGCTAAGAAGTTTTTTACAGCTCTAACGGAGGGAGTTGTTCAGCTTGGGCACTTGGGACAGCTTCTTGGTGCAATGAAATCTGCTTTTTCAGTGGGCACCAGAGGACTGTGTAGTGTTCTTGCTGGCCAAGGCGGATCTTACAGGACAGGGCTTCTCTATGTTTCTTAAAAATTGCAGATAGCAGCTGGGAGAGATATAGAGGCAAAAAAGTGTGCTCACTTAAAGCAACCACTAACACTCCCAAATTGTTTGACTAAATTATATGCATAGTGATTAACTTACCAATTTTGCTGCTAACGCTGCAATCAATCTAGTTTTGGGTTTTTGTTGATTAAGAATTACCTGAAGTTGATCTCTCTTTATTCTCTGCTCTTAAAGGCCCCAACAACTAGAAAGCTTCCTAGAAATGAATCATCTTGATTTTCTGAAACCAGTTCTAAGTTGCAAGCTTGCTTTCAGATTCTCTGGATGTTCATGCATGCTCAATGTGTTCATATGAAGAGGAAAAAATGAGCAGGTGGTGATAGTTTTTAGGATGCCGTAGCAATTTTCTAAGCAAGGTTGCAAACCACACGTTTTCATAGGAATTCTTTGTGTGTGCAACCAGTGTCTGCTTTCCAAGGTGCTTCCCATGTTCTGGTACCACGATATGAATGCCTGTAATGTGTATAACCTTGCAGTGACTCTCAGGCAGGAAAATGCTCTGGTTTCCACTTTATTCCGGAGATTTTGATGTACAGATGTTTAGGTGTCCTGCTGAAATACATGAAAGGAAGCCTGGGGTGAAGAGGAGAGTGAAAGCTTGATCACTGGAGACTGGTGGTAGTTCCTTGTTCCTTTTTCTTAGCTTGCCTTTTCCTGCACCCAGTAGAGTATTCAGTTAATACTTTAAATTACCAATATTTGACTTCCCAACCAATAATGGGGTTTTAAAATTGTTTTAGAAGTCTAGTGGCTATATGGGCACAAAGAACCAGTATATCTAGTTTTTCTCAGTAATAAGACTTCTTTGTGTATAGTGTGCATGTGAGATAGTTTGGGTTTTTGCTTACTTGCAGGAGCTGGGATGTAGTGGAATCCCAGAGCTCTGGGGTGTTTTCCTGTGGGCTGAGGAAACCGTGTCCTGAAGCACTGCCTAGTCTGTAGCTGCAGCATGGACATGTGGAAAACTGCTTGATAAGCCTCATGGAAATAGTAAATTCTATAGATAAGCCCTCAGTACCTCAGCATAATTTACCAGGGTTTGTTTTTCTTTCTGGATTTACAGAGATATGAAAAATGCTGTAATTGGAAACAACAAACAAAAAGCCAACTTGATTGTTTTGGGAGCAGTTCCAAGGTATGTCCTTTGCTACTCTCCTTTTCACTGATTCACAACAGGTCTGGAATAATGATCCTTGGATCACAGGCACTTTTTTGTTTTAACTTTGATTGTAGTTGACTGAATACTTTCTTTAATGTAACTGAGAGAGACTTGAAATATCTGTTAAACTCATGTATTACAGAACAGGCTATTGAGTAATGCTTTTCATTGAGAATTTCATAGAATTCTCTAAAGTGGTCTCAGTGTTTTATTGAACTTTATCAGCTCAGGAATAAAATCTATTTTTTTGACATTGATATTAATGATGGATGAAAGTGGTGGTATCTTAATCCTGTTCTTCAGCCAATTGCCTGGTGAGTTCATAACTGAAAATGTGTAAGGTTATTTTAAAGATTTAATTTAAAATATTGAAAAACATCTGAGATAATTTGCTTGTCTGCTCCACTTGCTTCAGAGGATTAAAAACCATTGATCATACTTTATTGTGCTTTGCTGCTTCAGCTGATGTTAACATTTTCTGAACCCTGATTCCACTAGTACAAATTGAACAGGTAACCTTAGCTTCTAGACTGCTCACTACAGCTTTCATTTCACCCCTCTTCTCCTCCAGCTTTCTTTCAGCCTCAGTTTGCAGCAATGGAGAATGAAAACCTTGAGCACTGCAGTCCTTGTGCTAGTAGTGTGGCACTTACTTGAATCTTTTTGCTTAAATGGCAACCAGGTCCCAAACTATTCTGCCTGAGAGCTGCTGCTGCCTTGTCAAAAATGCTTGTTATTTGCAGAGAGTATCTTCTCACTGACAGAGTTTGTGCCAATGCTGGCCTTTGAAATTTTCTAGGGATTAGCCATGGGGCCACCCTCTGTACAAAAGCTGCTGGATTATCTTCCCTTTTGACCAGATACAAACAGGTGAAGAGAAGACTTCAGAGGAGATGAAGAGATGAAAGTGGGCATTTGTTGAAGATGATGAGAAATTTAAGGAATTTCTATCAGCAGCAGGCCTTAAGGGGTTTTTGCAAGTCCTGCTAATTCTTGTCGTTCCCATTTTAAAAGCTACAGAAGATCTTCACCTTCCAAATCTAGAATCTGCCTGTTCTTATATTTTATAGGACTTCTGTTTACTCAGTTATCCTTTTGGCCACTGCTTGTTCTGTGCCCAGTAATGAACATTCGAAAGTGCTTTTTTCTTCATTGTTGTTAATGCCTTCTGGCTGCCCGGGTAAATTGTACAGTTAATCTACAACTGCAGATAAATTACTGGCCCTGGGAAATGTTAAAAGGTGAACTATCACACTTGTCCTCTCTTCAGGACAAGTTATTCTCAAATGACCGGAAGTCTCTTCAGAGATCTTCAGAAAAGGCTCTTCAGACTGAAGGAGTAGCTGAAATACGTTGGGTTATTGTGACCAGGGATGATTCTCCCTGGCTATAACCTGACATCATCTACCCCCAAGTGCTTTTCTGAAGGCTTTACAATTTCCTCAAGATTTTGCAGACAGACGTAACTAGATTATAGACTGCTTGGATTAGAGAATTCCTTTGGTTGTTCTCTGTCAAGGGGGTGGAAATCTATTGGCTCTTTTGATGTGCCTTCTAATTGGTGAAGCTGGTGGAGTACAGGGACATGTGGAATTCTGATCTGCAAAGCCAAGCCTCTCCCTGAGTGAGGAGAGGAATAATCAACCTGGCATTCTTTGGTTTAAGTCTTTAAGAACAGTTTTCTATTCACAGAGTTCAGTTGCAGCCTCCCACAGGAATTTGGTTCTCTTCTCTAATGGGAATTGTTAGAATTCTGCTGCTGCTTTGTCCTGTGGTTCGGCTTGTTGTTCTTGCTTCTCTCTCCTTCCCCAAGTATTCCTCCATCAAGCTTTCAGAAAATACTCTTTAGACCCAAGGAACCTCTTCAGACTTGTCACTTAGTGGAAAAGAAAACAGTATGTTCAGATATTAGAACAGACTCATACGGGGTTTGGAAACAAGTCTAGGAAGTATCTTTTGTTTGAAATCAGGCCAAATACTACTGGAATATATGAAATAGCTCTATTATTTTAAAATACTGCAAAGAAATGCAAAGTCCTTTGAAGATCTCCCTACAAAGGAAGCAATTGCTGTGGAAGAATGGTGGATCCCTGTAATTTCTGGGCCAGTGGCCTCCTGAGTCTGTGGGCTGGCTGTTCAGTGGTGTCATCTTTGGAAAGGAACATATATCAGTACTTTGAATGAAATTTTTTGGGGCCCTTTAAAGTTCAGTCTGACCTGTGGTCACCTCTGGACTGCTTGTTCTGAAGAGGGTGCTAGGAAAAACAAAGTTGATTGAAGAAAGCTTGCAGAATTGCCACGTCTGGAATTTAAAACTAGGAGGTGTTAAAACTGTGCAAGTGTGTGCACGGACTTGCCCCTGGATGTTCAGAATGGAAATAGCCAGCTTGTGTGTGGATTTTGTTTCCTGAGAAGTGATTTTCTATATCTCGTCTTAGAATCATAGAATTTCCGTTCTCATAGAATGCTGGCCTTGGGCCCCTGTCAAGACTGCAGAAATGTTACTTTTTGAAATTCTTGCTTTTTAGTAGTAGTCCCAGAAAATAGAACTTTTAAAGTTTAGAGGGGAAAAGTTATTTTAAGGCCAAGTTCTTTCAGTGGCAGACCAACTTAAAGCTAAGACAGCATTGCCAAAAACAGTTTCCTACTTGTACTGTCCTTCAGCTTTTTTTTCCTTCTAGCCCACATTAGTGCTAGCAGAGACCAAGAAGTCCACAGTAATTGTTGGTGTGCCCCTTTACTCAGCAGTTTTATAAGAATAAATACTGCAGCTTTTGTGTCCATCACCACATCAGACACCTCTTCAGAGTCCAACTTCAGTATTTAATGCTTTCTGTCAGTTCCTCTTACAGCTTAAATCTCAGGGAAATTATTGAATCATCAGTTCAAGTGTAAATTGTTCTTTTCTAAGTCATCTCGACAAGACTTCTGAACTAAGTGCTGTTCATCTAGTAACAGCTAGCCTGTGGTGCTGCTGCTCGCTCCCAATCCTCTGAACTGTAAGTGGCTCAGAGGTGGAATTGGAAAAGGAAACCCTTCAGTGAAATAAGTATGAGGAAGTTCCTAATAAGTCAGTGTTGCAAGTCTGTGGAGCAGCTGTTGGTACCCGGAGAGATGCAGCATTGCTGGTTTGCCATCCAGGCACCAACAGGGCCTTTCAATCCTGGGATAATTTCCTTCTTTCTTTTGTGTGGGGGATGGCAGAGCATGGGGAAGGCAATGTTAAATTCCAGTGAGCAGAGCATAGCTCTGTCTTCCTGTTTGTTGTAGTTACCTGTTGAAGCTCTGATCTGTGTGATTTTGACAGAAAACCTTACCTGAATGAAGTTATTGCTGATCTAATTATTGCTGAGAGTCCAATATTCAAAGTCTAATCCACTTCTTTAAGAGCTTCAGTTATTCCTTTGCTCAGAAATTAATACATTTTTTAAATCAAATCTTAATCCAAGCTACCCAGGGTCTTTAACAAAACCACTAAATCATTCTTGTCACTTACTGAAAATTATTTTCTAACTTCCAGCTGATTGTTCCCCTATCATGTAAATATCACTCAATTATTTGGAGTGGTAAGGTGGTAGTGTACTTCTTCCCAAAGCTTTCTCTAGGTAGGTGCACCTCAAAGAATTTTGTGTAGTTAATTTTAACCTTTCCCTGTCATTTTTTAGTGATTCTGTTTAACTGTTGGGTTTTTTAATTTTTAAAATTTCTTTGGAGTACATTTAAAGGCCATGTAGAACAGCTGAAGGACTCTTTTCCATTCCATCATTTGAATTTTGAGTTCTGCACAGAAGACTGTTAGGTTACCTATGGAAGTGAAAACTGGTAAGAATTTATTAGGGTTTAAAATTGTTTCTAGGGCTGTAAACACACCAACATGAAATTTTATGTTTCGATTTATGGTTAAACATAATCAAATTCCTTCAGGCAGTGTTCTTTTAGAGTTTACCAAAAGAATAAAAGATTGCTGCTTTGATAACTGCGTAACCTGGTAAAAAACATGAGAGGGAAAATGCTTTAGGTGGCTCTGCCCCTGGCAGTGCAGGTAAATGTGCAGGTGAAAAGCCAAGTTGGTGTAGCAGAGCTCTTCTCACAGAACCACCCTCTGTGCTTCTGAACATGTACTACCTCAATTCTTGTGTTGTGTTTGACTGCACAGAGACCTGCCTCAGCTCAATAATCACACAAAACTAAGTCTCAATAAAAGTAGATCTTGTTCTGTGGAGTTAAAAACAAGACAGATGAGCAGAGAATGGGGAGAGCAGGACTTTCCCTATGGCAGTGGAGAAATGTGCATTGAAGTGCTGAAGGGCTGCTGGGGTGACAGTGCCATGGATCTCCATCAGTGGGAGCTGGAAAATCAACCAGGACAGTCACTCCAAATGGTTCAATGTTTGATCCTGCTTTGGAGCAAGGCCAGTGACCTGAGGATCTGTCAGAACTCCTCATGGCTCCAGCGCTCCTCTGTGCCCACCTGATTGCCCTGGTGCCTGCAGGAGCTGAGGCCTGGGCTCTGCTGGGGGCCTTAATAAATGTGCTGGTATCAGGTCTGCACATCTTCTGGGACCTTTGTCATCCCTGGCATGTTCCCAGCTTGCTTCCAGGAACTCCACGCACTTGGACACAGTATTGTGAGGTCTGTCATGCACATTAGGGAGTGTTTAGTCCAAACTTCTTGGATGTCCTTACAAGGCTAGGACACAATTGTTTCCTGATGCTTTGTTCTGTTCTTTGTTCAGTTTGCATTGGGGTTTTCTGTCATGCACTCCACAGGGTAGGGATCTGTGCATGGGTGCTATGGTTTGATGTCTTAGGGCAAGGAGCTTTCACCTGCCATACTGGTGTTTTCCGAGGCTTGCTTTGCTCTAGGGTGGTGGAAGAGGCAGGGAGCAGAGGCTCTCACAGGCCTCCTGTGGTTGCCCTTTGCTTTTCTTCAAATAAAGTCAGGAGTCAGGACCTGATTGCGTAATTAGACATCTCTTGATGAGGAATAACCCTCTCCACAAGGATGATGTATATAACTGGAACAAGGTATTCTTCTAACCCAGCTGCGGAGTACAGGTGAGTCAAGGCAAACATTTGCAGTCAGCAGAATTGTATGAGAGCTGTTGTTTAAAAGCTGTACAACCCCGTATTTCTGAAGTGCCTGTTCTGATAGCAAAAGGCAAGTAGTTAATACAAGATGTACTTCTAATTGCCACCTTTTCTATTGTGTATTTTTATTAGAATGTTAAGTTTCAAGTTTAAAAACGTAATGTAGAAGGTAGCTTTATGATACCTCATGTTACTTGTTCTTAAGGAGCTGGAAGAGTCAAATCTGTACAAAGTTACTCAAAAATGTATTCTTGATGTCCTCTTTCATGTGCAGATGCTGGATATTGGCTGGTGATATCAAACTTAGTGAGCCTGTAGCATAATCTTTTCGTATATAATGGAGAATTTCAAACTGCAGGTGAATGGGAAGTAAAAACAGCTTGATTTTTGGTACAAGGTCACTTTGTATCCTCAGACAAAAACCTTTTAGAATTGGTTTGTCTAAATGAACAGTAGTCGTTCAGATGGTGGTCATAGGTTGTCTGATGTTCTAATTCAGACAGGAATTTCTGGAAGACTAAGAATAAAGTTTGAATGTGTTTTATCAAAGTAAATGGAATGAACAGTCCAATGGTGAACTTAGGAATAAGACATCAGTCTGAAGCAAAGTGTTAAGATGGTTGAAGCAAGACTAGGTGAAGATGTTGCTTTATGTAATGCCTATTAACACACTTTTTGTGAAGCAAAAGGCTCTTATAATCTCAAAAACAGTCTTAAACTGTGCAAGTTAAAAAGTTCTGAGTGCTGTTTGTGTAAATTTATCTCTGGTTTCAGGGGCTGTGTGTTGATCCCACCTATTCTGGTATAAATGGCTGCAAAGAAAGGATGTGTTTATGTTTTGCTGAGTGGGTCACGGAACAGTCTTAGGAGGAAACATTGGAATAAATTCAGCTCAGACTGGAGCTCTGACAGTGCTGATACACTAGGGTGGAAGGTTTTGATCTAGTAACCAAGAGGAGAGGCCGTGCCACCTCAGTAGCCTTCAAGTCACTCTAGGAGAGGGGTGTGTGAACACCTTGAGAGAGCTGGGAGCACCGGGGTAGGAACCAGGACAGGAATCTGTGGAGTGCTGGGGGAAGTATTCCTGCTGTAAATGGGGCTCCATGGGGAGAAGCCGGGGCTGTTTCCAAATGAAACATCATTAAAGAGGAAGGTGAGGGAAAACTTGGTTGTAGTAATGAAAAATGTGGAGTTTCAAATCCAGACCTCTTGCAGCTCAGTAGATATTGAAACTCTTCAAAGTTGGATTTAGTTACTTGAACAAGAATCAGACTGGATGCAGGTTATATGGTGTATATAGAACAGCTCATGGAATATTAATGGCAGTGAGGATGTCTAAGCATTAGGCTAAATTACTAGAGCTGTAAGCTGAGACTCCTTGTTTTATTCCTAATGGAAAAGCTTTCTGTGCAGGCAGCTTCCCTACTTACACACTGCATACTGCTCAGCTTGGCTCTTTTAAAAAACTATTTGCACTGTGTGAAATATTTCAGAAGCAGTTATGTTTGCTCTGTAGGGATTTTTAGGGAGTAGTTAGCCCAGGTCCCTTGGATCCAGCCTCTGGAGATTTGGAATTACCATTGCTTCCAGAAGGGAAACTGGCGTCTCACTTCAGGATAAATGTCTGTGACTAACAGTCATAAAAATCACTAATTTTTGAGTCTTCCTGGGTACGAATCTATAGCTATTTAATTTGTCACTTCAGATGTTGTTGTACAGAAATTATTCTGAATGCTTTTAAAATTATGCTTAGTTCTGTCTTTGGAAAGTCCTGTGGAAAGTGATTACTTCCTGTTATGTCTGAAAAGTAGTCCTTTCTAGCACTGAAAAGAACAGATTGAAAAAAAAGTTTGTTGTCCTGCCTTTTTTGAGCTATTTTCAATACATTAATTCCATTCACGCTTTGAGGTTGACTCTCATTGAGACTTCCAGCATGTTCAGCAGTCACCCTCTATGCATGCAATGACTCTTTATTCCATGATCTGTCAGCCAACGGGGGTAATTCACCTCAGCAATGCCTTCATCTGTATGTTCATCACGGAGGTTTCCAGGGTAGAGCTTTTGGGCCTTCTTGCAGTGGACTGGAATACAAGCATCTTCCAAGGTAGAATGAGGTACAGTAAGAATAGTGGTAATTCCACAAATAGTGTATTCATCCCCTTTGCAAGGGGACTGGTAATAAATGTTCAGATAATCATGACTCAATTAAAGCTCTTATTCATTAACATACTTCGATGAAAGGTGTCTTAAGCGTTACAGCACTCAAACTGTTACCCTGGGTTCTTTCTCCACGTGCCTGCTTATGCGGCTTGAGGAAATGCCGAGTTTCATCTCCTCGCCAGGTGTTTTAGGAACTTGAGAGATTTTTGTGACAACTTGTAAATGGGATGGAGTGTGAAAGAGAGAATTCATATTCTTTTTAACTGTGAGGTTGGTGTTCAGACTGTACTGGGGAGGTCTAAATCATGCACATCTGTGTTACGGTGTGGAGCTGTGGTGCATCACACCTGTCTCAGTTGTCGTCAGAGGAAAGGGAAATCTGAGCTTTGTCTCTTCCTTGCTAAGCCACTGTAGTTTCCTTTTGTTCAGCAGCTACTTCCCTTGGAAGTTTTCTACTTTAAAATAATCCATGGTTTTCCCAGGTGTACATCATGCATCCAGCTGACATTATTCCTGTTTCTTGGCATGGCTGTTCATGGAGTCCATTGAAATATCTCTCTGGATGGATTTGCTGTCCTTCGTCATTTGGATATGATTTCCTGGATATCATTCCTGACATCTGATAAAAAGGCCTTAATTGCTTAATTGCCCTTAAAAGGGCAGGGACAAATGGCAGAAGTTGTATTTTATATAAACATAAGAGGAAAATACCGGAAGAAGCCTTATAGAAATTTGAAAAAAGTCCAAATACTGCATTTTAAAACCTTGGAAAATGCTCATGAAGAACTTGTGAGTTCTTTCCATCAGCTTTATTTCATTTCCTTTTTGTTGTAATGAGCTTTACTGCAGGACCACAGGCTGAAGAGTGTCAACAAGAACATTAGCACCTTTTTGCTGTTTTAGAATGTCTTTTCTGTGTGTCTGTGCTTTTGTTTTCCCCTGAAGCACAAAAAAGGGTGTTGTGGTGGTTCTAGCAGAGCCTTGTTCCAGTATTTCTGCTGGTTTGGAATCCAAAGGCTGGCTGATAAGGGATAAGGCTGCAGATCAGGGATCCAGGTTATGCAGGGACACCATGTTCTTAGAACATGTGAACTATGAACGAGTCTTAACCTTAATTGTATTTTTAAGTTTCCAAAATCCAAATTATAATCTTCCCTTCTGTCCCCTGCATAGAAATGCCATTTTTCTACCTTTTTGTCCTGATGATACTGATGTAAAGGAGGAATGCATTACATCTTTGCTGAATTTGTCTAGGCTAGAGACTGGGAACAGCAAACCAGTCCAGGATGTTCCCATGGATAATAGAAGAATGTCGATCTCTGTGTTTAATGTTTGACAGTACTTTATTAATTAATAGTTTTATCTTTAGTGACTATATGGATTCTCCTCACTTGAAACTTTTTGTAATTTTATAGTTTGTCATGGAGCTACTTAATTTCCAATGTTACTTGGTGTCAGTTCTGTCTTCTAAAGACAGAAATAGAAAATATTACAATATGCATGTTTAGCTCTGTGGAACACCTGATCTGAACCTCAGACTTATTTTAAAGATGTACTAAAGGATATTATTAGTATTTCAGAAACTTATTGTACGTAAAATGGGAACTTAAATTTTGATCTTCACTAATTATAAAGTTTAGGTAAGGCTTTCTATTTTAAGCATGTTAGACTTTAGATTGTAGTCGGTGTGTTTCATTTTTGGTCTTTAAGAGAAGCAGAGCTGTAACATTTGTTCCAGGTGTAGAGTGTTAATGGGAAAGAAAATAGCAGTTACTTTCCTTGGAAGAGAACAGCCTTCAGAATTTTGTGTGCTTTTGAATTTTTTGAAAATCCTTTTGGGGAAAAATGTCCTTTTAGGACATGATATTGAGGGACTGGAGTGTGTCCAGGGAAGGGAACAGAGCTGGGGAAGGGGCTGGAGCAGCAGGAGCTGCTGAGGGAGCTGGGAAAGGGGCTCAGCCTGGAGTAAAGGAGGCTCAGGGGGAATCTTCTGGCTCTGCACAACTCCCTGACAGGAGGGGGCAGCCGGAGGCGGTTGGGCTCTGCTCCCAAGGAGCAGGGACAGGATGAGAGGGAACAGCCTCAAGCTGTGCCAGGAAGGCTCAGGCTGGATATTGGGAAAATTCCTCCTGGATAGGCTTGCCCAGCCCTGGCACAGCTGCCTGGGGCACTGGTGGAGTCCCCATCCCTGCAGGGATTTAAAAGCCGTGTGGATGTGGTACGTAGGGACATGGGTCAGTGGTGGCCTTGGCAGTGCTGGGTTAATGGTTGGACTTGATGATCTGAGAGGACTTTCTCAACTTTAATGATTCTGTGATTCCATGACTGAACATTTCTGCATACAAGGAACAGGTTATTTGTTGAAGACCTTGATAATCAGAGAAGACCATTGGCGTGGTCTGTACAGGGAAGACACAGAGCAGGTCTTCAGGACTTTCTAGTGAAAATGGAAGGAAATACTCTTGCATTTCTGAATTTCTAAATTGACCTCTAGGTTATCGAAAGCTATTTTTAAAAAGGTTATTGCTACTGCCATTTTTAAATTAGTAATTAGATCAATGTTTACCAGCACATACAGCAGAGGAGTCAACCAGAGTTAGAACAGCAGATGAGATTGTGCTTTTCACATAGGAGCTCAATATTCTCTTCTTTTCCAGGATGAATTTTAGCCAGGATCTCTCAGTGCATTTGTACATGACCACAGAAGCTTTTGTTTCCTGTCCTTACCTGATCTAGAGGGCAGAGAAAAAAAATCATCTGTCTGTAAAGAAGTAATAGTAGTGCAAAGTTACCTGATGCCACAGGATTGAGGGAGTGCTATTTTTCCTTAGTGATGATTTTGCATACCATTGATTATGTGTTTTGCTTCTTGGTACTGTAGAAAGAATCCAAGTTGATTTGGAACCAAACTACACCATTGGCCAGATGTGCTTTGGGCTTGAAGTGATCCTGTTTAGCCCCAATACAGCTGCCTTTCTGCACATTAAACTTTCCTGGGCTTTCTTTGTGTATGTGATCATTTCTCAGTGTTCCAAACTCAGATTACTCTCAGCCCTCCCCATGCTTGTGCTCGGTGCTGCAGTTATTTTGCAGTTGTGACCTAGAAGAAATCACTGCCAGAGATAACCATCCCCACGGTGGTAATCAGATGTTAGGGTTCCCTTTCCCATCAGCCTCAAACTGCAGACTCCTTTCCTTTAACTGAAATTTGGGATCTCCCTGTAATCTTGAAAGCTCCATCCTGGATATCAGTACTGTGACAGTACCTTTTTAAGAAAAAGCAGTGAGGTATTTTTCTGCACCAAGTAAAAGTTGCGTGGGAACACACAGTGTGAAAAGGTTGTGAATGAAGTGTGTCTCTACTCTTTTGCTCAGTCTTCATCTTTCAGTTAAGGTTTTCATCCTCTTTACGTAGCAGGATTCAGATTATTTTCTTTTGGACTTAAGTTTTCTCTTCTATATGAATTTTCCTCTAAAAATACTTGTGTTTGCAGGTTACTGTATTTACTCCAGCAAGAGACCTCGAGCACAGAGCTGAGAACAGAATGTGCAGTGGTCCTGGGCAGCCTTGCCATGGGGACAGAGAACAATGTCAAATCCCTCCTAGACTGCCATATTATCCCAGCCTTATTGCAAGGTACTCCTCCCTTAATGGATCTGTGTTAGTAAATGTTCCTAAAGTACTGAAAGAAACAAATATTATGAGACTGAATGGTTGCTTTGCCCATATTTATAGGATTGCTGTCGCCAGATTTGAAGTTTATTGAAGCTTGCCTGCGATGTCTCCGTACCATTTTCATCAGCCCTGTAACTCCAGAGGATCTGCTGTACACAGTAAGTTGTAAGCAGATTATTATGTCTTTTTGAAGGCTATAGAGAGGGTGGGGAGTGAAAAATCTTGTTATCTGGAGTAGTAACAAGGCCTTGTTTGAGCAACAGCGATAGCACTTCTCACCTACCTTTAAGGTATCCAGCACCCCTAACATTTATGGCTTGTTTGATATGAGCTGGTCACCAAGGTAGCCCACTGATTAAAAAAAAAAAACAAACCTATGTGCTCAGGCTTGTGTGCAATCTTAAGGAGGAAAAACTGTCTCTAAATGGTATTTAGAGGTACTATTATCAGAGCTATACTGGCAACAGTTACTTTCTGAAAGTTAAAGTTTTATCCAACGCTATCCTCCCTCTCCAGATGGGAGAGGGCTTGCTCAGTTTTTGTACTTCCAATGGAAGAGCTTCACCTCTAAAATGTCTCTGCTCTTGGTTAGTAGATGTGTGATTTGCATGTAAGTGACAGGAGGATAGAAAATGTGTCTCTCCAGTTGCTGTAATTCTGAGTTCATCCTAGAACATGTGCCAGCAGGGCTGTTGATACTGGCCCTAGTTAGGTGGCTGGGCAGAGCCCTCTCTGAAGGTAACTGCTGTCTCTGGAGCTTGCCCAAACCCAGGCACTGCCTCTTACTGGGAAGGAGGGGCAAGGAAGGTTTAGCTGCTTGCTTTGTCCCGGTGTAAGGGATAAGGTGAGCCATGGAATGAAAGCTGTAGTGGACCAGCAGTCTCTTCCTGCTTGGAAAAGGGTAGCATTGCCCCAATCTGGGGGAGGTCACAAAGCAGCTCAGCTTCTGAGGGTAACTGGGAGCCCACAATGAGAACCACGCTGGTCTCACTCATAGGGAGCTGTTGCTTGCTGAGGAAGTCCTGATGCTTACAGAGAAGGGCACAGCTGGCCTCTCATGTCATACTTTCTCTACACTTTGGCTGTTAAAAGTCAACAGATTTTCTTCATGATTTTTTGTCTAGTTGTTATGCAGTGCTGCAATGTCTATTTTGTTCTCTATTCCTTTTGCAATGACTTCTTACATTTTCATTCCAGATACAGGTATGCAAACTGGTTGTTTTCTATGGACTCAATCTTACAATACACCTATTCTGAATTTCATCTGCCAGTTAGCCCATCTGAGGAAGTCAGCTTGCATTTAGTGTGTGTAGACAATCAGCCAGCTTTGTCCTCCACTATTCACTGCCTTTTTTTCCAGGTGTTTTGTGATTGATCAGCAGGGAAGACCTCAATGCATATTGTGTGTGTGGACACCAAAGGCACCTCTCCAGAATGATCCAAGGGCTTCCCCTTTGTGTCTCTGTTCCTTTCTTTGGCTTCACTCCATGCTCCCAGATTCCCCCAAATCAGCTTCTAAGAGTCAGTGATTGCAGAGGCATCTGCTTCTTGCTCTCAGCATCCAGAGCCAGGGTTTAAGACGACTGTCTCCATTAAAAGTCCATATCTCTTCCTGGGGATCAGTGCTCAATAGGGACTTTTAATTGCTCCCTATTTGGAGGAGAGATTCAATGTCTTGAAGGGAGAGGAAGGGGTAGAGTACGGACAGAAATGGGAAAGAACCACCATTATCATAGAAATAACCACTAACATGGGAACAGTATGCCCAAGAGGCTGGATTTGGCGTTTCATGCTTTGCTTTCTCGGCTGCTCAGCAATGACATCAACTGCTCCCCCAGTCCTTCTTCAGGCTAATGGGATGTCCTGGAGTTAACCATAACTGTTAGAAATTATCATCTGGTGAGGGGTCCTTGCTCCTTAGTTCACCCGTAAAACCCATTTTCCCATTTCCCATTCCAGTTAGACACCTCAAAATTAAGTATTTTATGATTGTGCTTAAGCTCCTATTTCTGCAAATCCTTTTTTTTCCTTCTTTTGTGGGAATACCCAAAGCTATGCTTTGAAAAGTACTGAATACAGATCCTTTGAAAAGATGTTTTTCCTATCTCTTGGAAGGTATAGCCCCAGCCCACACTGCTGCAAGCTGTGTTTCACAAGGCAGCAGTTGAGACATTGGCTTTGCAATTAAAGAAGTAATTTTGGGCCTGATGACACTTCATGGTAGACATTCCAACACTGAGAACAACAGGAAGAATTCAAACTCCCCATTTACCACCCTGCTCCCTCTGTTTCTGGTCTCAGCAGCCACGGGGAGACTGTCACGATCTCCATGCAGGTGCAGTACTTGAAGGTCTCTCAAGTTCTGCCTTTTTCAGGTCCTGTTTTGAAAAGTAGGAGACCAAGTTTGTCAATGGCTTTTCATTCCTGCCCAGCAGTTCTGGAAAAAACTTCTGAAAGGTTGGATCTTGAGTTGTGTCTAACATGGAAACTTTCCCAGATTTTTTTTTGTGGTTTGACTGCAGAGAGAGTATGCTCTCTCTCAAACCTTGGGCAGGACTGTTTCCAAGGCAAGGTGTTAGGAGTTAGCTTAACATCTCCAAGGGTGTTGCAGTCATTCTAGAGGTTTCAGAAGACCTCTCAGTTAAAATCCAGGATATACAAGTGCTTTAAAGAGAGCTGCTTAAAACATTCCTTTCTGTTTGTAACAGGTACACATCATCCACAGTAACTAGAATATTTCTCCCAGCAGAAGTGCTGGGTGTCAGAATTACACCTTTCCTCTTGACCCTTTCCTTATGGACAGGAGCCTGAAGGATAAACTGCTGGCAGTTTCGTGTGATTAATTCTGTTCCATTCCAAGGATAAAATAGTTCCTCGAGGTGGAAGCATTTGGGCAGTTTCCTATAGGAACTTACGGTTTGTACTTAAAAAATGTGCAGCTCCATCCTTCCATCCATCCATGTGTTGATCTGGATGAACACTGAGCTCTTAGAAAGGGCAGGTTTTTAGGGTCTGATGCTGAGCTGTGACACCAAGTTATATCCAGACCTGCTGTGCCAGGGGAACCCTTGTTATGGAGGCTTCCTGCACAGGCAGGGTGCAAGCTTTGATGCTGGGACCCATTTAGTGACCATGCTGCACTTGGAAATAAGGAATGACATGGAGTCCAGGGGAAGAGATCTGTTGAGGTGCAGACATATGTTCAGACTTCTTTAAATTCCAAGATTATTGTCCATGTGAACCAGCCAGCTCACCATAGCTGGGTGTGTTTTGGGTTGCTGAGTATGTGGAAGCACTAGGGCAAATCCAGTTTGACTGAGATCCTGTTACTTCAGCTCCTGATATCTTATTGAAAACAAGAAAATGGATTCAATGGCAGAAAGTGTTTCCAGCCCATGAAAGCGTTCTGCATGTTTCCTGACAGATGTTCTCAGTTGTGATTCCATTTTCCTTCCTTAATGGGACCTAGATACAATTCCAGTGGGAACTTGCTGTCTGTGGCTGCTGTGCTGGCTTTGCAGGAGGAGGTGCATTCCCTGCTGGGAATTCTTTGTCCTTACAGGAGCTTGGAGAGTAAATGCACTGCAGCAGGATGAGTCTCTGTGCTGTTGAGACAATGAGGAATCAGTTTGAGAAGTCTCAGTCTCTAGAAATGATGAGTGAACGGCATTCCTGCTTCCTGGGCAGGTTTGGGATGGAAAACCTGATGTCACCTGGTGATTGGCCAGGCTTGGTAAAGGGGAGGAGACGTACCTAAGAGGATCAGGATATGTTACACTGATTAATAACCAGGTGTTTATTGAGCAATGAACCAGCACTGTCAAGTGTACACATGCTCCACCAGAGCTCAGTAATCTACAGTTCCTAAGGGAAGAATCTGGGTCAGCCTCTCATGCCTTATTCCTTCTTTCCTTCTTGCTGTTTGTGGTGGCTGAGCCAGGACCAAGGCTGAATGTTCTCCAGTCTGAACCGCTTCCTAAAAATGAGAGTTGTAAAAGAACCAATTCTAGCTTATAGAGCTTGAATTTGAGTTATATGGGTGGATAGAAGCATTTCAGTTTTCTGACTTGGGAAGAAAGAATAGCAACCCTCTATTAAAAACAAATGTTTTAAGAAATGGTCTTAGAAATTTTGTTTTGATGTTAAAAAGGAATGTGAAGAAATTAGGTATTGGGATCCAAGCAGGTAAATGTAACTTAATTCTCTCTGGGTTCTGTTTCTATGGACAATAATTTTCTTAAAATATGTGTGATATAGAGATATTTGTTGTAAGTTGTCTGGAACTACTTCGTTAGCAGACAACATTTTAATGGGTTTCTGAATCTCATTGTTTTAACTGTAACTTTTGAGTGTAGACTCAATCTCACTAGGGTTGCTAGGAAGATCCTTTGTTACTTAGGTATCAATATTGAATAACAGTGGAATTATGTAGCCTCATATTGACCCCTAATCACTATTCACATTTAGTTGGAAGTCAGTTATGTCCATACATCCCTTTGTTCTTTCTAGGTTCTTTTCTGATCAACATGCAAAAGTTATTATACAAGTTGGGTATTTTAGCAGAATTGTAGAGTAAAATTAACACTTTTCATACAAACACATTAAGGAAGCACTCTTGGAACTTTCCAAGAGTTTTTAAGCTTTTCATACCCACAACACTTCAGATTTGATGGGACAAAATGAGGAGGTGTATAAAAGATATCTGTAAGGAATTGCTTCTTAAATGTATAGTCCAGAATATCTAGTAATACACTTTTTTTGTATTGGCAGAATTTCAGGGGACCCTCACTGTGTTGTTTGCAAGGATTCATTAACTCTTATATTATATGTAAAATGACATTGTTGGGGGCACAATGGCACCAGAAATACCCTGTGACAATGTTTGGTGGCAGAACAGTCCCATCTCAGAAATGCTAGATGAAAATGGCTTTCATCATCCAAGAACCTTCCCATCCAGGAATTTACCACTGGGTCATGATGCCACACTGGTCAGTAAAATATTCTCTTACACGAATCACCATGTGCCATTCCATTCCCACTTCTACAGCTCTACTGTAGAGCTTCCCAACAGTTTGAGGCTCAATTTCTGTCCACTTAGATCTTTACCAAAAGTCTCCAATCTGTAAACTGCAGCTGGAATACTCATGTGATCAATACTCACGTGATGAATGCTGTTGGATTTTTAGGTGAAACTGCACCATTGCACGAGGATGTCACTGGTGAGGATATGAAATAAGTGTTTGTTGGTTCCTTGCCTGGTGTTAGATTCAGATGGAGAGATGTTACACATTGATCTGTGTTGATTAAAAGAGTTTAACTGAATAACTACTTTATTCAAAGATGTGCTGCTTTAAGAGTGGCAGTTGGAATCCTTTGAAATAATTCAGGTTTCGTAGTCAGGGATTTCCCTGCAGGAGATTTCAGGTCTTGCATCTTAACAGTTTGAAGCTCCTTTTTTAAAACATTCCTGCCTGTGAATCCTGAGGTATGTCTCTCTTCTCCCTCTCCTCCTGGCTTCTTGATGGTTGTGTCTCAGGGGAACTTAGTCACTGAGCAGCCTCTTAGCACTGAATGTGATGTTGTGTTGGACACTGATGGGGCTTGATGCCTTCAGCTGCTGAAGATTTGCAGAAAAGGACAAGAATCTGTTTTAATAGGTCAAATGCATTAAAACACAGAGGAATCCTGGGTATATTGTCAGCTGGTTTTGCTTTAACTCAGGGAAGTTGGGAACAGGCGCCCCAGAGAGGGTGTGGAGTCTCCCTCACTGGAGGTATTCCGGTCTGGACACAATCCTGTGCCCTGTGCTCTGGGATGGCCCTGCTGGAGCAGGGAGGTGGGACCAGGTGACCCTGGGTTCTTCCAACCTGACCCATTCTGGGATTGAATGTCCACTATTGGCCAGCAAGGGACTAGTTTACTTGCAGGGCTTTGGGTTCTGAAGTTTGTCTCTGGGCTGTGTGTAAAGGCAGATCAGACAGAGCTACTGTTGGCCAAACCCTGAGAATGTTGCTTAAAATAGGTAGTCCCTTGGTCTTCCTATGCACATAAACATGAAATGACCATGGAATATATGGCTGGTGTAGTTGGGAGAAAGTCTTTATAAATAATTTTCTCTCTGTAGGATGCTGAGATGCCAAATGAGGCTGTTGCACGTTGATCCTTTCCAGTTGGTGAGAAACAGGCAGTAGAAACAAGTTGGGTTTATTCTCAGTGTGTTTCTTGGCTCTGTTGTCCTGTTGTTTTTGGTGGAGAATGAGAGGGCTGGATTGTCAGCAGCAAAGCTTCCTAAAATAAGTATGATAATTGCATATATACATAAATAAAAAAATACTAAAAATAAGTACTGCAAAGCTTTGTATAATCTCAAGTATTCGTGCAAATAGGGAAGACTGGTACATGTTTATTTTGACAACATTAAAAAGTGTGGTGGGAAATTTCCCAGGTAATTGGGAAATAAAGCTTCTCATAACCAGTGTGTCTGTCTGAAGCTACAATCACTGAGCAGTCAGGCTGGTGCTACTTTCAGTGTTGTCATGGGAGCTGAGGTGCAGGAAGGTTTTGCTCTAATTTCAATTCACCTCTACCTAAATCAGAGTGTTGTAATTCATCATTGTACACGTAAAACAGAGTCCGACTTAGATTTTTAGGACCAATATAGCACATGTGCTTTGGAGGCTCATTCAATCCTTCCCTCTGCTCTGCTCCCTTTATCTCATGGAAGTAATTTAGTTTACCCCTTTCCAAACTAAAATACCCATTGTTTCTTTTAATATCACCGTAGTTCCTGCCACTAAAACGTGTTGGTGAAAGTAACTGAAAGCTTTAGAACGTTACAGTTTTGTAACTCACCACAGAGATAAATAACTGGATGTGTTTGTGGAAGAGAGCTTGTCACAGAATCATGGAAAGGTTTGGGTTGCAAGGGACTTTGAAGATCATCTCATTCCAACCCCCTGCCTTGGCTTAAGGAACCTTCCACTTGAGTATAAGGGTTTTCTTCTGCTGATTTATTTGTCACTATCCATGTCACTAGTGTCATACACACTAACAGTGTCTATAGTGTGTGTTTGACTGCAAGACAAAGGACATGATGACTCCCCATGAATCAGTTCCAGGGGACTGTGCCCTGTCCAGGCTGGCACCCTGTTCCCTCCCTGCTCCCTTGGACTCAGAGCTGGGAGAAGAGGTAAGTCAGCCACACTGGTGGTAAGACAACACTGAGTCAACTCCTAGAGTAATCCCTGTCAGTGGCCGTGTTTGGTTTTGGTATGTTTTCCACCCTTCTTTTATTAGTTTTGTCTCAAATAATATTCTAGAGGCAAATTGCAGAAGTTTTATTCCTGTTACTCCTATTTATTCTAGTTGCAGTGACTTTTTATTTCTTTTCCGTGGGGATTTGGCTCAGAACTGTCACTCGTGCCTTCAGCTTTTAATGAACTACTTTTAGTGGTCTTGCTCTGTATCCATAGAAGTTTTGGTGGAAGGGAGAACACTGAGTTCTCCATCACTCTATCAGGAGTGCGCCTTTAAGTAACAAGCTGCAAAGAAGTTGTGCTGAAATCCAGCGTTAACACACTCTTCTTTTCTCACTTGTTTGCAGGATGCTACAGTTATCTCCCACCTCATGGAACTGCTCAGTAGGTCTCGATACACACAAGAATACATATGTCAGATCTTCTCCCATTGCTGCAAAGTAAGAAAGACGATTCATGTTCTCTATGCAACTTGTGTTTCTGGTCTGTAAGAACTGTGCATGTGCTGCCTTTTGTCACAGGAATTTTGGGCCAGTAATGACTGAACTGGTACTGCTCTGCATTTGCTGCAGATTTATTGGGGTCGATATATGCTGCTCTGCAGTACAAGAAAATATGCAAATATGCGGGGATTTTTATAGGCTTTGGCTACTAAACAAAGCCAACAGTCTGGGCAAATACCAGTCTTCACTATTAGCACTATAAATCTTGGAAGACTTCTGGTTTTCCTCTGAAAGTGTTAGGACAGTGTGAGCACCTCTTTGCAGAGGTTGTGCAGCTGCTTTCAGCTGTTTTAAACACAGAGACTGTTCTCTAAGAGGTGCTATTGGTTGGGAGGAAAAGAAATGCTCTTCTCAGCTGAGCTCTATCAGTTACAGGTTCATCCAGATACATGTTCATTCCTGCTATGTAATGCAATTCTGTTGATACGAGAAAACTGATTTAAAACCAGCAGCAACCCCACCCCAAACATAGTTTTGTCTTTCCCTCCTCCCACTCCAAGTTTCCACGCAGCACTGGTTTTTATTGTTGCAGTTTTTTGGGAGTTACTGTACCAGTGGGTTATACAATAACTGTATCAAAATAATTCAGGGTAAGAAATGAGATTTTTACAGCATCTTTCCCTTTTAGTAACAATTTAAAACTAAAGGATCATAGATTGTGTACTAACAAATGAGGAAGTTCCTAAGTTAATGAATTGGTGAGTATTTACCTTGAAAAATATATTTCTACCTTATCACTTACAATGAGTCCTCTGGAGCTATGAATTATTCCTTTGTTAATTATCTGTGTTCCTCTGCCTTGACTGTTATTTATGTACACCCATCCCATTGCATTTCTTCTGCTAAGTGAAGCTGAGGACTGAAAACTGTCCATTTGGTGGGATATAATGATAGAACTCAGCTGCCAGTATTTAGAGAACTGTTTAAAGAAAACATGAAGACAAAATCCTACACTGGACCGTGGAAGTTCACATATATACCTAATAGTAGAAAAAATTTGGTATTTTAGGAACAAAAATGTGCTTAAACAGGCATCTCCTGTTTAAGTGGCCCTTGAAAGTCTCCTTGATAGGCTGAGGAGCTTGAACAGGTGAAAAATCAGGCCATGTTGGCCTACAAGAAAAATAACCCAGGACTAATTATGGGATGGTAGAAGAGTCGGTTTATATGCTCAGGGATTGGCTCTGGGAATATAAACCCTGTTGGCTGGGAGAGAACAGTTATTGTCATCTTTTTCCAAAGAAGTTATTTCCTTGCAGCTCCAGCAATTCCTGGTGACTTGCACATCAGAAATGTTGTTAAAAGAGCTTCACAGTCACTTCACAAGTGAGGAAGGTCTTCTGAACTCACCATTCCATTTTGAATGCCTCCTCCACCCCCCGCATCTCTCTCAAATTTTACAGTGAATGTCTGGAAAAAATCAAGTTTTTGGAAAGAAGTTGTTGGCTGTGTGAACAGAGAGAAACATGGCTGCACAAGAAAGGCAGGGTGATGGGTATGAGTGTTAGGAAATGGTTGCGTTTGCAGAATAAACAGCTGCATAACAAAGAAAAATATTTGAGGTTGAGTAAACAGATCATCACAAATGTTAGATTGATCAAGAACTCATTCTCTTGCCCAGGCAAATGCAGCTGTTCATCAAAAATCTGAAATGTCTCCTTCCTTCTATTTTGTTTAGTTTTGGGGTTTCAGGTTTATAAGGTCAATTACTGTATTTTCAGACAGAACAAAATACATCTAATACAGTGAAGACAAATTAACAGGGGATTTTCTGACGTCAGTGAATAAGCAAAGTGTGTTCTTATAATTCAAAATATATATATATATACTGAAAGTTTCAGTATTCACTACATTTTAAATGAAGACTCCATCTTCCTCCAAAAGGCCCTGAGAGAACCTTTCTTACTTTTCTCCCTGAAGCAGTAAGTTACTATAAGTAAGCCTTTGTATTTAGGTAAGGCTTAGGGTATGTTCTAAGTGGTATTGATCTTTTTCCTCATCTTAGTAGATGTATTAATTGAACTAATAGTGACTTACCACAGCTCCTGCTCTCCTTGTCCCTGCACTGTTCTCAGCTCACATCTGGTGCAGCCATTTCTTTCTCTGCCTTTCCAGCATCTTTTGTTGACTTCTCAGGTTTCTGCCTTGCCTGCTTCTGTTTCCCTGGAAGAGCTCAGACGGGTTCTCTAGAGCTAGGAAATCCATCATTTATGCATTATCCATGCATAATCCTAGCATATTGCTGCTGGTTTCTGCTTTTGCTGCTCTCTTTCGCTGCTTCTCCCTGCATGTTTAGAGTTAAAATTAGTGGCTGGGGGAGCATTGCCCCGGGACAAGAGCCAGCCTGAGCAAGGGAAAGCGTTGATTTACAGGGGAGCAGATGCAGTTCTTAACATACAGAGCCAGGATTCTATCAACACAGAAGGAAATAAACTGAAATCAGGCTGATGTACCTGGGTTCTGAAAATGCAAGTCAAAATTTACTTTTTAAGTCTCTCCATCTGAGTTCATTTGTTTTCCGTGCAAGTGGTGCGAGTAAGTAGAATTTACTGTTTTAATGGTCAAACTAAAGAGGTAAGGTATATATTTGGAAACCCATGGTTGTATGAATAATTAAAAAAATACTTCTGGAACTGGAGTACTTCTGAAAGTGGTGACATCTCTGCATAAGTAATAATTGCCAGTTGAAGATTAAAGTCTCGTGTCTGGGAAGGGTCCAGGATAAAGCCTGTAATCAAGGCAGCTTCCCCCAAGCCTCCTCTCTTGGGTGACCTCAGGCTGCTGCTGGATCCCTGCGCCAAGGGACAAAGGCACTTAGGTACCTGCTTTTTATTGTGGAATGAGTCTTTACATTGTGCTAGCCTAATGTTTCCTTGAAAACTGGTGTTTTATGATGGAAAATTTTGCAAGAAGTGATGTCTATTCCTGAAGTATGTCAGTCATTCATACTTGGAGAACAAGATCACTGTCAGAGGAGTGGAACTCTGTCACTGTACCCAAGGTGGAACAAAAGCAGGCAGCCTTGCTGTTAAACTGGGGTCTGAACTGCTTGGAAATGCTTCATCATATTCTTGAGTTTTCACCTTTATATTTGCAGCTGTCCCTCTTTATGGGTTAGTACTTACCTGGTTGTGCTGGCTGGTGTGTGTAAATGCAGCATGTACAGATTCAATATTTCATGTACATCCAGTTGTACAACTCAGAGACACCGAGGTGTCACCTCTGTACTGCTTGCACAGAATCTGCCACCTGCATCCCATGGAGGAATCACTAATACTTGGGAATTACTAAATCTAGGGCAGTATGATTTCTTTTACTTTAAACTTACTCACTTTTTTCACGTATTTCAATATCTGTTCTTCAGCTCTAACACTGGCATAGCTGCGGCTTTAACTCATTGCCTCAGCCACTTCTGTGTGCCAATGTAAGTGGTTTTCCTCCTTCAACCATGCTGTTTTAATTGCATTTTTTGATAGAAAGCTCTTGATGGCAGTAGCAGCTGAAGCATCTCTTAAAGCATCAGATATGTTACATCTGAAAGTAATTTTATGATTTTTTTCTTAGAGGTAAGAGATACTCTAAAAATGTTCTTTTGACTGCAAGAGGAATCTGATTTCAGCTGTATCTCAGATTTGAAGATAATGTGTCACTGATGCCTACCAGGGTGTAAAAGGTGCCATAAACTCAGCTGGGTTTGTACAAGGGATTAAGGAGTGAAGAGACTTTCTTCACTTTCAGATTAGTCAAGGAAATGCATGGAGGAATGATAAATGCTGTGGCATCCTATAAGCTGAATTTAAGTTTGCATAGCCCATGCTTAATGCAGAGATGACCAGAGCTATGAACCTACTTTTAAAGAGAGGTTTGCAAGTCACAGATCAGATTTGGCAAGAGGCTGCTGAGGGCTGCAGATACTGAGATTTCATGTTGTTTTTCAACCTCATCAAGCCTTGTCATGCTGCAGAAGTTCTGAGACCTTTCTCCTGCAAAATTCAATATTGGTGTTTAATTCCAAAGGCTGTTTTGGGCAAAATACTGGCACATCAGCCATTGCCAACTTAGATCTTGAAGTCAATAAATAGGTGATGACTGGCTGGATTTATGGCCAAATATGCTTGAAACTAAAATAATAAATAAGAAATTGAAGGAGAATGTGAATCTCCTGTCAAAGCACTGTCACTCTGTCTGGAACAAGTTTTAGAAGAAATCCCTTCCCTTCTGCAGTTAGAATGGTTGAAAATGCTTAATATTAACAGTGAGGAAGACTAGTGACTGGTGATCTTTTATGTGGTTTGTAGAGAAAATCAGGAGCTTTCAGTTTCCAATAGGAAGAGGAGAAACAGAAGTTCTCTATCCATGTTTCTTCATTTGTGAGAACTAATGTCGTTGCCTAATGAAGGAGAGAGTGGAAACGATTACCAGAAAAGGACAAATGCTGTAAAAATACTAGTTGAAGTTGTTTATGTAAAAAAAAAAAAAAAATTGTATGCCAGCTGATTACAAAGTAAATGTTAGGAAATGTATCTTAAATATTTAACAATGAATTGCAGATAGTGGAAACCTCTTACATGTTGTTTTAAAAACCCTGTGTTATGTTTTCTTTGAAGGGTCCAGATCACCAGACAAACTTATTTAACCGTGGAGCTGTTCAGAACATCGCACATCTGTTGGTCTCCACCTCCTACAAAGTAAGACATTACAACTGCTCTGTGTTTAACATGTATTTATGAAAGGAATGCAAATGGCGATAATAAAAACCACGTCTGTGCCTGTGAACCAAAGCTATCGACAGGTACAATGTATATTTGTAGTACTGTAAATTTAAAGCAGCAATAATGAAAACAGGGCTGCCTGGCATTGCTCCAAAGGGGACCAGGCACTTGGCAACCCAAGTGGTCTAATTTGTTGAGCAATAAATGAGAATAAGAAGTTAAGCTGAAGAGAAGCAAATGTGGTCTGTCCTAAAAAGGAAGTCATACCTGTAAAAATAGATGGTTGTGGAATGTGTGGAGGCCACCAGCTGCCTGTGTGTTGTGCTCTCTGGGTTTCTGTGTCTCAACTTCCTTCTCTATTACATTTTGGAAGTCCACCTTGGACTGTCTGAAACCATCACCTCAGAGGACAAGCATCATACTCTACCTGTAACTTGGTGGCCAGGGGTGTCAGCTCCTTCTCAGTCCTTCCACTTGCAAAGATAAAGACAAAGTTTAAATATGTGCAGCTGTAGAAGGGCAAGTCAGAGACTAATATCTGAATTAATCTAGGTTCTGTGATCTGGGAAGGTGATAATGGTTGATCTTCCCTGTGTCAAAAAAGAAGTTTTAAAGATTTAAGAAACTAGGCAGCCATGAAACATTGATTAAATCAAAACTTTGAACTGAAGAAGGAGCCAAGATGAAAAAATTTGTCAATCCTTTTCATCCAGGTAGTACCTGAGGCTGTGTAATCGCAGTAAAACTTACAGTGTATGTTTGTTTTAAGATTAGTTTGGAATCACTTCAGCTGGATGGTTCTCTTTGAACATTTTATTAAGCCCCCCTTTAAAAGATTCTGAAATGAATCTGAAGGGCACATATTTCTGATTCTCTAATGTACTTACGAGTCCTGAAAAGAAAACGTACTATTGTTATATGCTTCTATTCTTCTGTTGTTTTTTACACATTTGTGAGGCTTCACAAATAAGACCAGTATTTCCTGTTTAGTTCTCGAGGTTTAACCCTGATGGTTTTCTTCACAGAGTTTACAATATCCCCTACAGAAGGATAGTTCCAAGAGGGAGATGACAAAAGTCAGGGTGTGAGTTAGATGTTTCCATCTGTCTTTTTTTCTTCCATCTCCATTTCTTGTTGATTATACAGCATTGTTTTCTACAAGCCTATCCAGCGGTATAGCCCAGTTTTGCTTTGAAGTCAGTGTTGATATTTCATATTATTATGTTTTTACACAGGTCCGGATGCAGGCATTGAAATGCTTCTCAGTTCTAGCCTTTGAAAACCCCCAGGTATCCATGACTCTGGTAAATGGTGAGTGCAATGCTGCTGCTGCTGGTTTGACACTCACTTTTTGCCTGGCTGAATGAGAATGACTTGGAGCTCTCTCTCTTTGCAGTGTCTGTTGATGGAGAATTGTTACCACAGATTTTTGTGAAGATGTTACAAAGGGACAAGCCCATTGAAATGCAGCTCACGTCAGCCAAATGGTAATTGTCTTCAGGAACTGGGGAAATAGCAAGGAGTTTAATCCTTACTGTTTCACTGCTCTTTTCTTCCTTGTTCCAAAATAACATGGGATGTGAAATCTTAGGAATAATTAGAGGTACTGTTTGCATTATCTAAATTCTTGAACAAGTGGCTCTCACCCCATTTTATAGTATAACTTTCGCTCTTTGCTGTACATAAACAGGGAAAAATATTGCTGGGCAGCAGTTTAGTGAGGAATGTGTGTTCAGCCGTATAGGTTTTCACAAGTATCTTGGATTTTATGATAAATTTTGCTTTGAACAGGCAGGGCACAATCCTGAACTATCAACCTTGGTGGCTGTGCTGTATTGGAGACTGTGTACCAAGATGATGGGAGAGCAGAGTTAGTCCCTCTTCCCAACTGTTTTAAATAAAATAGATTTTTCTTCAGGCTTCATGTGCTCTTACAGCAGAATTAATGTTATCAATTAATTTTGTACTTCAGCTTTCCCTGCTGGTGCAGGCATATTTGTGTGTTCATATTCATAATGACTTTCTACCCAGTGACAAGACGTGACCCAGTTCCATAATAGCAGAACCCGGGTTGTGCTCACTCTGTAAGGTGGGATTGACACCCTTTAGGAGCATTTTCCTTTTCTTGTGTTAATAGGAATGGAGTAAATCACTCCAGTGTGTTAAAGAGATAAAATTACCTATTGCTATAAACTACTAAAATTAAGTTTAACTCAGGAGTTTGGTCGCTGATGGGTTGTTTGATTATTCGTTTAGTTTTTGATGGCTTTTTTTTGGCAAGGAGCAGTGAGTTCTCTGAGTTCACCAAACAATTTCACGGTCACTTGTGTCAGTACAAGTCTCTTGATTCTGGGTGAGGAACAGGTGGGGTAGGTAGGACCTGTGACTCTGCTCATGCTGCCAGGTTGTGATGCCCTGCCTCATTCATGAAAGCAGTTTCAGTGATGTGCATGTGTATGAGGGGGCTTCTTGGGTAATCCCACTCCATGTAGGAGGTCTGTCTTGGGACCTCCCAGCCTTTCTTCCAACCACAATTGGCCCAAGCAGTCTGGTTTTACTGGTTTTGTTAGGCAATTCTTAGTACAGAAGGCAAGTTAAATTAATTGCACTGTAGCAGTCTCAGTTCTGATTGATTTATGTCTTTCTTTGAGAAGTCAGAAAATCCATAGAGAATGACATATTTAAAAGTAATTTTTGTTACTAATCTCAAGATATAAAGCAGTTGACAAGTCATAAAGACAGGTTGGAGTTAAAAGAATTGACCTGGGATGGACACTCCCAGGTCTACTGGTGTTCTTTGCTGATTGAAGGAATTGGGTACACAACCCATCTTTTGCTGTTGCTTTGCAGTACTTTGGCTCAGCTGGACCTTTGAAAGCATGAAAGAAAGTGATATGGTGAAAAGCAACGAAAGAAAATTGCAGGAAAATGGCACACAAACCAGTACCTTGAATTTCAGATTGGGTTTCTGATTAGTCCACAGGCACTCATCCTTCTTAGGGCTCTCAGTTTTACAGGAGTCCTGGAGTTTGCAAAGCCCTGCTGGTTTTTTTTTTTATAGGTCCATCTCCTACCTGATTGCCTCCAAGTCAGTCTCTCTTCCTTTTTCCTAATGAGAGTAGTAGGTGAAATTATCACAGATCATCTTTTCTTCTGTGTGTAAAATAGATTTCACTCCTACCTTGCCACCTTCAGTCAGTTAATCTGTAGTTTCTCTGATTTATCATTAGAATCCTTGGAATACAGATCTAGAAGGGTTTTTTCCTTTTGAACCGTCTCTAAAATTTCTATTTGAATCCAGACTGGCATACAAGACTATTTTAGGAAGTTCCCTTTTCCCCTCAAGTATTGGAGTAGACTTGGAAGACTCAAGGTGATACCTCTTGATTGAAATGGAGCAAAGATCCTTCCCTTGAGCAGTGGTGTTGGCACAGGGGGAAGAGCAGGAAGCCCCTTGGAAGAATGCTCTGCAGCTACAAGTGGAGCAGTAACCTTTTCTGCTAAAATCACCAGAATTGCTTCCAGCTAAGCCAAGCCTATGTTACCTGAAGTAAAAAATTACTTTCTTTCATTTCTGAAATAGCACTACTTTGCCTGGCAAATAGGGTCTCACTGGACTAAATGGCAGCTGCAAGATGGGTGCTTTCCTCCTGATTGTGCAAGTGTGAAAATGAGTTTCCTGCTGTCAGCTGCAAGGCTTGGGCAGTAAAAGTTTAGCAGATGATCTCTGTGCTAACATTCAAGTCTTTATCTCTTACTTTCTGAGAAATAATATATAAAGAGACTTCTGATTGTGGGATTTTTAGCTGTGGTTGTATTCAGAACAAGGATCAGTGTTGTTGCCTTGAAGAGGTGAAAGAACTCACTCTGGGCCCTTGGAAGGAGCTCAGGGATGTGGTGAAACACACCATGGTTATATGAGCATATTGCTGCTCCTTAGCTAAGCAGTTCTGATTGACCCTGTGTACAACTTCAGCCTGCCCAACTGAGGGTCCAAACAGGTTAGTTTTAAGTCACCTTTACTGAAATACAGTTATATTTTTTAACCTCCCCTGTGGCATAATAAAAGCCGGTTCCAATAGTTAGTTCAGAAGCTAAAACAAAAGATACTGCTGCACAGCAGTTCCCCTCCAGCTCCATTCCACTGCCCTGTAGAAGAGCAGGTAAAGGCTAAACCACTTCAAAGTAAAATACTTTTTTTGGTGGATGAACTATTTTGCATTTCTGGTAGCTTGGGACGCTTTACAGGTACATTACAGAGAACTTGGAATTTGTCTGATGCTGTGTGCCGGTGAGACCTTGTGGTTGTCATATCCACTGTGAGCCGTTGTCTAATACGGAACAAATGCTGGCTAGGTGCAGTGTCAGAGCCTTGGCTGGGTTCATTGTTAGCGAGGGTGTGCTGGTTCCTGCCGAGTGTAAAACCCTGCCTGTGGACAGGCAGCACAGCAATTCCACCTCTCCTAGGCTGAGGCAGGGCCTGATGTCTGTGCCTGAGCTGTCAGGCTGCCAGCCAGGTTCTCTCCTGATGGCCACACACCCCAGGGGCAGGTGCTTACAGGAAGGTCTGGGTGTGTTGCACCTTTACCTTAGTGTAGGTTGTTCCTTTTGGGTTTGGGGCTCAGTCAGGGTGGTCGTGTGACCCTTTGTGGCCGGTGTGTGCTGTGTGTATTGATCAGTGCTCCAGCAAGGAGTCCTGCACTGCAAACCTGCCTGAAAGTGCACCTGTAGGAGTTTGTGTGCCCAAGCCTAGTAAGCTCTGATGTATTTAAATCAAACACAGGGGAGGATGTTTCATTAGGACAGGTGTTCTGCGGCAGCTGAAGTGCATCAAAGCCATGGTAGGTGACTGTGTCTTGTTGTGTTGTTGCAGCCTTACTTCCATGTGCAGAGCTGGAGCAATACGGACGGACGATCCCTGCATCGTTCTGAAGGTAAGCTGTGTCCTGCTTCAACCACCTTTTAAATATAGAATCACTCTTATTTTTGTGCTAGCTATGACAGCTGCTTAAACAGTTCTCTGTTCAAGAGGTTTTCTCATGTAGGTCTATCCTGATTTTATTTTCTCGTATAAAAAGTGGCACAAAATCTGTCGCACCAAAGATTGCAAAGCACCAAGTTCTCCTGACTTTTTTTTTAATTTAAAAAAATAGTTCCTTGGTTTCCCTTTGTTTCCAAGTAATGACAGATGAAAATCCACATGTTGGCTGAGTCAAAGGCCCACCTCTCCTGTCTTTTTTGTGCAAGAAAGTGCAATGTACAGTTCACTCCAGTGTGCATATTGGCATCTGTTCTGCACAGGCACCTGGTACTACACAGCTGAGGAAGCCAAGCTGTGTCCTTCTCCCTCATCCTCCTCTTTAGCTTTGTTCCAAATTGACACTCCAATTCTCTGCTCTCCTTTCTTCTTACAACACCTACAAGCTGGGGGCTACAATTCCATTCTCCCAACCCATCTCTCCTGCAAACCTCTTTTTTCTTTGGAAATGTATTCCCTTCATAAACCCCCCACGTTATGCTGCATCCTGGGCTACATCCTGGTCCTGGTCAGGATGTGTGTGTTCCAGAACTGTTCTGCCCTGGGACAGGGAGCAGGGCCTGCTGGCAGTGGCAGGTCATGGCTGGGAGCTGGACACTGCCCCGTGGAGCTGCACGTGCTGGGCCACATGGGTCCTGTGGAAAAACCACCATCCTTTCAAACCTTTGCAAAGGTATTTGCTTGGGCCAGCTCACGCCAACAGCAGCATTCTTTTCCGCATGGAAGCTGCTTCAGCATAAATCCATGTTTGAGGCTGTGGCATTAAATGTGTTGTAGTACTAGAGTGTAGACAAAGGAATGAGGAGAGAAGGAAGGCACAGAACATTTGCCTTGTTCAAATCACCCCAGTGATTCCTCCTCCAGGAGCTCATACTTGCAAGATAACACAGTGTCCCTGTGGTTAATCCAGCCACAAATCCTTTGACCTCGCTGAATTAAACTAAAGTGTTGGTCCCTTTAGCATTCAGGAATTATTGACCCTTTGCTATCAAACTTTCTGCATTTGGAGGCCAGTCACGGATGTGTGTTTCCAGAATGGTTTTAATTTACTTTCATTGCTCAGTTTGGGTAGTGGATTGGCCTGTAAAGTAGGAAAAAATAAAATCCCTTGAGAAAGGCAGAGGAGGCTGGTAAATCATGGATTTGATGGGAAGGGAAATGATTTCTCTGGAATCCTAATAATGAAACTGTCCAGATAACCCAGATACATCCCAGCCATACCATGGAAATTAGATATTCCATCTTTACAGTCCATTTCCAGACTTTTATCTGCTGGCCAGGTGTGCATTGTGGCCTTCCATCTTACACCCCTACACAACCACCTACTCCTGTGCGTTAATTGCACTGTACTGACCTGTAGGTCCAATGGAACAGTTAAAATGTGTCTGTCAGAATTCTTGCTTCTGTTTAATTTTAAGCAGATTGAATTGCTTTGTGTTGAAAAACATGAGATCTGTGTTTCTTGGGTGCGTGTAGCCAGTGACTTAACAACGCCCAGCCCTTGAATTCTAAGAAATAGCTCATTTCAGGCCATTTGACCTTGGAAAGAGTTAAGAAGTACATTGTCTTTGTGATTTAGACATGGAATTCCACTTTTATTTCTCACTCCACATGAATGTAATTTTTTGAGACCCTGTGTACAGTCTTCCCTGCTGCCTCAAGGCCAGGTATGCAGAAGGGGTTGCTTTGGCTCACTGGATTAGCTGCAAGATTCACAACCTCAGTGTTAATCTTTGAGGTGGCATCTAGCTTTCTAAAATACGTAGGCAAGTCCTACTTCCTGTGCAATGGAGAGAAGGTATTTATCTATTTGATCATTTGAAGAATCAATGGGTAGATGTTATTTCAGATCCCCAAAATATAACTCTGAGCAACATTTACTAGAGTTACTCTGTTGAACTCGGTGGCATTGCACAAGCACAAACCTTGGTGTTATTCCTCGTCCATTTTCATATTTGGGGAGGGCTTGAGGGACCAGAGTCCCAACCCTTGGAGAATTGGCCTTTCCAGTGTTAAGTACTTTTTGTTGAGCTTCAGGTAAAGAAAGACTTGATTGGTTTTTATGTTTCAGTAGAGAAGGTGTGACAAAACTGTTGTCGTGTATGTGTAACCAAGGTAGGGGAGATGTCAGGGAATGCAGAATGGACCTGGATTCCAGGTTAGTTTCTTTTCTGGTTGATCAAATATGCTGCTGAGGAGTATTGCTCCCTTACCTCCTGCTCCAGGCAGCCGGTGTGTGGGAAAGGAACCCGTAAATTATTTCTGACAGCATTGTCCTTAGTTAATCCTGGATCACAGAAGGACAGGAGGGGTCAAATACTTCTTGAGGGCAGCTTGAGTACTTTTGGTTCTGGTGTGTAGTAAGAACAGCCTGTGTAAATATCAACTTTTTTGGGGGGGGATTTTTTTTTTTTTAAGGTTTTGTCAAACTTTGTCCATGGTCACTTCTAAACATTGGAGCATTTTGGCTGTGTGGGAAGTTGTTTGAAAGTAGCCGATTGTATACTTAGCAATGCCTGAACAATTCCTCTGTGTGTGCAGTCTTCGAACCCACTGAAATGTGTGTATGTGAAAGTTCTTATCTAAAGAACAATGCAGAGCATTGCTGTAGGACAGTTGTTTCATTTCTTTGGAGTTTCTCTATCAATGTAGTTGCACTAAAAACTCCTTTTTTTTAATCTCTGCAGACTCTGCCATGCTTGGTTCGAATGTGCAGTAAGGACAGACTGCTGGAGGAGCGGGTGGAGGGGGCAGAGACTTTGGCCTACCTGATCGAGACCGATGTGGAGCTGCAGAGGATGGCCAGCATCACTGACCACCTCATCGTCATGCTCGCAGACTACTTCAAGTACCCCAGCTCCGTCAGTGCCATCACGGACATCAAGAGGGTGCGTTCCCTGACCCGGCTCCAAACCTTGGAGAAATGGGCAAAACCGAAAATAAATGGGCTCAGGATGGGTTTTTTAAATTCTGTTTAAACCTGATGCCTGAGATCCACAATTGAAAGGTGACCAGAGGTCCAGCAGGACCTGATTCTTGATGTTTATACTCTCGAAGTCTCAGTCACTGCTTTTTGGAGACTTCATTATCCACAGTGTATAAGTGTGTATATCTGGTCTTCCCATCCTCTAAGTTTAAACATCTTGCATTCAGGAACCAGTAGATTTCAGCTTCATAAGAGATAATAGTCCATGTGAAGAGAGATTTGTTTTCAATTCTTAGGTCAGGTTTGTGGAAAATCTGAAGTTCAGAGATGGTTCTGTTGTGTTAAAGCACAAAAACACGTGGATGTCGTGCACTGTTTTATATTATGAGTTATCTGCACTTGCAAGATGTTGGATAAATAGAGACCAGGTGTACCTTGGAGTCTTACTGAGTCTGATAATTAGAAAGTACCCAAAAAAATAGATTACAGAGCTTTGCTTTTTTTCTGAAACTGGCCCGAGAGATGGGTTCATTTCCCTGACCTTTATAGAATGGGGTTAATTCTGCATAGACAGCCTCTTGAATTCTATGTGAAAATGCAAACGAAATACAAAAAAAAAAAGCTACAGTATAAAAAACTAAGCAAAAAGAAGTTCAGCAGCTTGTTGAGGAGTAATGGACATTGGCTGTAGCATCAAAAATATGCTCAGGTTCCAAAAGTGTGTGGGGCAATTCTAAATATTATGACAGTGCTCTGAGTGTGCAGTAAGTCTGCAGAAGCAGCCAGCTGGGAATCCAGGGTGCTGGCTTTGGACGGAGTGCTTGGAATTGCACCCTGTAAGGTAAAACTACGTGAGCAGGGAGCGAGGAATCTGCCAAACAGAGAACTTGTCTACTTAAAATATTTATAACAGTTATATAATACTTCTGCTCCAATAGTTGCACTGGAGAGAATTACTCATAGAGCTTAATTTTTGACATTTCTTTTATTTCAGCGCTTTGCTACCTTTTACTGGCATTTCCCTGGCATTTTGTGTAGACTTTGAAGATTGCATTGTTTTGTAGGTCACTTTGGTACAGAGTTTTGAGGGCAGTCAGAGTCACAGAATTATTCTCAGTGAAGAGAACATGAGGAGATCTGAGAGCCCAAATTTGCTGTTCCAAGCAGGGTCAACCTCAAACGCTACTATTTTATGATGCCTTTAGTGCTCCCAATAATTTTAGAATCATAAAATTACAGAATATCCTGAGCTGGAAGGGACCGTAAGGATCGTCTAGTCCAGATCCTAGCCCTGCACAGACACCTCAACAATCCCATCCTGTCCCTGAGAGGATTGTCCAAATGCTGCCGGAGCTCTGGCAGCCTCGGGGCCATGCCCATCCCCTGGGGAGCCTGGTCTGTGCCCCAGCACCTTCCAGGGGAAAAACCTTTCCCTGATATCCAACCTCACCCTCCTTAACATTGACAGCCTGAGATTTAGAGACCAACTTTGGCTTCTGCTTTTGCTTCAGTTCTCTTGAGAAAACTTCCCTTGATTCTCTCCCAGTTTTTTCACTCCTTTTGGCTAGGTCCTGTAAGTTTTTGTTGGGAGATAAGAATAATTTTTGCCTGAATATGGGCTTGATAGAGTCCTAACCTTGTTTTGGCCTCAGTTTGAAGACGAAGTTGTCTTCTCTGTAACTCAGCAGAGAAATGAACCATATTCTTAACTCTGGTTATTGCATTTAGCTGGTAAACGTGGACATGAGCTCAGGGAGCAGCACTTTGTGCTTCTGGCTGCCCTTGGGGTGGCAGACAAAGAGAGTGGATAAGCACCAGTTAAGAACAGATCAGAATATCACACTGCATCTGCTATGGTGGCTGAGCCTGGTGCCTGTGCTGTATTTCCCAGCTGGACCACGACCTGAAGCACGCCCACGAGCTGCGCCAGGCCGCCTTCAAGCTCTACGCGTCCCTGGGGGCCAACGACGAGGACATCCGCAAAAAGGTGAGCCTGGAGAGGCTGTTGGGCGAGTGCTCAGCCAAAGGGGCAGCTGGAAGGCAGCAATTCCCACCCTCCCAGCGGTTTTCCCTGTTATGATGTACATAGGTCAAAATGAGAAAGCTCTCTCTCCTCCATTAATATAAACTTTCAGATTGCATGGAATTGGAAGAAAAATTAATGTCTTGCTATCAGAGTATAATACAGGTAAAGTTTAGTTATGTAAACATCTTCACAGTGATGAACTAGACTCACACAAGAAGTTATCTTTCAGCATTTTTGGTACTTGTCTACTTGTAAGGAATATTGTTGTGGCATATGAGAAATTTCTGAAACTTGTGTTCTGAGAGAGATATTACACCTCTGTTCTCATCTATCTGATTATATAACAAATGTTTTTAAAAAAAAAAAAACCCTGGTAAGTCTGCTTATATTGGGAAACAAAGTCAGAATTTGTTTCCTGATTCTCAAGCGACCAAGGGGCCTTGCACTGTCATACCAAGCAGTTGGTGGTTCAAACATTACAGCAAAGAGATTGGCTGCTTGGAGCACTCACATAGTTAAAAATTAATGTGTGGAAAGTGGAGGAAACTTAATAAATGAATGATTAAAAGGAGCATTTTTTTTAATTAATCATGAATTTACAGTGTCATGTAGCAAGTGCAGGAGACAGGAATGTTTTCTCAATTTATTTGCTGGTTAAAGGGGAAAAGCAGAAGGAAGGGGGCAGGAAAACACAGGGTGAAAAGATATCAGGAAGATTTATCAGTGGGGAACCACTCAGGATCTCCAGAATTCAACCCCATGAACTCCTCTTTTGTTGCTTTAGTTAGTAGTGAGGATCCTTCTTTTACACAGCTTTTAATAAGAAGTGGGTGTGTACATGCCAAAGTTCATTTATTATGCAAAATCCATCCTTCATCTGGATATTGACTCCCTTTTATCCTGGTCTTAAGTGCTTGTGGTGGCCTTGTCTAAATATGGCAGATGAGCCACTGGATATTTTTTATCCACACAGCTCTACAACCTGTCTCTGATCTGTATTTTGTATATATGTTGTGTGCACTCACACATGCTCACTTTTGTTTTAATACGACATTAAGGGTAATTCATGTATATGTGTGTGTATATATATGTGTATATATACATATGTATATGTGTGTGTGCATATATATATATATATAAATAAAACAGCCTCTTGTTCCTTGATGACTGAAAGACATAGTGGAACATAGAATGTAGACTTTTCTATTTCTAGGTGGTCTGCAGATACACAAAACTTTCCACTTAATCTGACAAGGGAGTGGCGAGCTGGTTTTAGCTGCAGTTTTTATATGTAACATTCAAAATGCTGCAGTCAAAACCCCAGCAAGCCATGAATGCTGTTGGCTTGTGCACTGACTTGAGTTCTTTGACCCAGATCATTGAGACCGAGAACATGATGGACCGTATCGTTAATGGCCTCTCCGAGTCCAGCATCAAGGTGCGCTTGGCTGCAGTCAGGTGAGCCTGTCCTCGTCCGTGCAGAGCCTCTGTCTGTCACAGTCTGCGCTGCACCTGGGGGAGCTCCTGCTGACTGTCTCAGAGCTACTCTGAACTCAGTTCTGCTGTTGGGAATTCTCCTGGGGGAGAGGGGCAGTTGTCCTGGGCTGGTGCAGGGTTTTCTCTTGGTTGTTCCCAGGCTGCTCCTTGCCCGCCTCCCAGCTTAGTAATCCTTGTGGAGCAGCAGGGTGTGTACAGCAGTGTCCATGGGGGTGTGCATGTCTCACAGGGAAGGTTTTTCTCTTCTATTCCAGATGTTTGCACAGTTTGTCCCGTTCTGTCCAGCAGCTCAGGACAAGTTTTCAGGATCATGCTGTATGGAAGCCTTTAATGAAGGTAAGTGAGGAACAGTCAGGTCTCAGTGCCTGGAGTGTTCTGGTCCATTCAAGGAGCACAGGGTGTCTGTTCAGTTGGCATGCCTTGCTGTAGAATCATGATACAAATTACCTAGAAATCAAAATCCCATGGCCTTCTCCTAAGAGAGCCGTAAATCAACAAAAGCCAACAGCAGCAAGCGTGTGGTTCATGCCTGGCTTTCTGTTGGCCTTTTGTTTCCTTTCCTTCATTATTGTTTTCGGAAGGTTTTTTGGGATCAGTGAGTGAAGCTAAATTATTCCCAACGTTCATACAGGACACTACAAGCACTACATGTCCCTTAATCTCAGACTCAGGCTAGATGGCACACTTCAGACTTGGTCTGTGAGTCCTGCAAGAGAATTTAGACCTGTGTTTTCTCCTGTAATTCTCTACCTTTTACATCTCATTGCAGATTCTGTAGCTGAAGCCGAAGAGCTCAGAAAGCCCTTTAAAAAGACACATTATCATATAGTGCAATTTTCCACAAGATTAAGTGACATCCAAGTGTGTAAGATATGTGTCATCTCTCATCCTGTAATGTCACTGTCATAAATGCAGATAAATAAACCCGGTTCTCAGTTTCAACATCTTTTAGACCTTGAAAATAGAGAACAGACCAAGTCTGCTAGCATGCCTGAAGGCTTGGGCAGTATTGACACCCGTGGGAATCTCCTGAAGTGAGCTTTACTTGACTGTTCAGAAGTGAAATGGCCAGAGCACAGGAGGTGTTGTTGGCAGTAGTCAACAAGGGAGGAACATGCTTGGTTTAGGAATTGGTGTTTTAGTGGTGTGGGAGATCCAGGCCCAGATAATGGACTATAACTTGTCCTAGGCTATACTCCTCTGAGAGGATGTTCCTGAGGAAATTTGCTGTGCTTAGCACGAGGTACAGAGGGGTTGAAGAGGCTCCTCCTGGAGCTTCCTCTGCATATGTGTCCTTTGCAGAGCAGGGCTTGTCCCCACTGATTTCTACTAAATTGGACTGAAAGCTCTCGAATCTGACTTCTGTGAAATAATGCATTGCTCCAGCTTGTCCTGTGATGTGTATCATTGCCTGGGTCTGTACTGCTAGCATCAAAGCACCTCCTGAAGTCTGGAATATCCAGCTACAGTATAATTCCAGGTATTCCATTTCAGTGATCTCTTCATTGTCCTACTAACAGAATTCCTCTCTCTCCCCTCTGTGACTGCAGGTTTTACAGAATGCTCCAAATGAAATTCTTGTAGTAGCATCTTCCACGCTATGCAATCTTCTTCTGGAATTCTCTCCAAGCAAGGAGGTAAGTACTTACCCAGCAGCAGGGAGAGGGGGTGGACTAAAGTGAGATTACACAATGGTTCGATTAGCATAAAGGCGTGTTAATTGGCAGCCACTGCTTGTGACATCTTAGGGCTGTGATGTTACAGAGCCTGTGTCACTGATGGATTAGGAACAAAAAATATGATCTGCTTACAGTGCTGTGACAGTTAATTTGGTCTCTAAAGAAAATAAGTAGACATGAAGTTTTGTCATTTTCTTTTTACTTGTAAAACACTACTATCTAGAAAGATCATAAACAAGAAGAAACCACACTTAATTTGCAATGTGATCCATTGTCTTAGAGAATTACTGCTACTGTAATGCTGAAAATGCTGGCATAGTTGAGTCTTGTGTTTTTATTGTTCTCAGATGAACAGTACAGGATATCTGATTCTGCAGTCTGCATTTCATACAGATCATACACACAGATCAACACTCCTTAGCAGTGCAACAATTCCCCAAGTCTAAAATACTTTTTAATCACAGAAAATATTTGCAAGATTATGCTGTATGTGGGATCCTGCAGGGCACTTTGGATTACCAAATTCTCAGTTATCTTGATGGTTTCAGTCATATCTGTGAAACAGAAAATTAACTGAAATAATGCCAAGTGCAGTTCACTGCCCATGGGGTTTTCTTTAGCAGACTGCAGGTCAGATGGTTTTGTTTTGTTTTGAGTTTTTTGGTCTTTTTTTTTGTTGGTTGGTTGGGGTGGGGTTTTTTTTGGTTTTTTTTTTAATGTGGTTTTTCTTTGTTTGTTTTTGTTTGTTGTTGTTGTTTTGTTGTTTTGGGGGGTTGGGTTTTTGCTTGTTTTTTGTTTGTTTTTGTTTGTTGTTGTTGTTTTGTTGTTTTGGGGGGTTGGGTTTTTGCTTGTTTTTTGTTTGTTTTTGTTTGTTGTTGTTGTTTTGTTGTTTTGGGGGGTTGGGTTTTTGCTTGTTTTTTGTTTGTTTTTGTTTGTTGTTGTTGTTTTGTTGTTTTGGGGGGTTGGGTTTTTGCTTGTTTTTTGTTTGTTTTTGTTTTTTGGGGTTTTTGTTTTAGGGGGTTTGGTTTTTTTGGTTTGGGGGTTTTTTGGGGGGTTATTTGGTTGTTTTGGGGTTTTTTTGGTTTTGAGGGGTTTGGGTGGGATGTGTTAGGGGTTTTTTTGTTTCGTGGGTGTTTTTGTTTTTGTGGGTTTGTTTTTGTGGTTTTTTGCTGGGTTTTTTTGTTTGTTTGTTGGTTGGTTGGTTGGTTTTGTTTTGTTGGGTTTTTTTTGGTAGTGTTTCCACTTCAAATTGGAGTGAAATACTGGATTTTCTGTCAAGATACATGGTTCATGTCAAAAACATCATTGCCAACAGAAAATATTGATTGTGTAAGGGGAAGGAATATTTAGAGGTACTAGATTTGAAAGCCTCTATAAGGCATCTGATCTTTTTTACGTATCACCCTTTTCTTCTACATGATATTTTGAAAATTGTATGTAAACCACCAGTCACTTCAGTAAATGAGCAAAGCTGAAGTGGCTGTGTGTTGTACCCTGTGAAGAGCTGAGTCATTCCAGTTCAGGAATGTCTCCCAGTGCTGTGGCCATGGAGCAGCCCCTGGGACTGTGGTGAAATCCCTGGCAGGTTCTTGCAGTGCAGAACACCTGGGACCAGGTGAGCTGGGCCCAGACTGCTCCTGCTGCTGCTCAGAGAGGAGCCTGCTCCTGCAGCATCCAGCCTCTTTCACACATTCCTGTTTTTATTGGATGAACCAGTGAATTCAGTTCAGGAAGAAAGCAGTTGTTCCAAGCTTCACTTTCATTACATTAATCAGTTTGAAAGAAAAGTGCATATATTGATATTTTTCCTGTAATTTAAAGATGATATCACAAGGTTTTGTATTTCGATCAAGAAGTCTACAGTTTTCTTTATTACGCTGAAGTTTTTGTCCTGGGTTTTCATTTGGTCAAATTACTGGACACAAAGATTTAATGTCAAGCAAGGTGTCAAGTAGCTTTCATTGTCCTTAACCTCTTTTAAACAGTGACATATATCCCTCTTATTACCCAAAATGATGTGGTTGCTCCAGGAAGATTGTTTTTGGAGGGCAGTCCCAAGCTGAAAGTTGCTAGGAAAACCCATTTACTTGTGGGGTGTGGCAGATGTGTGTGTAATATCACAGCAGTGTGTGATGATGTATATACACATATGAATGTGCACGCATCCATGTCTCTACAAACACAGACATAGGAGAAAGCAGCTGCCTTGACCTGACTTTTTCATAAAAGCCTACTTTTAAATGGTCATGGATATGGGGTGTGGCATGGCCAGTTCATGCGAGTGCACTGGCCATGTTGTAAGCTCAAGAATAAGATACAAGCAGTATACTTTTTGTATTTTCATATATGCAGTTAATCTAAGTAGTGTTGTAAAGATCTGTTTTTCCCTCTTCCTTTCAGCCTATTTTAGAATCAGGAGCCATAGAACTTCTATGTAGTTTAACCCAGAGTGAAAATCTTGCCTTGCGAGTGAACGGCATTTGGGCTTTAATGGTGAGTAGGACACTCCAATGAAATACCACTTGTGACTGTGTTCTTTAAAAGGTTTGTGAACATATCTTGTAGAACTTGTCAGTTGTTATTAAAAATGACACAGTTGAAATCTGGCTTGTCTTTCCACCAAACTGCAGAAGAAAAACAGCATCAGCCTGGAATACTTCATCTCTTAGTCCATAAAGTAAAATAAATTCTTCACTTCTGGTACCAATTTCATTGCCAAGATCATTCAGGGAAGCAGTTAAGTAGTGTCAGTAACATGCCAGGGGGCAAATAAAAGCAGGTAATAACCAGGTCAGCTGTAAGACAATGTGGAAATTGAATTCACTGTGTAGCAGTTGCTCATAAATTACAGCCTTTTTGCAAGATTAATTTAGGAGGGATATATTCTTGTAGGGAATAGTCTACTAAAAGAGTGAAAGCCCAGGTTTTCAGGTAAAAAAAATCAATTGAACAGTGTGTCTGTTTCAGAATATGGCATTTCAAGCGGAACAGAAGATCAAGTCAGACATCCTGCGAGGTCTGAGCACAGAGCAGTTGTTTCAGTTGCTTTCTGATTCCGATGTAAATGTTCTGATGAAAACTTTGGGACTGCTCAGGAATCTTCTCTCCACTCGCCCGGTAAGTAGAGCTGCAAACAGACCTTCTAAAAGCTGATCAAACATGCATTCAATCCAGTGCTTCTGTGAAAGACAAGTTATTTTTCTGTTTTAACACCACTTGGATTTATTCAAATATCTGTAAGCAAATGTGTAAATCAGTGTGAGAAAACATTTGAGAGAATTCTCTGCATCCATGGAAACATTGTAATTATTATCAGAGTTAGACATTTTCATTTAATGTTCAATTCCATTGCATTTAGCTTTCAGTAACATTATTTTCATTGCAGTTTCTGTGTGAAACTTGTCCAGAACAACACTGAGGGTTGCACGGTTGAGTCAGTGTATGGAAAGGTCCAGATCTTAAAGATACCTGTTTTTCTTCTTCCTTGGCACTTGAAATACTTCTGTTCTTACCCAGCTACATAGATAGTACTGGCTTTGTGAATTTGGCTGTGGGACTGTGCACTTACAAAATGCAGACGTTCATTTTACACCCTGGAATAAAATGGTTGGAAAATGTAAGCCCATGAGTTGTTTTTGACAGGGAGAAAGAGATATTCATGGAGGAATAGAAAGGGGTAATTCCCTGTGAAGAACAGAGGGAAAACATGCAGTAAACATTTGGCAGGCCAACATTTTTGAGGGGAAAAAAACCATGAAGCCTCTCCTGTGCATTTATCACATACTGTGTTTCTACCATAAAAAGGTCATGGTAAAAAATATTCTGATATTTGTACTCATTGAGTCTCAATAACCTTCATAGAAAATTAGCTCTATCTTGATGTGAAAAGATATTTAATAGCCAATTGTTCATTTAATTCACCCTGACAATTCTCATTGTCACTTAAGGTGTTCTCCATCTGGAACTAAGTGCCAGCTTCACTGCTTCCTGTGGTAGGTTTTAGAGCCAGAACCAGCCATCTTCAGCCTCTACCCAAAACTCACTCCGGAATAATTCATCCAGCAGCTTTCTAATGAAATCCCTTATTAGCAATTTTGAGAAGTCCTACAAGAATCCCTGAGGTCTTAAAGAATTGTAGTGTGCTGTGTGCTGGTCATCTCTGGTGCCTGTTTGCTGCCACTCCTGAGGTTTGGTATCAGTTAATCCAGTAGATCTTGTTTAATCTTTTCTCTTTTATTCTAGTATAGGTGTTTATAGTCTGTCATCAAGTGACCTTTGAGCTGTGGTTCTGTGAATTTAGGGCAGTTTTCCCAGACAATAAGCAATGCATCTGGCTTATTTCTCTGCCCCCTCTCAGGCTTTGGAAATGTGGCTATTGGACCTGGGCACAGTGTCCCTGCAAGAGTAGCAAATACCAGAGAAGAAACATCAGTTTTCTCACCTCTCCCTGATATTTCCCCCGGTTGTCAGAAGAGAAGTGGTTGTTTCTAACTGCAGCATCACACTTAGAGCCTGGGTCAGCAGGGTTTGGTCCTCAGCCTGGCCTCCATGCAACTGAGACAGCAGTGTCTTCTCTCCAGGTGACAGGGAAAGCACCACCAAGGCCCATACAATGCTCTCTCAGACAAGAGCAGGCTCCACATGAAGAGAAATGTTCTGAAGTGTTTCTGCTGTGATAAATTCTTGGTTTGGGAGAGCTCACTGGGAGCAATGCTATGTGTGCAGTGTTGCTACTCCTCATGTGGAGTGATTCAAGCAGGAATGTCCCTTCTTTGTCTGGGGAGTTACACTAAATGTATTTCATCCTTGCTTTGGCAGCACATAGACCACATAATGAGCACTCATGGGAAGCAAATCATGCAAGCAGTGACCCTCATTCTGGAAGGGGAGCACAATATAGAAGTCAAAGAGCAGGTACCTTTTCTGTTTTGTGTTGTCTTGGCAGAATAAAATATAAGAGAGCAAAGAATGCTTACTCATCACAACATGTCATTTTTGTTTGGGATTATGATGTGCTGTGAATATTTTACTGAGATCTGTCAGATGAATAACTTGAGTACCTACAAAAATGCTTTTTTTTCTAATGGATTGTTACAAAATTGAACTGAATTCAGACTGATTTTGCAAATGTAGGTTTGGCAAAGAGGAGGGATGTGAGAGCAGAAGGATTAAATTGGGGCCATTGCATTGGCAGGAAGGGATCAGTAGGAAGAGAAGAGAAGTACTAGCAGAGGAAAGAGCATGCTGGTGGAGCCCAGGAAAAATTGGGGAGAGACCTGGCCTGACAAATTAAAACTTTAGAAAAGCAATCTGCAAGAGGAAAGGCAGAGGGAAAGAGGAGATGGCCAGCAGGGAATGGCATCCTGGAACCAGTGTACAGGGACAGCTGCTTGTGGGGGTGCTAAAGCAGCAGTTAGAGGATAAGTGGGCAGGATTTGGCTGGGTAACTCTTGTGCCAGACAAGACAGGCAGTGGGAAAACTGTGTTCATTCCTCATACAGGGTGTGTGGTGGGGAAGGATGCAGGCAGCAAGGAGTTATGGGAGATGCCAGAGGATTGCTTTGGCTTAGGTTGAATATGGGTAGTAAACAGCATGGGAAATGAGTGTAGGAATAGAGCTGGTCTAAATCCCTGCTCAGGGAAGAACAGGCTGAAGGCCAGCAGGCCTCCTTTGGTGATTTAAGTGCAAAATTAGCAAAAAAACCCCAAAAAACTCTGAAGACTCTTGCTAGCAACTTTAGTGCCACCATGGCTCTGAAACAGCTGAGAATTAACCATGTGTGTGTTTCTGAATAGGTCTTCCTGATAAGGCTGTGGTGACAGGAACGGCCTTTACTGCCATAAGTTATTTACCTTGCCAGGCCTCTCCGAATCACTTTGCAGGAGAACCAGCATATCTGGGAAATACTCTGGGAAAGGGCTGGGGCTTAATACGGGCTTTGGAGTTTGGGGCCTGTATCCACTGAGCATTTCCTTGGTCCCTGTGGTACAGCTGGCTCTCATTTCAAGATCCAGTACTGCCTGTCTGCACACCAGAACCCTTGCTTGCTGCAGGACAGTGCTTGTCTCTGTCACTGCCGGCCTCATCAGGATGTAATTAGCAGCGTGGAAGTAATTAGTCTCTGCAGCTGCTAACACAGTGCAGTGCAGCTTAGACACAAGCACCACGCAAGTGCTGATCATGCTCCAATGTCCTCCCAGCATGTCCAGAAAAGATGGTCACGTTCTTCCAGAGCTCTTTGGGAAAGAGCTTGTGGAGCATCTGCTGGTGCCCCTGAGAGCCAGGGAAGGGGCTGTGCCAGTCAAAGCTCTGTGCAGGTAGTGCCAATGTGGGCCAGGGTGCTTCAAGGGCATCCTGTGGGATGGCTCCTCTAATTTGCAAGAAATAACCAGCTGCAGAAGTAGCTGGAGTTAACCTCTGCAGGTGACAACTGGGATTAGACTTGTTGAAAACAAATTACTCCTCTGCCAGATAAGCCGAAAGGCCTTTGTCTCTCCTTTTGCTGGCCTGAAGAACGAGGTGGAAATGGTGGGGGTTTGTTGTTTTTCCTTTCCCCCCAGCCACTGCTACAGAACAGACTGGTTTATATTCCAGGGCATTTATTCTTTCCTATATGTTGCAGATTTCCATAAGAGACTTTAAATGTTCTTCCTTGCAATGAATTAGTGAGTGCTACTCTTCATTTTAAAAATGGCAATGAGTGTTTTTGGCCAGGGCTGCTCCCCACAGCTGGTAACTCTTGGCATTGGCCCTAGATGTGAGCAAGCTGGAAACTGCAGATTAAAGATATTAAAACTAGTTAAAGGAATTGTTTGTCTCGAGTTCAGAGCTGTCAGGGAAGCTGTCATGGGATGTGATCTGGGGCCAAATAACTTCCCAGTTTTTCTCTCTTTCAGACATTGTGTATCCTTGCCAATATAGCAGATGGCACGACAGCAAAAGAACTGATTATGACCAATGATGACATCCTGCAGAAAATAAAATACTACATGGTAGGGCGGATTTCTCTTAAAGGATATGTGTTGGTCTTTTGCAGGAATGAAAAGAGGAAAGTGCTGTAGGATTTTATTTTGTGAATTATTCGCTATCATGCATTTAATTCCATATAACCCACGGGGCGTAAGTGCAGTTCTGTATGGCAGAGGTATACAGAGGAATTGACTAAAAGGAAAATCCAGGGGTTATTTCCCATAAAAATGTTACAGTGACATCATCTACATGGAAAACATTTAATGAACTTGGAAAAGGCATATCTTGGAGACATCAGTAAATATTTGGAAGGAAGTGATTGACCACTACTCAAGAGCCTTATATTATGGCCCTATCTTTGAGAGAAGTTGTAGATAATAATTAGTCCCCACTTTGCTATCTTATTTATTACATGATGAATGCCAAACTGTAAGTCTTGTGAATTTCTGAATTTCTCCTTCTAAACTTGAGTTCTATTTTTCTATATTTAGAGTCATTCAAATGCTAAACTACAGCTTGCTGCCATGTTCTGTATATCTAATCTCATATGGAATGAAGAGGAAGGTAAGAAGCCCTCCTTAGTAATGCACAGACAAGTTACTATCCTAATCAAAAAGCTTTTGTTGCATAGTAATCAATATTTGCAGTGCACAGTGCTGGGGGATCCAAAGTGTAATGGGAAACATCATTATAGGTGTAGTATGGAAAATGTGGGAGTGGTCAGGAGACACTGAGGAGAGTGCAGAGAGCTTTGTGGGGGAGGCACAAGGACACAGTGACAATGAACAGGAGCCGGAGAGACACAGTGGGAGGTTTTCACTGGTAGCATTTCTGTGAAGTCTCAAAACAATTGGGAGTGAAAGGGAATTCTTTTAAGAGCTTCCAGGTCTTAAAGGGGCTGTGGAAACTCGTTGGAGGGAACAGGTTCACTGGAGAGAATAAATTGATTAGAAGGGGATTTCTGGCAAAGAAATTTTCCGCAGCACGGATGGCTTGAGTGGCTTGGGCTGAAACCAGCTAAAGGACTTGTTGGTGGAACTGGGAGCAATGGATAAGGCATTTGGTGAGAAGAGTCATGGCCTGGGAGAGTGGGAGGTTACCAGGTGGGGGCTGAAGGATGCTGCTGCTCAGGGGAATATGGTGAGAGGAGGAAAGGGCAGAAGTCTGGCTCAGAAACGCCTGCAGGGGAATGTTCTCCACATCCAAATACTGTGAAATCACAGAGATGAGAATAAAACAGCTGAAGTCAGAATACCTTAGGATAAAGATTCTTGCCTTCAAGATGTTCTTGGCTCCAAACATGTGCACACGGAGCACAGCAAAAGAAGCTGGAGCTCCCTGGGGAAGCAGGCAGAGCTGAGGGAGTGTTTCCATGGCTGTGCTCTAGCTGGACATTGCTCCTTACCCTTCCTTTGGCTGGTTTCTGCTCCCATGCCTCTCTGCTGTCCTGCAGACACTTGGGCTGGTGCCACTCCCAACAATGTGATTTGTTGTTGTTGCAGGTTCACAGGAGCGCCAAGACAAACTCCGAGACATGGGAATAGTAGATATTCTACATAAACTGAGTCAGTCCTCAGATCCAAATCTGTGTGACAAGTGAGTATGAAGATAGTACAGGATCACCACGGTTGTTAATATCAATTAAATTATTTTGAACTAATTAAGCCCAACAGTAACTTTGCAGACACCTGTGCTGTTACCCATGTTCGTATCCACACAGATCATTTAGCTGCTTCCCAAACATGTGTAAAACCAAAACAATTACTGACAATTTCTGGGGTTTTATGTTAACCTTTTGCAATTATCCCACCTATGGTTAGCTACAGCCCATATTTCTTCCATGAAGTAAAGGAGAAAATCTGATTTTTGGAAGATGTCACACACAACACAACTCAAAACTGTGCAGTTGTTTTTAAAATGCACTAAAATTGGGATTCTTGGTTTTATGAAAGATGTTCTAGTGTTCTTAGACATCTTTGTAGTAAAGTTAGGGCTTCTCATCTTAAAACCTATGCCAGAGTATCAGCACTGGAAGTGATAATCAGGAACATATTGATATCCCACTGCTGCCACACCAGCTCCCTCCCTGAGCTATTATGGCTTGTGATCACAGCAGGAAGCTTGGAAGAAACAAATAAATAATCTTTTTCCGTGTTGATGAGTTGTGTCAGGTCCTGGAAAAGTCTCTTAAGGTCATGGTAGCAGGTTGGAAGCTGTGGGGGACAGGAAGAGCAAAGCTTCTCACTTCAGGTGGGAGGAAACTCAGAATTAGCCCATGTGATGATGCAACTGTAACCCCAGACTGGTGGGAGGTGTTTTTGTTTTAACAAAAGTGTTACACAATGTTAGATTACATAAATTGCAGTATTAGACTGGCTCCTTCCTCCCTCTCACCTCACTGTATGTTTTTGGTGGGGCCAGCCAGTATTCCTGCAGGATTCCTGGCAGGATTAATGTGCTTTTAGTATGTTCTGAGTTGACACTCCTTGATTTCTCAGCTCAATGACGTGCTTTCCATGGTACACCTGTATTACAGAAAGCAATTGCTCTTCAGTGACTGCTTTTGAGGGATTTTCAAAGGTGTGTATAACACACATCCCAAGCCCCACCGTGCTGGGAGTGCCTCAGTTTGTGCTGGGATCCAGTGTCATTGGCTAGATCAGGTTATCCTTGGATGCCAGGTGGATTCTTTAACAGTTACAGCCCACAGAGCATTTCTGCACCATGGACCAGATCCTTCCAAAGTGAGGGAGCCTTTTCCTCAGCCATCCTCCCTCCCTCTCTGCTGGCACACTATGAGCCTGCCCATGAAGCTGCTGCTGCTGGAGCCAGACTCCTGTAATAATTGGGTTGTTCTTTCTTGCAGGGCGAAGACAGCACTCCAGCAGTACCTTGCATGATCAAAGACTGATTGAATCTATGGACACCCCTCATGTCTACTTAAGGAATAGCAGGAGATACTCCTGACTCCTTATATTTGCACAAGTCACCTTGGGCTGCATTTTTCTCAGGTGCAGGGAGCTGCTTTGCAGAAACAGTTTGAATGATCAGGTCTCCAGTGCACTTGAGAATTTTCTTGAGGTAGTTTCTTTACTCAGAGGACTCTGGGGGGGTTGTTTTGGTTTTTTGGGGTTTTTTTCCTGAGCTACCTGGACTCTCAGATAGAACAATCAGTCATCGTTTTCCTTTTGGGCCTCCAATTCTCTGCTTTAGCTGCAGCCTTGTGTGGGTGTGTGGGTGTTCGAGTGCGTGCGTGTGCTGGGCTGAGTGTGTGGGTGTGAGACCTCACTTTTGGTTTTCCTTTTTTTTGTGTGAAAATCTTTTTCTACAGGTTTTCAAGGGTTAACCATTGTTTGCTGTATGAATACTTCAATGAATTATATACAGTTTGAATGAAATGTTATTTAAAAAAAAAAAAAACCAAACTTGTATCCCATAAAGTTTATTTTGAATTTTGAACAGATGAATGTTTTTAAGTAAAATATATGCATTTCTGAACTTCAGCTTAACTTACATTATACTTCCTTTTTAAAGAGAAAAATAGAGGGAGACAATAGACTCCAAATTCCAAGCAGCACATTTTGTACTGACAAGGTCCAAGAGTTCTTTGCCACGATACAAGGTCACCTGGTATTGATGACATGCTCAAATACATGGAATGGGCCAACTGGATTGGGTTTGGGTTTCTTTACGTTTTTAGAAAACAAGCTCTTCAGGGTTAGAATGACTGATGCTTTTTTGAAAAGGAGCAGGTGGCTGCAAGATCAGCAGGAATAAGCTCTTGCTTTGCCAGCCAGGAACTTGCTCAGCTAATTGCTGAAGGATTGGCTTATTCATGGTCAGAAGGATTTGCTGATCACTGGTATCAGCAGAGCAAACAGTGTGTTGCAGAAGTTACACCTTCCAGAGACTAGAAAGAGCTGGCAAGCAGTGATTAAGGGATTGCTTTTGTTTTGCATCCTTTATCTCCACAAGTAGTTAAGTGACTTCCAAATTATTTCCACAAATGATCAACTGGGTGCATTAAGTTGGGGAAGGGATGGAAAAACTGGGGGTTTGGTCTTGTTTTATAGCTCAGTAATGTTGCTACAGATTTTCTGTATATATGCAGCTATACACACATGCATGGAATTAGATTGCTGGATAATTGGTGGGGTGTGACTGCATCCAGAAGCCCTGACTGTCCGTATGTTCCTGAAATGGTGCTTGCAAGTTTGCAGAGGGAAACACGAGTGCGAGTGAAGGGGACTGTGTGAAGTCAGGCTGGAGTGGCAGAGCCCAGTGGCTTCCCAGTCTCCTCCAGCAGTTCAGGGTTCTGACTCTCTGCCCAGGTCTCCTTTCTGGTTTCAGTTTAGACCATAGCTCATAGTCAGACTCTCCAGACGATGTATTTACATAGCACTAACAGGCACTAGAGTTTGCATCCAATGTCTTAAACCAAATCTTTCTTCTCTTACACTGCGCTTCAGGAAGGCTGCAGCAAGAAGAGAAGTCTGTAACTTTGATAATAAATTTTTATAATTTTTTAAATATTTTATTTCTAATCAGAAGGTCAAATTGTGATGACAGCCTTACTTTTTTCCCAAGGTAACTCTTTGTGTCAAAAAATGTGACCACAGTTTGGCCTGGAATTTGAATGTGCTGTGTATCAGATAACTGTTATCACTTGGTTGCAAAGGAGAATATCTGCATTTCCTGTAACTTCTTCCACTCTCAAAGACAAATAAAAGTGAGCACCTGACACTTTTTCCCCAGGCATTGCAGTAAGTGACTGGCAGTTTTTTAATGTCCTTCTGCAAATGTTTCATGATGGACTTTGGGGGTTGAACAAAAGGGAAAGTTAAAATATATGAGAACTTGTTAAATCTCAGTATCTCAGAAGCAAAGTCTTGTTTATAAAATTCAATCAAATATATTTTTGTTTGAACTGAGAAAAAAGTTCTGAGGCCGGTATTATAAATGCAAAAGTGTCCAGTGGGCATCTCCCTGCTCCATTTGCACTCCTGTCTGTGTTTAGGAGCTTGTATTCTTATCTATCTCTTCTCATCCTTCCCCAACTCACATTTCTAAAAGCAAATCTGAGTTTGATTCTATAGAACTTTGGTGCCTACAGGTGTTCAGAAAAAAGGTGAGTAAAAGTATCTCTGTACAAGTTTTGAGGTGGTTTCCTAAAATTCTGCCAGAAAAACTAAAAACCAATGCTCAGACAATCTTGTTGCTGCATGAGAACAGTTGACATTTACCACAGGTATTGAGAGGACAAACTGTTGGATGAGAACATTTTTACATTCAGTTAAGCTTTGTGAATAATTTTTGATGTTGCTATAGGTATGTATAAAAAGAAGAATACTGTAAATAAAAAGAACTTTACCAGAACATACAGATTTTTCTCAGCTTCCTGAAGACATATGAACTCTCTGTGCCACCTTCTCTACAGCTTGAGATTCACAGTGGGACAGACTTTCCTGGTCACCCAGAGCTTTCCCAACTTAATGAGGTAGCAGCAGCTTGTGAATTCCAAGGTCGCTTGCAGAACCAAAGCAAAGTTTGTCTGGACATCATGAATCACCAGGATTTCTGCTGTTCTTGGTCCATTTCTCTGCTGAAAAACCATCCTGATAGATGTTGATAAGTATGTCCTCTCTTTATGTCTCAGTCTAGTGATGGGAGTCCTTCTTGCAGAGGTTACACATGCTACAAAGTGAATACTTGAGCAGGGGTTTTGGGACACCAGCTGTCAGACAAGTGGTACCCTTGGCTCTCCCCACCACCTTTATTCCACATTTGGACTGTCTCTCCCATACAGAAAATCAAATAAGACATCATGTGGCAGTTGTTCCAGATACAGATTTGCATTGTGGTAGTGAAAGAATCCAAGTGACCTGCGTAAAGCAGCTTGTGCCAGGATATTCTAAAGGCAAACATCTCATATTTTTTAAAATTTATTTTTACAGACTTAACCCATTGCAGTGGATGCTGTACCTCCACAAAACTGCTAAAGCAGTGACACAGCAGGCAGGGGAATAATTGAGGTGCCTGAGATTAGCTTCTTGAAGAGTAGAAAAGGGCTTTCTTTTTGGTAATCCTGAAATGTGAGCACAAGAGCCATCAGTTTGCAAACTTTCAGTGGTGGTCAAAATCATCAGGGCTTTTCTGCAGGCTGATTGCCACGAAAAGAGACATTCTGGGGGCATTGGTGTACCAAAACGTGAATCCTCAGCTAGGAGGACGGTGAGCAGCTGGAGGCCCAGGCCAGCAGGCATCGTGTGCTGTGTAACAAGAAGAAGCGGCTCCAAGGTGTGCCCCTGCAGCCCAGTGTGCCCAGGTGTGGGAAGGGGTGGGGTAAGAGCAGCAGCCCTGCCCAAACGGTATCACCAGGGGGTGCTGGGCACTGGCAGTGCTCCCACTGCAGAGAGGAAAAGAAAACCACAAACCTCCCCAAACTGAGCTTGTTTGGCGGGGGACCATGATCTTGCGTGGTGCTGCGAGATCACGCCTGGATCCCATACCTTGCTTTGAGCCCCCAGTTTAGGAGAGAGGTGGGACGACTGGAGTGGAGAGTTTCGTGTTGGGCTGGGGGGAGCCAGGCAGATGAGGCAGGCACAGGAGGCAGAAAGGCTTCACCTGCAGCTGCTGCTTCGGGAGTCCCAGGGGAGATGGAGCTGAACTTGCGGGCTGCAGCCGTCACCGGACACGGGGGAGGGAGCACTGACGCTGGTGATGCCAGCGCTGCCATGGCAGCCTTGGGGTCCTGCCAGCTGCTGCACAAGGCCCTGGAAGAGAGCGGCAGTTAAGGCCCCGCAGAAGAACCTCGGCTCTCGGACGAGGTGTGAGCAAAGGTGTGCCCAGGTTTGGGGCACTGCAGCAGGGCCGGGGCGATGTTGTGGGTGCTGTGTCCGGGCTGGAGCAGCAGAGACAGGTAAAAAGCTCTCGCTCTGGTGCAGGTTGGCCAGCAGTTGGATCCCGGTGATTAGAAGCTGTCTGTAGTGCTTTGTGCTTGGTACGGCTGCTCAAAGGACCCTGTTCCTGCAGAAGGATGGCTGCAAAGAAAAAGGAGGTACTGCTGCAGGTCAGTAGTAGCCAGGCCTTTAGCAGACCTTGTAAACTCTCAGTAAGTGCAAAAGATGGAGTTCAGTCTTGGGGTATCTCAGATTCTACTGGCGAAGCCCCACTGCGAGGTCCTTGTGGGGAAGACGCATTCCTGGAGGCAGGTGGGAAGTGCGGGAGGACTTGGCAGGTCACACCTGCCCCCAGTCAGGGCTTTGGGGGGCAGAGGGAGCTGCTGCAGGGCTGCGGGTTGTGTTTGGGGCCGTTGGGGCCTAGCACAGTTTTGGCTGCTGACAGAGACCAAAATGCCTCTGTTTTGTGAGGTAATAGCTCAGAGGACATTTTGGAGTAGAGAACTGGGGTTGGCACATCTCCTGGATGGCAAGAGTTACTGAATGTTTCTGACCAGGTCATGTATTCAGAAAGATTGCTGTAAAGGTGGAAAAGCTAGGAGGTACAAGAAAGACTCAAAGGCTGAAAAATCTATTTCACAGTGATGTGTAGAGGAATTTTTCCCTGTTTGCACAGGTGACCTAGTGATGCTTTATAACTACTGTATGGGGAGAAGGGGGTTCTAAGAGCAGTTCACTATGCAAAAACATTGAAAATCTAAAATGGGTTCTGCAGGTCTGCTTCAAATTTTGAAAGCAGTTCAGTCTTCACAAGAGAGAAATAGTGAAAGAGATTATGGGCTCCATGACCTTGTTTATTCACTGTTTAAATTGGGAAATGTGAACATGTGTAAAAAGGAAAGGGGGACACTTGATGAAGGTAGGAATAGTTTCTGTTGCTGGTTGTCCAGCTGTGTTCCTGTGGGATGGGGAAGTTGACATCAACTAGACCGTGCCCCTTTGGCAGCGAAGGGAAATCTGGGTCTACATCTACAAAACTGGGATTTTTTACATCTGCAGAGGAAAGCTGAACCTGTGTAGGACATGAGGAGATGTCCTGGAAGGGATCTGGTTTTGTTAGAGAAAAGTCAAGTCCAAACAGCCTCAGGACATCCAAATTAGCAAAGCACCTTGAAGAGTGCCAGCAGTACTTGAGTCCAGCAGTTGAACTCATGGCCAAATTCATTACCACAAATTACTGTCATAAATCATTTAGACTCATTAGCATTCGATAAAACACTCCAAAGGTGGTCCTAGCACTAGGAATAACTAGATTTTGTAGTTCTGCAGATGTTCTCTGAAAAAATTAAGCTTGGGTTCATATGCTGAACAGGCAAATAAACGGAGGTGTCTGAACAACTCCCTGTTCCCTGAGTGAGACAAGGCCCCGGAGAAACTGCTCTGTGTGACCCCCCCGGTGACACAGCTCTGAACACCTGTGAGAGGGCATTTCATTTGCACTGGAGTTTCCACTCTTAGAATTCTTGGCTGTGAGATTTTAGCAGCCCTTTAATGCCCATTGGTGTTAATTATTGTGAAATAGCTGGCCTTAATGCAACTTCCTGTCTTCCATTGTAGTCTAAATGTAGTTGGGGTTCATTATACCTACTGAGGAAAGAATTAGGAATCTTCATTGTTCAGGATGAAGAAAACCAGATCTTGCTTTTCCCAAGAAGCCTTTTTTATTTTAACTTGCTGTGTTTTTATAAGTACATACTGAAGGACAAGTCTTGTAAGATGGGGAAGATGCTAACGATTATATCCTTTCTAATAACAGTATCAGGAGTGTGGGATAATAGAGTGGATGGTGCTGCGTATGGAATGGTCTAGGGCATCCTTGACAGAGTCAATCCCTGAGCAAGCTGATCTAACGCTGAGTTTTGTGCAGGGGATTAGATGAAGGACTCCACAGGCCCCTCCCAGCCTAGAACTTTGTGTTCTCTGTTCACTGTGCTTTGGAAGTCTTTAGGTAGCAGCTGGGAATTCAGGTAAGGACATGCTAGGTTCAGACCCCCCTCTAGTACCCACACATCATGGAAACTGTGTGTACTAGTTTAGTTTATCAAGGCTGAAACATCTCGAAGTAGTAGAGTTTGTGTTCAGGCAAGGTGAGAAACTGCTGCTGGAGAATCAGGTGGTTCATAAACCCTGTGAGGACTGGGCCTGAACAAGGTGTGGTTCAGCTGGAACCCTGGGCAGGCAGATGGCAATCCTGACAAGGGGCTGTGGGTTTGGGGTCCCAGTCTGGGGGCCCCAGCCAACCCCCAGAACAAATCTCTGGAAACAGTCTGGGATCCCCAGTCAGCCACTGTTCCAGTAGTGCCACTAAACAGGGGAGCACTTGCCCTTGGCTGGATGCTGCTGCCCTTTCCCTCTGCCTTTCGTTGGATCTTGTGAGACATCCCAGTCAGCTGGTCAGAGGTGAGAGAATCACAGTCAGAGGAGTTTCCTGAGTGCTCAGGTAATGCCTCTTCAGGCAGGTGTGTCCCTCTGGAGTGATTTGTCAATATGTTTGCAGCAACTGGGTAGTACCTGATGACTCACTGTGGCTTTTACTGTGTTTCTCAATTTTCCACACAGATTAACATTACTAGCCAGGAGCTTTGGGAAGAAATGCTGTGTCTCAAAGGACTCATTGGTAAGGGTTTGGTCAGCACACTGAATTGCTCTTGTTCTGTGTCGAAAGGTCACCAGGACTGTTAGGAATTATTAGTGTTAAGGATATCTAGTCAGTCTCTCCATTCCCCTTACCCCGAATGGAAGAAGAAGTTATTTTAACTGAGTTGAGACCAGCAGGAGGTTGTAGTCCTCTTCATTTATGTGGGACAGTCATCATGCAATCCAAGCAGTGCTTGTCCAGTCTTCGCTGCTTAGAACAGGACTGTCCCCAGCACAAGGAACAGCCCTGGCTCCCAAGGTTCTTGGGAAAATGTCATGCTCTACCTCTTTTCCCTGGGAAATCTATGTCAAAGGTCACAGCCATGTCCATGTTTCTACTTAAGACTCCTCCACATCATTCTTAGCTTGTTATTTTATAATGTAATTCTGTCCTCTGATGCAGCATTTCAAACCTTGCAAGGGTTTCCAGTTCAGAGCTGAATCCAGCCCTTCTAGCATATGGTCTACTGGTCTGTGTCTAAACTGACCCATTTATACCTCATTCTGACCCATTTTCCTGCTTGCAGTTGTTGATGTGTTTCAAGCCTGGTGTGGCCCATGCAAGCCAGTAGTGAATCTGTTCCGAAAAATCAGGAATGAAGTTGGCAGTGATCTCCTGCATTTTGCTGTGGTAAGATCGCACTTGGTACTGCTTGAAATACCCAGTCCCCGGAAATCACCTGAGGTCTAAGGGCTGAAATCACTTATCTTTTCAATATTTAGCCCAAACCATAGCAGTGCAGGAGCTGCAGCTGCTGAGAGTGAACCTGCTACATACAGGGGCTTGGGTATATCTATAAGAATTCATATAATTAAGAATTTTCAGGCTCCAACTGCTCTATGCTTTCCAGATTCCTACTTAAGCAAGTAAAATTAGAGTCATTAAAACGTTGCCTCTGATGTACAGGGAGAGGCTGAAGGAGCTGGATTTGGTCACCTTGGAGAGGAAAAGGGACAGATGTCCATTGGGGGGAGGATGGAGAAGGCAGAGACTCATGTCTGTCAGGAGAACACAGCAATAGGACAAGAGATAACAGGGTAAGTTGCAGCAGGGAAAGGTCCAAGTAAATAGAAGGGAAAAGTATTCAGGTGGGAGTGTAGGACACCGGGACAAGTTCCCAGAGTGCTGTGCAGAGTAGATTCTTGGAGAAGCTCAAAACTGACACAGCCTTGAGCAACCTCCTGTACCACGGAGAACAGCCCTGCCCTGGGCAGGGTCTGGGACTGGAGCCCTTCACAAGTCCCTCCCTGCCTCAGCCATGTGGTGACTCTGTTCAGGTGCCTTTTCTGGCTGGAGGCACCTCTGGACTGAGGACAGAGCCGAGGACAGTGAGGTTTATCATGGCTCAGCCCACCCGTCTCTGCTGCCACTGCAGCTCCTCCTGGCACTTCTCTCAGTCCTCATGGGCAGGAACCCTGAATTCACTTTTCAGGCTTTTTCTCTGGGACTCACCCAGGCAAGCTGCTGGGAATAGATATCCCTGCCACCAGGAGTGCTGCTCCAGCTCCTGCAGGTGACATCTACCTGCTTCTCAGGCACTGGAACTGAGCTGTGAGCTGGCCATGGCCCTGGCTCTGATCAATGTAATTTTGTCCCATAAGTCTGGGACTCAGAGGTGTTTTTCTGTGGGGGGGGGTGGGGGTGGGGTGAGTACCAGCCAGCTGAGGGTGTCTGAGTCCAGGCACTTGCCTGTGCATCCCTCTGGAGCAGAAACACTCTTCTAGAAACACCTATCTTATTTTACATTCCTTTTAGGCTGAAGTTGATTCCATTGATGCTCTGGAAAAATACAGAGGACAATGTGAGCCTGTCTTTCTCTTTTATACAGTGAGTGAAAATATTTTCCCAGTAGATGCATAGCAATAAACATGACCTGCTGGTGGGAACAACTGTCCTTTTGGAAGGATGTTTTCTTTCTCTAACATGTAATGGGACAATTTTATTTGCTCTGTATCTGCTGGTGATTAAATGCTGTGCAGATAAGAATATACAGCCAGTGTGCTGTCCTGTGGAGTCTTCAGGTTCAGCCTGCTGCATCTGCAGGACCTCACTCCTCTCACAAGCGGCTTTGCTTCATCCTGAGACTAATGAGGAAGCACAAAGAAGGTTGTTCCAAGGTTTCCCCCTTGCTGTGGAGCAGAGCAACTCTGAGGGGAGGAGGGCCTGGTACATATGGTGTGGGCGATGTGCTGCTGTGGGGAATTCCAGACCCCAGAGAGCACAAGCTGAGCACTTGCTGACTGATTTCCTTTCCACACCTTCCAGGGAGGAGAATTAGTGGATGTTGTAAGAGGAGCAGATGCACCACTGCTGCAGAAGACCATCCTGAAACACCTGGCAGGGGAAGGGAAGGGTTTAGAACGTGGAGGAGAGTCTGTGGTGGTAATGAGTCACTAAAGCCTCAAACACCCATAGATGTGCATGCAAGAGGAGAGATTCAGCTCCCCAGGGCCAGCATAGCTCTTAAACAGAGCTGCTTCCTTGCAAAAATCCCCTCCCCTGCCCAGCCAACCTCCTAAGCCACTACCACAGGGACTGGCTTTGTGTGTGTGGTCTAAAGTAATGACATTTCTGAGGAGCAGAACTGCCTTACCTGTGTGTGACCTGCTTGCTGCTCTTAAGGCATCTCTAAAGCCTGCAGCTCTCTGCTGACTTTGGCTGGCCTGTTCTTGGGAATGCTTTTTCCGCAGCTCTTGCTGTCCACTGACTGAGCGCTCAGCAGGTGACCCCGGACAGGCAGATCCTCTGCAGTCCTGCTGAGCTGACCTGGCCCAGGACAGCAGGAGGGCTGTCCCGGCTCAAGGGGAGGTGGGACGGGGGGCCCTGCCTGGCACCGGCTCACGTGGAGGGTGGGTGCGGGATGTTCCTGGCTCATCCGTGTGCTCTTGCTGATAGGTGCCGGACAGAGCCGTCTGCAGAGAGCAGGGAAGCACGGCTCTCCTTCAGGAGGAACAACGGGAAGGACAAACAGGTAAGGCAGGCACCGATGTAGGATATTCTCTGTGCTTTGAGTTGGAACCTTTAAAAGCTGGAACGTTCAGCAGGTATTCTGCTGCTGGGACACCAGAGGGGCCATTCCTCCACCTGGGCACAGATGAGCACACAGGGAGAATCACCTTGAAACAGAAACAAGAGCCCAGCATAGTTTGGGTGTCTGGCATTGTGAAACTGGGGATACTTATTTTTCCAATGAGTTTTATCTTACATTTGACCCGCCTTGCCTTCTGGCCTGGCAAGGACTCTCGGAGACCCCAAATGGCTTTCTGTTTCCAGGTGGTTTTTAAAAGAAAACTGAGATGCTTGGGCTCCAAATCTGGTTACACCATCTCCTGCCTTGTCTAAAATTAGCCACGAATTCCCAAGGGCTTTTGCCTCTTCTCCTAAAAGTGACATTTTTTCTTGGCTTTGCTGGGACAATGCTGCATCCTGGCCCTGTGCACACCAAATCTTAGGCTCCAGAATGTGGAAATCGAAGCAAAACCGTCCTGGCTTTAGTTGAAGCACCATGGGCTGAAGGGCCCTGAGGGATGTTGGTCTCTGCCTCTCCTTTCTGCGCTTATGGTTAATTTTGTCCATTTCCTTCCCTCGGAGGCTGACGCGCCCATCGGGTCCGGGATGACAACCGCAGTCATGGAGCAGATACGAGTTTTTTTCAATAAAGACAAGATTTTCGTGTGGCAGCAGCAGCAGCGGCTCCGTGTCCCTCGCTANGCACACGCGAGGGAGGGTCGGACCCCTCCACTGACGCTCGTGAGAGAGGGTCGGCGGGTCCTTTCACACGCCCGTGAGGGAGGGTCGGCGGGCTCTTCACACAGACACCTGTGAAGGAGGGTCGGTGGGTCCCCTCACACACCTGGGAGGGAGGGAGGGTCGGCGGGAGGTCCCAGACTGATCCATGCCAGTTCCGATATGGTGACATGGGTCACTGTCATTAACACGAATTTCGCGATCGTCACTGTATTTAGGAAAAAAAACAACACCCAAAGTTCTATATGGCGGGTGCCTTATATAGCAGGTACAGAGTCAAGTCATTTAATTTCTCTTTTGCTGCAAAACGCTTTATAGTGCAATAGCGTGTTTATTGTCAGAACATCAAAAGTATTCTATGACTGTCTATGGAAATAAGTCTTACACAGCTTTCAAGAAGGAAATATTATCCTCACTCAACCAGGTGAAACTGTGTGTGACCCTGCCCTCGGAGCTCTCTCCTGCCTTTCCAGGCAGAGGCGTGTGCGCATAGCTGCTTTTTTTGTGGCTTTAATTACGGTTTGGAAGGCGGAGTAGGCAACCTAAACTCAGGCTGTGATTTCTGATATACAGATTGATGACAAAGAATTTGACATTCCTCAAGTTGATACCCCTCCAACGCTGGAGAGCATCTTAAATGAGGTGAGTGATCCATCGGATAGGGGAGAGGTCAGGTGAGGCAGCACATGTTCCTTTTCCTCCAGTCTTACTGTGTTTTTCCTGGAAAACAAAATTGTAGAGCTTCATGGTTTCCTGATGCTGATAGCTAGCAGGTGCATGCTCAGTGGAGTAATTGCTCTACAGTGTGTGATATGGAATTTTGGGGGTTTTTTTCTGTTAAAATATCCACAGCTGCAGCATAAAAGGTTTTCATCAAGTCCAAGCACATTCATCTGTAGATCTGGAGAGTCACCTGAAGTCTAGACAGTCTGTCAAAGGTCAGAGTCACCAAATAGCTTTTTTTAGCTAAGAGTGATTGTAGAGTATTCAGGGTGGTACTGAAGTTGTGGGAGGAGATGAGAGCTAGATTCTTCACAGCTTTATTTATGTTGTTCCTTTCATATACATAGCTCTCTGGCAGGAGCAGTGAATGGTCTCAGCATCTGATGTTACCTGTGGTACCTTGCAGGGGAGATCTGACTCTGTCTCACTTGTATCCGAATCAGCGTATTTCTACAGTAGCTGTGTGAGTGCACAATCCTTAGAAATGCAAAGAAGGGCATGGAAAATGAATTCCAAGAAAACAAGCTTTTTGACAAAATGAGGAGATTGGTGGCTGGATTGCTAGGAAGCTAGTATAAGGGGGAAAGGAGCTTGCCAGGAGTGACAGTTCTTTTAAAAACCTGCATTAAAACCACATGTAAAAGGTATCTCAAACAGAGGCAGTCTAGAAGCGAGAGGAGTAGTAGGGCTATGTGCTTTTTCTGCTGATGCTTTGGGTAGCAGAAGTTTAGTAAATTTGGGTGATCTAAAACTGCAAGGACCTGCAGTGATGTCCATGTGAGGGGAGTAGATTCCAAGTCTTAAACTTGAGAGGTAATCATGAAGAAAATATAGTTCAGTGCAGACAAAGTCTTATTGCAGTATCTCAGTAAATGTAGGATGGGAATGACTGGCAAAACATCTTCTGAAAAGCATTTCAGCAGAGAAGAACCTGACTGAGCCAAAAAGACAAACAGCTGCAGTTCAGAAAGAGATGCTTAATGGACACAGGGCTGCCAGGTGTAAGAGAAATGAGGGGTAGCTGCTCTACTCCCTGCTTGTTTGGCATCATCTGGAGGGTTGTGTTTGCTCCCTCTGGCTCTGTGCTGAGATAACAAGAGGAGCTGCACCAGGTTTAGAACACATCAGGGAGAATGGCTCTTTGAAAAACTGTAATAAAAAAATTCCAGGCTAAGACTGAACGGAGAGAGAGATTACAAACAGAAGAGCTCAGAAAAGAGCAAAATCAACCCTCGTAGCAGCTGGAGGGACTGCCAGGCTCTTAGTGCCACTTGGTGAAGTGCTGGAGTAGATGATAGTAATTGTAGGCCTTCTCTTGGCAATCTGGAGACTTGTGAGCAGCTCTGTTAAAGGTCAATTAAAGTTTTGGTGGAGTATGTAATATTTGGGGAAGAAAGGTTAGTTGACTTTTTCTCCAGCCCACTTCTGTGATTATTGTGAATTCTGGAAACTGGGTCTTCCACAGAATCAGCCCAGTAAAGTAATAAATAGTTCTGACTTTTAAATACGAGGTTTTCTTGTCCTCTCCTTTTCCATTTCCCTGCTAAATTGATGCTGCTTTGCTAGTCTTTCAGTTATGCTGTTGTGCGTTTTGAACATTTAGCAAGCTGTGGTGATTCTCGCCCTCCAGACTGATGATGAAGAAGAGTCTTTCGTTTTGGAGGATCCCTTTCTCTTGAACATTGATAGCACGGATACACACTCCTATGACACCTCTTCTGTGGCCAGCTCTGACAGCGGGGACAGGACACACCTGAAAAGGTACTGCAGCCTCATGCCCTGGGAGGTCAAACCATTTGTGACAGGGTACTGCTTACATCCATTAGAAACAAATCCTCTGCTTTTCACAGAACACTGTTACTCCTCCAAGACGACGTAGGCAAAGATGGGATTTGTAGTTGCACTGAGGGCTGGCCCATTTGAGCAGTAAAGGCATTTTATGGGAGATGGATTTTTTAAATTTCTACAAGTTTTAATGGAATCTTTAAAGCACAGAATCATGATGACTCTAAAGAAAATGTTTCAAAGAGATGTCTGACCTAATCTGTGAGCAGCTGGTGGTTATTTGTAAAAGGCAACTGCTGTAACTTCTGTGAATGGACTGCTAATGTTGACATCTAAAATGTGATAATTAGGTCTAATATTGCTGACTTGTGTCATTAATTACTCAAATGATGGCCTGAGCCACTCCCGTGGCTGCCTTGTGTGCCATGAGCAGTTGCACAGGATATAAACGCTCTGACGTCCAATGGTTTATGTTGGCATATGGTGGTGTACAGACTCTCTATCCCTTCTTTTTTTCAAATAAGATGGTTTGTACTGAGAGAAGTGTTACCTGGAGCAGCTTAAACTTCTTCCAGTACAGAGTATGCAGAAAAACCTGGAGGTGTTCTTGTCACCTTTGGGTAAGGCTGGTTGCCATGGTTATGGGTCCTTAGCCATAATACCAGCTACTTAACAACATGTTTGATGAACCTCTGTGGGAGCTGCTTGTTTGTGCTCCTCTGGAGAGAGAAGAACCCAATGTTTTGCTGGTAGTTTTGGGAATTTGGCTCTCTGGTGGTGTGAGCTTGGCAACAAAATTGCAGCTTTGGTGGGGAATTTCCCTGTCCCGCCTTCTAGTGTTTACCAGTGCTCTTTTGAAATAACTGCTCCTGCACTAGTTTGTTTTTAAAGACATTTTCTTCCTAAACAGAAGCACTTAAGCTTTCGTATCAGGTAAGCTGTGTATTAATTGAAGGCTGTTTTTTACTATACACCCAGTTTTCCTAGGGGTCTGTGTTCTGCTAATGAGCCTTTTCCAATTGCGTATTTTCCGTAGATGCTCGCCTTTACAGGCTGAAACTTCCTCACTCACTGAAAGAGCTGCAGTGTTGCTTTCAGGATGTATTAATGAATTCTAAGGCTTGCAGATATATGCTTGGAACTGACCATTTGTTTGAAGAGCTAAGTTTTTTTACTCCAGGAGATGAGATAAAACCAAATTGTGTGCACACAGAGGAGGGCAGAGCAGGCTTTGGTGATTATCTCATGTCTTATCTCATTCTGTGGCTCCAGGAAGAATGGAAACTACATGACTTACAGGTGTATGCAGAATTTACCTGCTGGCTTTGCTGTGGGTTAGACAAAGTTCCAAGATTTTATTCTGCTCTAATGCTTTTTTGTTAATTTCTTACTCGCTTAGGAAGAAAAAACTCCCAGATTCTCTCTCACTCCATGGATCAGTGATACGGCTCTCACTCCTGAAAGGAATTTCTGCCCAAATAGTGTCTGCAGCAGTAAGTGTTATCTCCTGGGCACCTCCGCTAAGAAAAATTTGAAACTCTTGTGGTATGTGTGGGGGTGTGTGTGAGATCTCCTGCCTGCCCCTACTATTAGTTCTGTGTAACACCATGTTAGGGATATAACATGTGATGGGAATAGTAGTCCCTAGGCAGCAGTGAATCAGGGCTTAGCTGACTTGCTGCAGCAGTGATGTGGTGGGTCACTTTTAGAACTGATTCGTGTTGCTGGGTGTCATGAAACTTGGTGGGAAATGTTCATATAACATGAAAGTGTGCTTAAACGTGCTGGAACTGGGTTTGCTCAATGCCTGCAACAGGCACATGGCTCTTTCAGAAGAGCACAGTAACTTTCACATGGAATTACAGGATATTCTGCTTTCTCTCTGTCTCTGGGTGTTTCTAGCCAGTGGTTCCCTCAGCTCTGTCTGCCCTGGTGGGGCCATTAAAATGCAGCTGGTGTTGATTTTTCTGTATGTTGTAGTTCTAATTATTAGACATGCACAATCTGGGAGTTGTGTCTCTCACTCATGGGTTCTCCTGTTTCTTCAGGACAAAGTGGATGCTGGCTTGCCCACTGCAATTGTAAGTACTCTCACAGTTTTCAAGGACATGTATATTTAGTTTTCATGCCAATTTGTTAAACCAGTGATTTAAGGCAGCTGATAAATGCATCTTCCTTGACTTTTCAAGTGGAAGGAGTGGGAGGAGCAGCATGAAAGCTCCCTGGGGGGAGAGTCCAGCCTTTCTTCACTGCTCACCCTCCCCTCTGCTGATTGAGCCCCACACCCTCCCTTTTTTATATCATCACCAGGGCTTCTTAGCTGAGCACCTGACCTGTCCCCATCTGTTGAGCACACTGAATTTCCCTAATTGTTTCTTCTTTGCCAGTTACTGCTTTGACTCCTAACATTTTTTAATAGAAACTTAAGCTGGAGTGCTCCAAGTGATGGGTTCAAAATCTCTGTCTCTCAGTCTGAAATATTAACTAAAAGGCTGTCTGAAGGATACTCCTCCTTAGCAATTTGCATCAAAGTTGTTGAAGTCAAGCATGCTAATTATGTCTAAATGTGTCAGAAGTGAAACTGCCTGTAGTAAATGAGAAGAGAAACATTTTAATGAGGTGAAATACAGTCAATATTTGTTTTGCCCTTGTGAAGTGAGTTTTAATGTTTTACAAAAGAACTAAGGATGTGCTCTGTCACTTCAACTGTAGTAACATAAGAAAATACATTTTTGTTTAAAAAAGAAAAGGAAAAAGTAGTCACTTCTAAGGCAAAAGGCTGCACAGTGAAGTTGGAAATATGCTGTGACTGGTATGTACATGGAATAAAAACTTGTACTTTAACACCCAGGAATTAAGGCATTTGAATTTTGAAAATCTGACTTAGACTTGTTAAGAAATAAAAAGTAGAACGAGATGAGTACATCTACAGCATTATGTGATTTCTATTAAGTTTTATTTCATTGAGTGCAGGTTTTCAAGTGCAGTAGGATCTTGGAGGATATGTTTAATAGGATTTGTTTAATTCCTCATGGAAAGAAGTTTGAGTCTCTAGCTTGCTGTGGACTGCTCTTCAGAGGACCAGCACTGGCCAGGGTTTTAGAAGAGTTCAGATGTGGAAGTAGCAGCTGATTTAGGATAAAATCCCAAGCATTTATACTCAGTAACTGCACTAAAAGAATGAAACTGACTTTAGAGAGATGAAATTTTGCTGTGGGTGCCACTCTAAGCGTTTGAATTTCAAACAGCAGAGGAAAAAGCAGCCCTCTGATCTTGTGATAATCTGTGTGATGGTTGCTCAGGTGTAGTACCTATCTGTCTTCATGTAGGAATTATGCTTGTCACTTTTAAATTGAAAAAGTTATAACCTTTGAAATCTTCCCCTTTTGGCAAACTTGACTTGATAAGTGGTGGATTTGTGAATGGTGTTTCTTCTGCTTTCAATCCTCCTGTGTGACTCTTTCAGGCAGCATCAAATCTGATAGCAGTGGGGACTTCCCATGGGTTAGCACTGATATTTGGTAAGTTAAAGATAAAGTTTGGAATTTTTTTGCATTTTAATGATCTTAAAAAATGCAAACACAAGCTAAAAAACTCCAGCCTGATTTATAACTGCAGTCTGGATTTCGTCTATGGTGTTGTTTGTGCTAAATGTGTTTCTCTTTCAGTAAAGAAATGAAGCAGAGGTAATATTTGTCGTCCTTGTTCGTGTTTCTTCTGCATTGTTGGGGTTTGGCACTTTGCAAAATTTAGCTCTCTGTGAATTGTTTAAACAGCCTTTCCTATGTTTGAATGGAAAATACTCTGTTTTCATGTGGAAGAAACCAGAACCTATATACAACAATGATCAGTAATAATCTTCTGCCCTATGTCAGAATAGGTGTCAGCTTTATGGAAGTCGTGTTCCCTGGGAAGTGGGGCTTCTGACCCCTGGCTGTCTGCAGACCTGTGCCATGGGTGTCTCCTTCCCTGCCCTTCCCCTGCACCAGGCAGGCACCTCTAGGTCCTGTCATTCTGTTCTTTCTCTTATCACCAAAGGTTTTCTGAGCTTGTGCCTCTGTTTGCCCAGCTTACCAGCTGGGCCAGAACAGCTCTTGAACTGTTCCAGTTGCGTTCAGGTTTTGTGCTTTTTTGTCTACCCAATTCTTAACCAGTTTGGAAATTTCAGTATAGTTATTGAGGCTGGTTGAAATTCTTGGAGACCAAAAGTTACTGGGGGCAGGGCACTCCAGAGAGATGGGAAGGACTGTGACAGTGCAAAGCTCACCTTCCTGGGTATTTAGACATTAAACTATTTGATGCCATTTGCTTAATCCAATATTGAACCAGTTCTGCTCCCTGAAGGAAAGGTGGAGTGAAGAGAGCCTCAGATCCCTCTCAAAGGTGCATGGTGCTGGGTAAGGGCCAGTGGACCAAGCTGCACTGAGGGGAGATCTGATGAAGATTTTCATCATGAGGGTGTTGAAGCATTAGGTAGGAGTTGAGACAAGTTATGCAGTCTCTTTGCTTGGGGATATTCAAAACTCAGCAAGGCCCTGAGCTGGCTGGTCTCTGACCTTGCTTGGAGCAGCGGGAAACCTCGATACATAGCTCCCTTACAGCTGAAGTTACTCCAGCTGTAATTTAAAGTCTGTGTTGTAATTTAAAGGTGATGAGGAATGAAAGTACAGTGTCCAGTTCTGTTTCAGGATGCTTCCTGGACACTTACTCTCTGCTGAATTCCTTCAGTTCTGTAACTAAAACTTGGGCATTGACCCCAGTGCTCTCAGATCTATCTAAAGAGAGAGAAATCCTGGCAGGATAGGGCTGTAGAAGGCTTTGTTGTGTGCAAAGAGAGGATTGGAGATCTGGCTTGGGTTTATTCTGAAATTTAAACCAGGAGTTTATGTCTGTAGACCAGTCAATATCTGTACTTTTCTTTACTGGATGTGTAAATTGGGATCAGACTTACTCCCTGAAGGTTTGTAAGGGGTGTACAGGGTTTATACTGTACAATGGGAACACCTTTTTTGCATGCAAAAATGTAGGTCCATTTTCTGGTTGAACAAATTTCTTTGAATCGTCATGTCACTAACACATTTCTTAACTTTATTTTTTCTTTCATATATTTGACTTCAGCTAATTTGTCTCTCCTCCTAAGTCCACCTGTACTCATGACTTGTCTGCTCTGTCCTTATTATAGAAGACTTGGGAAACCTTCATTCTGCTTTTTTGAATGCTTCTGTTGACTCCTTATCACAAGACAGTTCTCAGACTGCACGTGTAGTATTGAAAAGAAAACTTTCCTTCTGGATTAGTGTTGGATTAGATGCCAAGTCTGACATCCTGGAAGTGTTGCAGAAGAGGTGATAGGAAGGGATGTCTGGAGGCCTGGAGACACTCTCCTCTGGTACCTGCTCCAGGGCCACATAATCTGGCAGGGGGAAAAATCCTCCTGACCCATCTAAACCTCTCCATCTGCCATTTCTGGGATTTGCTGCTTGTTACGTGATCTGACATTAACGGGAAGGGTTGGTGCTCTCAGTTTTTACTTATCTTTCAGGTAGTTTATCTGCTGTTTGATGCTTGGTTACCACATTTGGATAATGACAGATTTTTTCATGTCTTAGGAAGATGACCCTTAGCTTGTTTCTAGGGCTGTGCTTGCTTGGGGGACTTTATTTTTTATTTTTGACATAAAGGAGGGCCATCTTTTTGCCAAAATCTTTCTGAAACGTGTTTGGAGTTGTGAATGTTGTGCAATGAACAGTTATGCTATGTGCCATGACTTGGCTTGAGGATTGCCAGCTGGAGTGGAGCAGTGCTCTCCCAGCAAGCCTACAGCAACACACAAATACTCTTTGGAGGTTTTCTTTATCCATTTTTTTAGAAGAGCAATGAGGTTTTACACTACTCAAAAACTAGGACTTAAACACAACTCAATGAAATGTGTCATTTTTCATAAAGACTTGTTCCAGACAAAAGAATTCTGTATAGCTAAACTTCGTTTTGATTAGTGTGGTACAACTATTTATTTTTATTATCTCTGTTGGTTGTAAACCTTATGGTGAGTGTCTTGAGTCTTTGTTGCGGTATGACAGCATTAAAACTAGATTTTGGGGTTCTTTTTTTTTAAAGTAGTGGGGAGTTGATTTATTGGCTGGTGGTAACTGGGTGAAAATAGTTTCACCAGTTATAATACTGTGAACTTCCAGTTTTATTTCCTCTCAGATTTCTATTTTTTGGACCTCAATGCAATGAAGTTCAAATATATAAGCTCACTTTTTAAACTGCTTGGTTTTAGAACACTAACCATCACAGCATCATTTCTAGAATAAATCAGAAGGGGAAACATTAACCAAAGGAAACAGCAAAATCTGGAGGTTCTCTCTCTTTGGAGATTGTCGCATATGTGCTCTTCATTGCTTCCCTTCTTACTTTTATATTGATTTCTGTCTTTTTCTCTCCTCCTTTGGCCATTTCTGTGTGGACTGAAAGGCAAAGGTACCGTACTACTGCTGTGTGCATGTCCCTGCATGACCAGCCCCTGTGCTGCCCAGGTTGCATGTTATCTATGCCAGGATTTCAGGGGCAGCTCAGCAGTGAGGCAGTGCAGGAACCACTCGGTGGATTATGCTGCTGGGAATTGCTTAGTGGGTGCTTGTGCACTGCACACTCCCAAATTCTCCAGGCAGGAACAGTAGAGGAGCAGGTAAATGTCATTTTTATAACGTCCTAGGACAGCAGGTCCATAGCTGTTTGTAAAGGTGTTGTTTCGGGGCAGGACAAGGCTCTTCCATGGGATCACCATCCATCCAGAGCATTTCCTGGCACTGTGCCTAATAAAATTAATAGTGTGTCAGTAATACTGCAGGAAATCAAGCAGGCCTTTCAAACTCAGGCAAATCAGGGCATAAGGAAAAGATCTTGATGAAAACCCAGTGATCCGAGCAGTATCAACTTCTGCAGTGCTATGCTAATTTCTTTGGTCTGGAAAATTACTTCTTTCACATTCACAAACTTGTCTTTATTCCGTACATGCAGAATTGTATATAAGTGCCATCTCAATTTGACTTCAGACTCTGAGAGCAACACAGTTAACTGCCAGAAAATTTTCAGATTAAGAATTGCCTTATGTAAATTGAAAAATTAAAAACCTTTTTTGACAATTGATAGCACCTTTGTTTCAAGCATTTGGCAAAAGCTTTTTATGTTTAATCCTAAATGTGCCTGACTTCCAAGCTGATAATACAAGTCTGGAAAGTTATCAGATCAGCTTTTATAACCTTTTGCTTTTGTCTATTTTTATTACTTTGCCAGCTTGTTAGTAGAAGCTCATTGATTTTTCTGATATTGCTTTGCCTTTGGAAGCAGTTTCATCCATATTCTAGTCGAGTGTTTTTTTAAAAAATCTTAATCTAATGGCTCTTACTTGTGTGTCATGTTTTGACTGTCTGGAAAGAAGAACAAGTACTGGGTTGGTCATACAAATCACTTCATTTTGGGATACAACAGGGGTCTTGTTTGTTTTGAGTTGACATTGCAGGTGAGGGAAAAAGAAAATGGCTTTTGAAAGTTCCTGTGGGGATACATACAAAGATGTAAAACCTTTTCAGAGAAAGCTGTGGCAGATTCTCCTTTTTCATGCCTGAGAGGAAACAGGTTATTGATTGAGTCACTGACAGGCTTAGGCTGAAGTGGAAGGTACTTCCGTGAATGAAGAAGTCATTCACCTTTAATATAAGGAGCTGCAGTATTCCCCTATTTTCAAACAGATTTTTAGGGTTAGCAGGTGGTATTTTTGTAAATGAACTGCATTTCTAGGCCTCTGGAACAGGCATTATTTCTTTGGATCTTGACACCATTTGGGGACTGTCTCTCTGTGAAACTTGTTTTCAAGTGTAGCTCTGTTTTCTCTGAACTTCCATGGAAATCTTTCATGATTCATCTTCTTTTTCCTTGACCTGTTCTGATCTATGTTGTGAACATCCCTGTCACAGTAATGTCAAGGTATGTCCTAGTAGCATGGCCAAGAATGTTTTCTCCTCACCCTGAGCAGTGCTTTAGAGTAATCCAGGAGTTCAGCTGTTGTTCTTGCTGATGTTTATTTCTGAACTCCACTGATGCCTCTTCAAACAGGTAGGGTTTGAAAGGTAACTCCCACTCTCATCTGTCTGTGCAGACTGATAAATGCATCACTTTGGGCAAGAAATGTAGCATATGCTCTGTTTCACAGCCAGCACATTCCTAGCAGTGCTGCAGCTTGGAGAAACGTGACCCATGCCTTGGGCACATCTTCGAGGGCGTTTCTGGTGCTCAGCTCTGTTTCCTTGATCCAATCCTTTCCCTTCCTTCCTCTAGGTAAATCCTGCACACAGTGTTATTGTGGTGCTTCTGATGTATTTCACATCCCTGTAGTCTTCATTCCAGCAGTTCTCACAAAGCGTCTTTTCCCACTCCCTCACTCAAAAACAGGACAAAAGCGGAGACAGGTGGAAAAAGCAGCTCCAGAACATTTTTCCTAGCTTTTGAGAGCAGTGCACTAAAGACAGGCAGAGGGTTCTCATCCAAACACATGAAGAGCAGCATCTTGTAAAGTGCTTGTGAGTCTCTCATGGTGGGAGCCTTCAAGAACTTGGCACAGATAGAGGTTCCCATGGTTTGTGGTGTGCAGGAGTGGACAGGGCATGGCCCTACGGCAGCGTAGTCCCCGTGGAGGCTCTGCAAGCAGTGGCACCTCCTTTGCAGCAGCCTGTGGCTCAGGGAGGGAGTTCCTTTATAGAGTAAGAGCTGCGTGCCCCAGAGCTGATTGGGTGTTTTAACTGTGCAGCTTGGAGACAAAAGTGCCTTTTCCTTCCAGCCTCTGGCCTTTAGCAACAAAACCAAGGAGTAAAATTACAAAATAAGAATAAAATTATGACATAAAATTGCACTTACCAAAAGCCTCTGTTGGGGTTTTTTAGTTTATGTTCAAATGCAGAAATACAAGGCTTGGAAGGTAGAATTAATTTTCTGTCATCTTCATTGCTACAACTTAAGCACCGTGGCAGAATAGTAAAAGGAAAGCTAGATACTGCTTTGATTTTTCTGGTATTTTCTTCTTCAGTCTGTAATACCTCTGCATTTCCGTATTTCCTGTCCCTGGTTTGTAATTTTAGAAATAATTTTTGTATTTCCCTGAGAGACAGTGTCCCACTCCTTCTGTTCTAACATGAGCTCTCATCTTGTAAACCCCTTTATAAAAGAACTTAATTGTAAGTCTGTGAATTGTTAATGTACATCAGGTGAATTGTACATGTAAATAATAGCATGATGTTAATTTTAACTGTTGCTCTTCCTTTAATTTCTTAACAATTGTTCTGCTCCAGATCAGAACCAGGCTCTCCGGCTGTGTCTGGGCAGCACCGCAGTTGGGGCCCAGTACGGGGCCATCTCTGCTCTCAGCATCAACAATGACTGTTCCAGGCTGCTCTGTGGCTTTGCAAAAGGACAGGTAATACCCAAAGGATGAGCTGCTCCAGTGCTCTGTCCTGAGAGGTTACCTGGAGGTGACAACAGCTCCAAGCCAAGCCCCCTCAGTCTGTAGCTGTGTGTTGGCTGGTTCAGTGCTCAGAAGCAGCACACGTGGCGTGATGTGCCCAGAGCTTTTTGGGGCAGCCAATTCCTGCCAAATCAGGTTGCTGGGGGAGCTTTCTGTGGAGGAAGCTATTAATGCAGAGTTATAGGAAAAGGTTCTATTAATTGTGACATAATTCCTGCTGAACTGAAATGTGCAATGGCTCACTGGGACAAGCAGTTTAGTCTTTCTAGGTCACTCTCTGAGGTCTCTGCATGTTAATTAAAGCTGTTTTTTACTGTGGTGATGACTTGAAATTCTTGAAACTCGTATGTAACCCCAAAATTAATTTTTGCTAGTACCTTACTTGTATGACAGAAGTAGCATAGCTTTTGAACGTAGGGAAAAGGGGTTGAGTCTGCTGCAGTTTTATGCTCTTCTCAGAACCAAAGGAGAGAAAGCAATTCCTCAGCAAAAGTAACAAGACTAAACCAAAATAGGTAGACATTGCCTTGGTAACATTTATAGGAATACAAAGAAGGCTACTTTTTCTTCTTACATTCATTTCCCTTTGCTCCTTTGGCTTTCACCTTCATAGTAGATAAAACACACCCATGTGCCTACGGTAGGACTGTATGACAGCCTGCTGCAGGCCATGTGGAAATACTTAATCCATGCAGGACAGCAGCCAGTTTTAAATGATACTCAGATAAAACATTTTGGAACAACAGCTCTGAAACATATGTTCTAGAAGCATTGATAGAAGATTTATAGGATCACATAAAGTACTGTGTCCCTTTAAAAAGTTTTATTCAGATTGTAATCTCAGCTCTTCTGGGCAGTTATGCAGTGAGTAGTTAATACTCTTCAGTTATGCAGTGAGCAGTTAGGGATTTCCTGCTTCTTAGTTGAGAAATTGCTTGAATTTAATATTAAATACAAGCCAAGGTCTATCCTCTTACCTGCCTTGTCAGGCTGAGCAAGCTCAGGAGGAGAGGAGGGACAAGGTTCATGGTAGCCATAGAGATGCTTGAGTTTTGCTCAGGGATGTTCGCAGAGATTTTTCACCTGTTCGCTGATTCTGTGAGAGAAATGCATTGGACCTGTTGGGTGGTGACAAAGTTATGTTACACTCTTTAATGTTGTTATCAGGCAGATAGCTGTGAGCTGAGGGAGATTGGGCAGGTGGGGAGAGCTGGCCAAAAGGACACGATTCAGAGTTGAGATAACACATGGTGTCAGCTCTAAGCAGACAAGTGAACTGCTTGGAAAAAGAGGACAGGAACAGATTTCAGGTCATTTTTCTTTGATATGAAACCCCTACTAACCCAGGGTGATAATGTCAGTATAGGAATTTGTTGCTGTATTGTAATGCACGAGGTGATGAAGAGAACCCCTTGACAGTGAATGTGTACTGAGCACAATCTGCTTGCAGATCACCATGTGGGATCTGGCCAGTGGGAAGCTGCTGCGATCAATAACAGATGCCCACCCCCCAGGAACAGCCATTTTGCACATCAAGGTAATAAACACTAAATGTACTCCTTTTATCCCACTTCAGTCAGATGTGGTAACTTTCCTTGTGCAGTACTTCCAGATTTTAGATGAGAGCAGCTACCTATGGCAGTGGTGTCCAGAGATGAGAAAAATGAGCAGAAATTCTGTTTTAAAAGGAAATTGAGTATACTGACGTAATAGTTTTGGCTGTGAGTTGTACTGTAACAAACAACAGTTGTTGTCTGTTATAACTCCTCTCTCCGATGCCAAAATGTATGACAAATTAGTTGTTAGAACACATTTCTCTAAAACTTGCAGTGTTTTGACCTGGATACATGACTTGCCAACTTTCGACTTAAAAGGATCTGAACTGTGGAAGGTAGCTTCTGTCAGCAGTTTTTCAGATAGCTTGTTGGGAATGTTTTGGGTTGAAAGAGAAATCATCTATGCCTTCTTGTTCAGCACAGTGCTATTGTCATACACAGAAAATCATATCTGAGTTTGTGCCTGGCTTTGTTTTACATGGCCTCAGATGTTTGGGCTTATAGATTCTAGGTTGCAAACACCTCCAGAAGTGTCCCCAGCTGAGACTGTGATCCTTTTATTGTCTAAATTATTTGGTATCATTAGAAATTTTGGATGTTTCTGGTTTGGGTCTGTCTGTAACTGTAGCCCATCCACCAGCTCTGGCCCCAACCTGTGGGCTTGAGGGTGAGAGCCCTTCTAGAGGCAGCTCAGGTTTTGGTGTGCTGTAGTTCTGAGCTGCAGCAGAAAGTAGTGGGGCTTTGGTACCAAAATCTGGCAACAGGGCTTGCTGGAGGAATGAAGGTGAAACACAAACCTTGCTTCTGTTGCACATCATAAGAAAAACCCAGTAATTGTCTCAACTTGGTATGTTAAAGGTGTCTTTTTGTAGGTGCACTGCTTGTGCTGTTGTTAGTACTGCCATAGCATGTATTTTTATATCCATTTTTTGGTAGTTTATTTCTTAGGGCCATTTTAATCTCGTTTTCTGCTCAGTTTACAGATGATCCGACACTTGCAATTTGCAATGACAGCGGAGGCTCCGTGTTTGAACTGTCATTTAAGTAAGACAATAACTCTACCCATAGAAAGTACAAGAAACCAATTCTGGGTCATCTTTTCTAAAACCTAGAGAGAAAAAACCCCATTGAAACCAATAAAGCTACTGCCTGGATGTTGAAGGTGTAGTTTAGGGCTGCAGTGTAATTTCTCAGCTGAAGCAAGATGCTGTGTGGCAGTGCAGTAGCCAATGAATAGCCTTAGTTATTAAGGTGTCACAGTATTGTCCAGAATTTGGCACTCCTTGTGGGCTCTTAGTGGCTGTAACAAAAGTGCTGCCTCTTGTTTTTCCTTGGCTCATTAGTGAGAGCTATCCTGCAGTAGCTGCTCCTTTTCCTCTGTGCCTCTTCAAGAGGAGGAAGGACACGGATTGACAGTCAATGTGATCAAGTCCAGGAATTTCCCAAACATTATTTGTGGGTGAGGGTCCGTAGTGACGCAGAGTCCCTGAGCAGGTGCAAAGGAGAGCCGCTTTATTGCAAAACCCAGGCCTTTTTAAGCAGTTAGCCCATTATCAGTTACATAGTTTTAAAGCATAACAAACATAATTCAACCAACCACCATACACCACGATGTGAACACGCGATGGTTATATAACTTGTTTTTCTACCTCTAATTCAGCTGAGTCACTTTCCCATAGTTGCTCTCTACTTAGCCAGAGTAGTGGGCCTGAGCCATGATTTTACAAGGCCTTCCTTTTGTAAGGTTCTACCTATATGCAACAATTATTGTCAGATAAGATCTTAAGGAATTCTTGTCTGTATCTGAGCAGCTGTATGGGGTTGCCTCCAGTGACATGTCAGAAGTGATCCCTGGAGCTGTGCAAGGGATTTTTAGAAGGAGTATTTATGAAAGATCACTCCTGTGATTGTTGGGCTGCCACCAAGCTGATCTCTGCTCTTCGCAGGAGGGTTATGGGAGTGAGGACGTGTGAGTCTCGGTGTCTCTTCAGTGGCTCCAAGGGGGAAGTTTGCTGTATTGAGCCATTACATGCAAAGGTTGATTTGAGAGACCATCCTATCACCCAGTATTCACTGCTGGCCATGGCCTCCCTCACTAAGGTAACTTGCTGCTTGCAGGTGGCTTGATGTAAGTGATCACAAAGGAGAATTTCTCTGCTGTTTACTCAGACATTTTGTTTTGCCTTGCCGCTTTCCTTAAAGATCCTGGTTATTGGCCTGAAGCCATCTCTGAAAGTGTGGATGACCTTTCCCTATGGCCGTGTGAGTAATGAAGCCAAACAGGTGCTTTTTGGGTTATGGCTACAAACATTTTCTTGGGGGGAAGGAGATGAGATCAGGAACAGGTGTTTGGTACCATGGCCTTCCACAGCACTGTGGAATTGCAGTGATAATCTGTGGGTCTGATGTGTGCAGGTTGTGGCAGAGAGGAGGTGAGAAGGCTGCTTCCAGCTGTACCTCTGTGAAGATGCTGATTTCCTCAAATAAGCAGGAAGGGGCCCTTCAGCTTCTTGTCTTCCCTACTGCAGCCTGAATGCACCCACAGATGGGATGTTGACCTCATTATGACTACAGTCACCTTGGACTGGGGCCACTGTTTTACATTAGAACCATACAACAGACCCCTTAATTACAGGGACAGGAACCAAGAAGAATTAGGGCGTTAAACAGTCTTCTAAACTCTTGATTATTCACTTTCACTAGTCAATGGTATGATTCCTCTTGGAAAAGCGGCTGGAGGCAGATGTGGGATAGGCTATGTTAGGAGAATGGAGACAAGGCTGGTATATAGGTGCAGCTTGTTGTAGTCCATGTATCCCTGTGGGATTGGATCTACCCTGAGCAGCTCGGACACCAGTGGTGTTCTTCCTGGGTGTCCACTTTGCCAAGGGCACACACTGCTCCCAAACGTGTGACTGGACCAAGGAGCACAAACTGCTGCCAGGAATTTGCTTTGCAGCCCCTGTGTGTACAAGGCATAGTCAGTGAGAAGCAGCTGATGAGCCACATGTCCTGGAGCTGAGGGTCTGCCTGGTGTTCCTTAACCACTGGCTGTGCTTTTTGTGTGGTAGATGGACCCTTCGAGTGTTCCTCTGCTGGCGTGGCACTTTGTGGCTGTGCAGAACTCAGTGAACCCCATGCTTGCCTTCTGCCGAGGAGATGTCGTGCACTTTCTTCTGGTGAGCCGGGGCTGTTTTGTGCTGCTTTCAGGTGGTCACATCTCATCCACACATTCAGGGATTGAGCCTCTGTCTCAGTGACAGTGTGATACCTGAGCATGCTGGGAACAGCTGCAGCTTCCCACTGGCTTGGGAAACCAGCCTGGTGGTCACTGCTCTTCGGCTGCAGTGGTGTCCTTGCCTGAAAGCATGGGATTTATCTGTTCCAGAAGTATTGATTTGCAGTGTGTTTCTACTGGAGGTATAAGTGTTTTCAGGGAGAGCATGTGAATTTGGACACCATCTTGGTTTTTGCTTTAAAACATGAGTCTGGAAAAAAATTGTATAGAACGCTAAGAAAAGAGCTTTCAGTCCTGTTGGCGTGTGACTTGAGGGCATGGTGCTCATGCACCTGTTTAGATCTGCAGCAGTTACATATGCAAATATGGTTGTCTGGAGACAACTTCCTCCTGATTTCAGTGTGAGAGCAATACCTATGCTTCTGAAAATCTGGTATTTTGGCTTGGGAGTGCTAGGTTTGTTTCCCAACTCTGCTATCGTGTTGGACCTTAAGCTTTGTTTAAGCACCCAGATGTGTTGTCTGGATTGAATCCTCTTTCTCCTCTCTCATCTTTTTTGGTAAAACTGGGGGGGGGTGCATGTTTAAGCTTGTCTTGCTGAGATGCTTGTCTGGGGGGAGCTCCAGACTCCTGGAGTCAGTGTGGTGCCCTGTGGGAACCGAGAGGCTGAACTGAAGGAATTCTTTGAGTCTGAGTCGGCCTTGTCCGATTTCTCTTTTAGGTCAAGAGGGATGATAGTGGTGCAATACACGTCACGAAGCAGAGGCAGCTTCATCTGCACTACGATCTCATCAACTTTACTGTAAGTCTCAGTTCTACAGAAGGGTTAGATTTTTTTTTGCACTAGTTTTCTTGTAATTGTAGCCCTTAGTTCTGTGCTCCTGGCTGTATTTATCTGATGATAACTGACTGAAAATGTCCTTAAACTTGGGACTCTGTGGAAAACCAGCACAGTGTGATAATCACTTGTGAACAGGTGGTGTAGTTGTCTTGGCTTTGACACCTCTGGATAGAAAGTATGCTGGAATGTAAACAGTGTGCCAAGAGGACAAGAGCTCTGGTGGGTTGCCATTTGTCTACAGCTGTTTTTTGTGAAGATTCCATGCAACTTCTCTCCAGAAGGGCCCTCCCTGTCTCTGCCTTTGAAGTTATGCATGTGTGCAGTTGTGAAGTGGCCGTGTATAGTAACAAAGCTACAGGCCCTCCTAGAACTCCCAGTTAGGGGTACTCAGGGATATGGCCAGAGCCTATTTCCTTGGCTCTAGTGGAGAATGCATTGCTGAAATGTAGAATTTGGTGCTTTTGCAGTGGATCAACTCGCGGACAGCAGTGCTGCTGGACAGCGTGGAGAAGCTGCACATCATAGACCGTCAGACTCAGGAGGAGCTGGAGACCATTGAGATCTCGGAGGTTCAGCTGGTCTACAACAGCAGCCACTTCAAGTCTCTGGCCACGGGGGGCAATGTCAGCGAGGCCCTGGTAAGCACTGGTGGCCTGTTTGTGTTTGCAGCTGTGTTTAACATAGGCTGTAAGTGGAAGCCTGGAGGGAAAAAGCCTTTTGGGAGCATCTCAAAAGTCACACGTGGTTGTGCTGTGGGCAGCTAACAGACAGCTCATGTTTCCTTTTGTGCATTGGAGGTTGTAGGAACTGCTCCCCCTTTACCAAGGTTTGGAATACTCTGTCTAGGATAAAAGCTGATGTACTTTATTCTTTAAGAGGTTTTTTTACTTAAAACGCCACAGACTGGAGCACTGGTTACTGGCAGTCAAACTGCTGTTGTAGCAACTCTCACTTCAACAGTTGTCTTCCGATCTGTGTGCCCTACGCATTTGCTCTTTAGGAGGATATGCGAAGAAGCAGGTGGCAAGGAAAGGGCCCCCATAACCTTTTCGGCACCTGAGGGTAGACACAGAGCCCTACTTCATCATATCTTTGGGTAGCCAGAGCCCAGCAGCACTTGAAGCTGAGTTCACAAGCAGGAAGGAGTGACAGCAGAGCTCTTTGACTTACTACTGCCCAGCTATCTGTGGTGTTCTCTCTCCAGCCTCATTTTGATTTCTGCATTACAAAGGATCTTGGAAGTATATTTATGTTGCTTGGGAAATTTTACAAAAACAAAAGGCAGTTTTACTTGCTTGTGATTTTTCTCCCTGTAGGCACTGGTTGGAGAGAAAGCTTGTTACCAGTCCATCAGCAGCTGTGGTGGTCAGATATTTTACCTTGGAACTAAGGTAAGTGGGGGGAATTTTTCAGTAAAAATACAGAGCATTCACTGTTGATGGTAGCTCTTCTAGAAAAGGGCAATTTGTCTTCTGTGGAGATGTGTATTGGGAATGGGTTCTTTGTGCACTTACGTTGTGGGGTGAAGGAAATGTGCAATAATTTGGTTTTAGCCAGGGTATGGGCTGAGTAAGACATTGTCATAGTTTCACAATATCCTGGTTCATTCTGCTCCAGGGTAGGCTTAGCCTTACTTTACTGACATCTCCTCTGTCCTAATCTTCTCTGTCTCTGTTATAAATGTGCTAGGGAATAAACAGAAGAAAATAAGACAGCAGCTAAAACTGGGCTCCAATTTATACTGCTTGAGGGTTGCTTTATTTAGTTGTCTGTACTGGCGTGCTGTGGTGGGTCTATGGGGTACTACAGTCTGCATGAGCAACTGCAAGTAAATAACTTCCAATTTCTTTTTTCTTTCCTAGTCTGTTCATGTCATGACGCTGAGAAGCTGGAGAGAGGTATGTTGAGAGGGAGACTGTACAGCTTAGGCTAGAATTTCGTAAGTCTAGCTCAAAGGAGGGAGGGAGTATTTGTGAAGCATTTTCTGGACACTGCGTTCAGGATCCCTGATTGGTACACAGAGCCAGTGCTGTGGATACACTGATTTTCGTGGGGACACTGGGACTCCTGCTTGCATAAATTTGCAGGCTGAATGGAGAGCTTGTTCTCCTAAACAAGGCATCATGCCTTGCTCTGTGTCAGCTTTTGTTAGTGCCATGCATGACTTAGGAAGAGTGTGTGATGCAAGCCTTCTGTCTGCCACACAAGCATCCAGGAGTGAAAGAGAACCTGCTTCACTGGAGTTTGTCTCCAGCTGCTGCAGGAGCTGCATCATAAAATCCATCAAAGACTACCTAGAAAGTTCATAGGATTTTGGGCCCTTGTTGGTTGAAGATTTTTTTGGAACACCATTTCTCTGACAGCTGAAACCCCATCAATGCCCACAGTAAAGTTCTTAGTGATCTATTTATGTCTGTTCCTGTGTTGTACTTTTCATGTGAATCAAACAGCTGTTTTCCTTTCTGCATCACCACTTTGCAGTATGTTTATTCAGTACCTGCATGTTCTCTCTCAGGCTTTGTTTTGCAAGGCTAAGCAGAGCTCTTTCATCTCTCTCTTGTGAGATGACTTTCCCATTCCTTTCTTTATTTGTAGTCCCTGTTCTCTGCATGTCCTGTGTGCTCAGTTTCTTGAACATAGGCGAACAGTTTGCCACATACTGCTCTGGGTAAGGTCTTACAGGTGCTATGCACAGTGTCACCCCCTCTTCACAGTCTCTGCTAGATGTGTCATTTCTCATGCGTTCTTGGATCTCACTTTTCTGTTCCTTTGGCTACATGACGTCAGTGACTTGGGCACCCTGGAGATTCACTGGTGCCCTGTAGCCAAACTTATTTCTGCTGGAAGTTCCTTGTACTGTTGGGTAGCATCATTCTTCTGTTACCAGCTTCAGGGGCACACCTCTCATGTCTTTCTGTTCTTCAGTCTCACGTCGCATGCTGCCAGTTGGTCATCAGCAAACTTTAGTAGCAAATTCAGCTTATGCCTATATGTATAAGCCTTCAATGAATCAGGAATCAGCTTCAAGACTGATTCCCAAGGAAATCTGGTAGCCATTTCTTTGCGATCTCATATCTCTCCTTTAAGCAGTGACCTTCACCATTTTTCCTCTTGATTGCTTTACGGCTGTTGTCCTCATCCATGGTTATAAACTCCTTCACGTGACATTGTATCTGGACCTTTAATAGGATATGAACAATTGAGCTTTGTTGAGCTTTTAGTTACCAAGATCACTCCTCTCTGCTGGTTTTGTCTCCAGCCATTCACCACTGAATTTGGTTTAGTAAGCTGTAATGAAGAGTCTTGTTCTGATCCATGATTTCAGGTGCAGATTTTCGTGGAATTCAGAAGTCAAACACAATTTATGCTCTGAGACAACCTCTTTCTAAATTACTGTATGGTTTCTGCTGTGTTGCAGTTGTGCCTCTTTATCATAGGGGACTTAACCAAGAGTTTGAGTTGAGAGTGTGGTGATTAGGGTGAAGCTGAGAGTTAGTTCTTGCTGCAGGACAGAGTGCTGGGCTGAGACCTGGAATCTCTCTTCTCTCAGACAGTTCTTTGACACTGACCTATCATTGGAAAGCCAGTGGTGCTTGACCTTGGGTGTTAATAGTTCCTTAAAGCAGAAAATACTTGTGACTTGTGATCTACTTCAGTCCTTGCTGACCGTGAGCTCAGGAGAAAATAGCGGGTAGGATGAGTACACGGTTTGCTGAAAGCATGGCAGAATTGTTCACTGAGCTCCAAGTGATGAGGCAAGGATGGGGAATGGAAAATTTTTTTCCTTTGTTTATCAGACAGTCAATAATGCTGGGGGTCTCCATCCATCAAGCTTGAAATGTCCCCCATAGGGATTTGATGTACTGGGGCCTGACATTTCTTAGTCCAGCAGAAAATGTCCATTTGAAAGAATCTCTTTGAGATCCTGTCCTTTACTGCAGTGTGGTGAGAGCTTCTGAGGTGTCCTGTTGCCTTGCTGTTAGAGACTGTGACCTACTACTGGGAAATGTTGGTCTTAAAGGGGAGGGAATCATCTCTTCTGTAGTTCTGAGGTCCAGTATTCCTTGTTATTGTAGAGGGTTGACCACCTTCTGAAACAAGAACGTCTCACAGATGCCTTGGCTCTTGCTTGGTCCTTTTATGAAGGTAAAGCAAAGGCTGTTGTAGGTAAGTTTGGGTTTGTTTGCTTTTAACTGAAACCTCTAGGGATGGTTTTAAACATCTGCATGTACAGGAATCACTTTTTTAGGGGAAGAAAACAGAATTGAATTGAAGAAGAGAAAATAGGATGTGTTGCTTTGGGTTTGGCAGAAGCAACCTTTATATGGAGTAGTTTGATTTTTTTGGATGTTTTTTTAACCACAGTCCCTTTAGCAACTTGCTGATTTCAAATGAAAGTCAGACTTGATCTGTGTGTGACTCAATCCTGTTGTCACTTTGCCATGAAGGAGGTGGATCCAGATGTTGAATATCAAGCCTGCTAAAATATTCCTGAAGGCCATGCATGACCTATAGGTAGCTTTCAGTGTGATTCTCTGTCAGCTCTGCCAAGCAGGTCCTTTGATCCAGGTCTCTCCCCTGACTGTACAAGGAACTGAAAGAATCATGCTGGCTTTTGGCACCACGTTTCCTACAAAGGAGGTTGCTTGAGAAGTATGTTAATTATGCCAGAAACTGCCACTTGTGTGGTCGGATTTGTGCTGGACACACTGATTTTACAGCAGATAACTTCTGATGGCTTTGACAGATGAGATGCAAGTTCCCAGGACAAGATCCTGCTGTGAAATTGCTGGTGTATGAAGATGTGTCTTGTTTTAATGCATTGATATAGCACAATAAAGCAGATAGTAATGCTTTGAATAATGAAAAACTGTCTTTTTGAGTTGGCATTTACAATATTTTCCCCTTTTAGTGCACTTTATTCAGCTTCTTTGCATCGAGACCTCCTCCAGCAATTACCCTCATGTATAGTCTTTGACAGCTCTCAGTTAATTGTTCTCTCAGTGTTAAACAGCACTTGGAGCTGTTCTTGCCATTCCTGTGCTGGAACAGTCTTTAAGTGAGGAGAATAAACCTTTTGGAAGAAGAGGGGGCTAAAAGTAGAACACAAAATTGTCTGTTTACATATCCTGACCTCTGCATCTCTAGGGTAGTGGTGTTAGCATCTGAACTGTGGAGTTTTTGTATTTCTACTGGTAGCTTCGATGAGAAAAGCTTTGTTTTTCACCCCACTCCGTCATTCTTTCTAGGCTTGACTGGGGACACAAGCAAGAGGAAAGCAGTCATTGCTGACAGAGTGAGTCCCTGAGCTCTTCCCAACTGGATTTTCGTGTGTGCTGGTGTGATACTGTGTTCCTGAAAGGAATGGCTTCTTTCCTCCGTGGGTTAATCCAACTAACTCTAGAACATGTACATGTTCCTCTCTTGCTAAAACTGGGAGCAGAATTTTAGAAAAAACTTGGAAATACCATTTGGGTAGAAGTGAGGATAAAACCTGCAGCATTAGCAATCCAAAAGGCGATGTTATCATCCAGGCCTGGAGATCTCTGATCTCCTCCCAGTGAAGAGAAACCTTTTGTGTAGGTAATTCTGGAGTTCCCTGACCTTTGGTTGGCACGTGTCCATCAGTATATGACTCGCTGACTCTCAGGATGGAAACTGTGCTCTGTGTTTATGTGGGCATGGAATAAACTGTTCAACTGATGCAGTTCAGTTGTTACAGGGACTTGCTTCTGGAAGGGGTGTGTTTAAAGTACACATTTATTGCAATAATTATTTAGCTGTACTCTGTTCTTATTATTTTATTAGTAGGAAACTATGTTTTGCTGTGTAATATACTTCAGCTTAAGCTTTGGGTAAAATCATGGCCCAGATGAGCCTTGTGCTTTAGGATGTGTTCACCAGCCTGAAAACTGGCTGTTGGGCTGGCTGCCCATCTCAGTGGTCAGTTTAAGTTAGTGTAGGCCTTCAGTATCCCTCTGGGCACTTCTGTGCCATTGTCACACCACTATCTCTTGGCAGCCTCTTCCCTCTGCTCCTTCCTGCCTGCAGCACTTCAGACCCAAAACGGGACAGCAGAGTTTACAGTGCTGCCAACCCCCAAGCCAGTCTGAAATGTGCTACCAAGCTGGGCCTCAGTATAGGATTTGAATGAGTTTTCTTATTTATTGTAATTCAGATGGTTGAAATCCTTCTCCATTACACCGATCGGACTCTGAAGAAATGTCCTGACCAAGGAAAAATCCAGGTTATGGAGCAGCACTTTCAGGTATGGTGCTCCAGAGGACTCTTGTAGAAATCTTTTGCCTTTTTTAATTAACTTTGTTTTACTGCAAACATTACTTGTCTATTTTTGAAAAACCTTGCTGTGGTTCAGCTGAGCTCTCACCTGTTGTGTGCACTCATGAAATCAGGACTTGGGTATAGTGGGTGGCAGAGCAGAACCTGTGTGCCCTCTGTGCTCTGTGGGAGTGTCAGCAGAGCTTTTTTCCATAAGCACCAGCATATGGAAAACCTGTAACTGTGCCACCTACCAGCTGAGTCAGTTACCTCATTGTTTCTGCTCTGTGTTGGCCAGGCTGCGTTTCATGCTTTGCAGGATGTGCTGCTTGGCAGGATTTTTGCCGGTCAATCCCTACAACTTTCTTGTGTTTGTTTCCCAGGATGTGGTGCCTGTCATCGTGGATTACTGTCTCCTGCTGCAGCGTGTGTAAGTCTGGGCTTGCAGGCCTGTCCCCCAGAGCAGACCCCAGCACCCCAGGTAGCCCCCAGTGCTGTCTTCTGTGACACCACGTGGTGTAGAGGAATTGCATCACATCATTTCATAGCATATGTCACATCACAGTTCAGAGGAGTGCCTAAAAACCGGTACCAGTCAGGAACTCAGTACTCACACAAAACCATCTCTTAAATTTGCATTGATGTGTTGAGGAAGAAAAGTTGATTCCAACCAAGAGCCTGCCTTGATAGATCTTCCTGTCATCATCATCACTTCCCTTCTAACAACACTTTTTTTGCTGCTACATCCATAGCTGATTTATGCTGTGTAACTTGCCCCAGTACAGGCGTTGAACAGGGCATTCAGTTCCTGAGCCTGGGAAATAGAGAGAAAATGGAGTTTAATTTGAAACCCTTGGAAAGTAGATAAGCAAGGAGATTTTAATAAAATTATTTGGTAACTAAACTCTTCCTTCCTCCTAGGGATCTATTATTTAACCAGATATATGACAAGATGAGTGAGAACTCTGTAGCCAAAGGCATCTTCCTGGAGTGCTTGGAGCCATATATCTTGAGTGATAAGCTGATGGGAATCACAGCTCAAGTGATGAAAGACTTGCTGCTTCACTTCCAAGACAAGAACAGGTTGGAAAACTTGGAAGCCTGCATTGTGCATATGGATATCACCAGTTTAGACATACAGCAGGTGAGTGGTTGTGTTGCATACTGTATTGAGCTCCTCTGAATAAATCATCAGTTAAAACATCTTGTGCTTCTAAGCACAGCATGGCATGTGGGGTTTCCCTGGGTCCCTGGGATTGAATTCAGTGACTTGGGAATTGTACAGTGGGGCTATGTTTCTGTCCTGGCATAGATTAATGCATCAGCAGCCGAATGTGTTGGAAAATCCTTCAGGATTATTCCTAATCACTCTTCCCCATTTTGAGTACCTTACCTGACATCAAAGGCTGCAGGAGCACAGAAAGCTGGAGTTGTGTTTGTCAGCTTGGATACTTGCCTTTGCACAACAGTTAGTGGAGTAGGGAGGTGTTCCTGCTCAGCAGTCCTGTTTTCTAATGGCACGGCTTTCCATTTCAAGGGTGAAACTGCTTGGAAACTTGATGTCATGATTCACTAACCCAGCTAAACTACTGCAAGCAAGGTTTTTGAAGAACTGTGTTTTTAAAATTTATTCTTTAACCTCATATGAATGTTAGAATCAAGACAGTTAGATTCTATGCTTGCTGCGTGAGCAGTAAGTTGGACACTCCTTTGTGGGGTTTAGGGTCTTCACAGAGACTGGTTCTGAAAGTGGAAATTCTCATTCTGCTTTAAGTTGTACTCTTGGATGATGGAAGTGAAAGGACAGGGCCTGGAGAGTGAAAAAACTGTGAGCTAAGAGCAGGTGTGTAGCTGCCCTGTGCTTTGCTGCCTTGCAGGTGGTTCTCCTGTGCTGGGAAAACCGCCTGTATGATGCCATGATCTACGTCTACAACAGTGGGATGAACGACTTCATCAGTCCCATGGAGGTAGGAGAGGCGCTCCTGCAAGAGGGGTTACTGGAGTGTTCAGCACGCATTCTTCCTGAAAAACAGCATTTCAAACCCAAAACCTTACGTTGTTCTCTGTATTCTGTGTTCTTGCTCATTTCCATTTCAGGGGGGAAATAATGTGTGATATGTGCAGTTTATTCAACTGGATGCAGTAGAGGAGAGAAATAATTTGTAACTACTGTACTTTAGAACACCAAATTCCCTGCTAAGGCAGAAATCCTCTGCAAAGTTAGGATAGGAAATATAGTCATGTTAATTAAAAAAAAAAAGGAAAAGCAGCAGAAGATAATAACATGATTATTTAGGGAGACTGCACGTACACAATTCATACAAAAGGCCAGAAACAGCCCTTGCTCGAGGCAGGCCTTGTTCTGAGCACTTGGGAGAGATCTCTCAGCAGGAAGCACAGGACTCACTGCAAGGTTCTCTCTGAAGGCCCCGTCGATTCTGCTGGTTATTCTGGAGATGTGCCGATGGCTCTATAACCCCAATATGTTTCACCATGGAAGCACTGCTGGTGTTTTCTTAGTAGTGCTGAAATAGAGAGCTGGGACCATTGGAATGGGAAAATCTTCACCTGCCCAAGTTTCAGCAGCTGTAATCTCATTTGATTTTTCTCAGGAAGGAGGCTCTTTAGATGGTCATGATTTTGAAAAGGACTTCTGGAAACTGAGCAATAGCTGTATGAGTACAAATAACTTTGCTTTCTAGAGGCAAGTGTTTAGACAAGTCCTCATTCTACGTGCCCAAACTAGGCTTTGGTGACCCTGCTGAGTTGGCTGAAGGTTTGTTTAGTGACAGGAGATACAGGAACAGGATGTGGGGCTGGTGGGTTACGCTCTGACTGACCTCTGGGACTGCTGAACATGGCTTTGCTTTAGTGTGGCCTGCGCTTAGGGTTAGAGCTGACGGAATGAAAGCTGTTTTTTCATAACGTCAGCTGTAAAAAGCATCTTTTGCCATGTCTTGGAGTCCTCTGTGCCTTTTAAATAAAAGACATGATGGTAAAGAGTTTCTGTGGGAAGACACCCCACTGATTTCTGCTTTAAAAGCACACAGGTTCTTTGATTTGAGCTTTTCCAGCTGCTTGAGCACTGCCTTTTTTCTTGTTACAGAAGCTGTTCAAAGTCATTGCTCCCCCACTGAATGCTGGAAAGTCTCTCACAGGTACAGAATTCTTTCCCTTTGATGGTTTCTAGTTTTGATACTTGATATTTTGAATATCCCTAGTCACTTCTAACAAAGAGATGCAGAAAAGGAATACATACCCAATATAAGGGTCTTGGAGAACAGAAGAGTGTTCTAGTGCTATTTACTGTGAGTAAAGCTGCTCAACTTTGTATGATAAACTCTGTGTGTGGGAGAAGAATTGCATCTCTGTCTCTTTTCTTGTGAAGAAAGGGTGACAAATAATTTTTGTTTTGTAGATGAGCAGGTGGTGATGGGCAACAAGCTGCTTGTATATATAAGGTAAGGTCCTTCAGAAAATGTGAGGTGTTGCCTAGTGGTGGCACCAGATTTTAAACTTGCTGTAGTTGCAGAACATTATTGGGAGCTTCAGGTTCTGAGAGACAGTAAAATAGCAGTGGATACTCACTACAGCTCACTTAAATTTACAGTCTCTTCTTGTTGCATGTGGTGTGTGTGAATAGGAGGGATCAAGTTGGAGGCTTAGACCCCAAGTTACTGCTGATGTACATTTTTAATTTCACAATTTAGTTAGAGTGGGTGTTTTGTGCGAGACACAGAGCTCCTTGACCAAGGGCTCTGTAGCCTCATGTTTTGTAGCAGGCCATGTTCTAGCCCTTTCTGCCCTGCCTTTTGGGATATCTGTGCTCAGCTGCTCCTTGCTGCATTCCCTGTCATTTGCAGGAGCTTGCACAGGAGGGGTTAATTAGTGAATTCCTCTTTCTGGAATCTATGCAAGATTGTGAAGTTAGCTTCTGCATTACTCCAGCTTTCTAAAATTGAAAATTTTGTGAGAGATACTGAGTTTTCCCATTACTTTCCTGCTGTAGAATGACATCCCTTGCATGCAAATTCGTGCAGTGTGTTGGCTCAGTGTGTATTAACAGCAGTGCTGCCTGGGATGCTTCTTGCTTTCATGATTTACAAAATAAATTTATTTGCCTTGTGTTAAGAGCATCCTAAAAATTAAGTCAAAAAATGAACAGATTTCAATCTCTTTAATGTCAGGTTGTATTAAAATGCCTTTCCCCTCCTTTTCTGTAGCTGCTGCTTGGCAGGCCGTGCTTATCCGTTGGGTGATATTCCTGAAGATCTAGTACCTTTAGTGAAAAATCAGGTGAGAAACCGCTCAGAAGGCAACTTTCCTATATGAGGTTTTTAGAAGAAGCTGCATGAACCTTATTTTATGGGTTTGCAAGGGAAAACTGTTATCAATCTGATAACTGTGTCTCTGTGATATGAGTGTGTCCCACTGTAAATACAAAATTAGTCTTTAACAGATGAAATCAAACAGTAGTTGCAGTCTGAATATTTAAACTTAATATTTTTCTTCCAGTTGTAAATTGGGGTGTGGGAACACAGAGTTCTCAGTTGATTGGGCATTTTGCCTTATTCTTTACCACAGAGTTACCAGAAATGTGTTGCTGTTTCTTCGTTGTAAACTTAATGTGTCAGATATGGGATAGTCTTCCCTGTTTTCAAATGCATGTGACAGGATTGACACTGGGGAGAAAAGTCTCTTAGTAGCTCTTGGTTGTAGGTTTCTTGAAGGCTTTTGACTCCTTTGGACTAATCTGACAATTTCTTGAAACAGAGGATGTTTCTAATCATAATTTTCTGTGCTCACAAAACTTCTTCCTGAGTTTCTGTCTGGTTTTACCACAAATTTTTTTTGTGTGTGTTTTTAGCATTTCACTTCAGTTTCAGGGTTCTAGTGAGAGGAAGTGCTTTTTCTTTTGCACTTTCACTTTGCAGTACAATAGATCAGCTGTTTTTTGAATGTGGGGTGGGTTTTTATTTGTGGTGTTTCTTTGTTTGGGTTTTGTTTTGTAATCCAGAATTTGTAGCTCTATGTGTATGGTAGCTCTGGGTTCCTGCAGCCCCTTTCCTCAGTGGCTGTGCAGACCAGTCTACTCCCCTTTGCTGGGTCAAGCACTGGCTGTTGCCCTCTCCCAAGGTTGTTGGGTTGTCCTCTGCTCAGGCTCTGAGGGAAAGCAGGAGCCCAGTCAGCAGCAGCAGCTCTGGGAAGAGCCTTCCAGCTTCTCCTTTCTGTGGTTCCTGGTTGTGTTCCTGAGAGCTGGCCTTAAGTAACACCTTTTTGTCTGGTGGGTTTGTTTTGTTTTCTTAAGCATTCCTAGCTGCCAGATTGGGATTGAGGAGGCCAGCAGGGAAGGTGTGGATCTGAAAGGCAAGCTGCTAATTCCTGCTGGATTCACTGACACTGTGCTGACAGAAAATTAACTCAGAACAGGAGTAAATGAGGGAACATGACACTTGCTGAGGGTGGCTGGGAGAGCACATGGCCTGTCAGTTGTCTGTGGGATCCCAGTGTGTACCCAACATGTTACTCCCGGGTGCTGCTCCAGCCTGGAGCTGCCTGCTCCCTTCCTGCTGGCAGCCAGCTCTGCTGTGTGCCTGGTTGAGACACCTGCAGCTGGCCCTGCCCTCTTGGTTCCCTGGGATGGTCTGGACACCTCTGTCAGGAACTCAGTAAAGGGAGTTTATTTTGGAAGATGCCCTCAAATTTCATGAACTGCAAAGTCAGGAGAGACAGAGTTGAAAAGCATCTCAGTCAGTCTTTGCAGTGCCAAAAGGTTTGTGCCTCACAGTGAGGGGGCAGATTGACTGGCTCTTCTCAAATGAACTGCTGACAAGGAGAGGAGCTATGCCCTGGATAAGGAGGAGTTGCACAGCTTCCCAGGAAAGCTGCCAGGAAGGGGAGGGAGTTTTCTAATTTCACACGCTTCTGTCTGCAAGTATAAATAAGCCTTTATTTTTGTTTGATCTTAAATTTTGATTGATCTTAAATTGGTTGGTGTGTCTAAGGAGGGGGATATTTTTCCTGCTGACAAGCAACAGAAAACACCACTTGAATAAGAACTGATGGACTCCTAAGGGGCTTTAAAGCTTAAGTGCAAAGCAGGTAACGGTGCTGCTTTCCCACGCACTTGTGCTCCCAGTTATCTGAAATCCATAGATCTGCTGTCTTTGCTTGCCTTGTCCTTGCAGGTGTTTGAGTTTCTGATCCGGCTGCACTCAGCTGAGGGCTCTGTGGATGAGGAGGTGTATCCATATGTTAGGACCCTGCTGCACTTCGACACGCGAGAATTCCTCAATGTGCTGGCTCTGGTAAGAGACCCTGGCTTTCTGAGAGGAAAATGCAGTGCCAGTTCTCCCATGATCAGTGAGGTTCCTGTCAATAAATCCATGCTTTAGCTAAACCAGGAGTTACTGGCTTGGGGCAGGAACAGTTCTGGTGCTTGTTCCATAAGATATCAGAGGGAATCACAGTAGTCCTTTGTGGCCTTGAATACAGAGTGATGATCGCGACATTACACAGTGAAAGTTCTGGCAACAGAGGCTGTCTTTAAAACAGAGGTAAAACAAAACTAATGTATTTGTAAAGAGTGTTCTAGTACCTACCTCTATCTCCTGCATGGAAATCTGTCTTTCTTATTTTCCAAATTTCTGGAATTTCCTATGTCTATTTGGACCCGTTACTTTTACCTGAATGTGTAAAAACCATTTTGGTAGTTACAAAAGAGCAAATTGTATCTTGGAACCTGCTGTTTAGGGATATGCAGAGAAAGGACTTAAACCAGCATTGTCTGCTTTGTGATGTGGCTGTTGCTTTGTGTTTGCTGTTATTCTGAGGGATTCTGTTCAAAGTGTCAGTGTTTTGCCTCTTGCAGACTTTTGAAGACTTTAAGAATGACAAGCAAGCTGTGGAGTATCAACAGAGAATTGTGGACATTCTTCTGAAAGTGAGTGTGCCTAAAAATGAACTGTGCTTGTATCTGACTGATTGTATGCAATGCTTTGCAGTACAGCCTGTAATCTGGGGGAGGTGCTTCCAGTCCTGCCCTGGCTGACACCTCTGAGGAGGTGCTGGGCAGGAGCATGGATTCACCTCAGCCAAAGCTGTCGGTTGGATATTCAGAAGTGATGATTCATGCACTTTAAATATGCTGACAGAGAGGTTCTTCTTTCCTGCGATTTCACCTGGGTGGTACTTTGTCAGATTTCTCGTCTCTGCACTGTTAAGCTTATTTTTGTCTGCTTCTCATTGGATCTACTCCCTGATTCCTTGTGAGCAGGTAAAAAGGTCCCAGGTATCCTGTGCTTGGCAGGGTGCCACTGCTTTTCTGCTGAATCCCTGCCCCCCATGCCTGTAAATGCTATGTTTGGGATGCAGCATTTCCAGGATGACAGGCCTACCTTTAGTTTAGGAAAGAAGAGGAATGTCAGTTATCAGCCTGGTGCTCTGGAAATCACTTGTCATCCCCAGCCCCTGTTCCCAACAATGGATGTTCCCATTAAAAGCTCTTGCTGCCAAGCGCCGTTTGCTTTCCCCTCCAAGCTGTCACCATTAATCATGAGTGACTCCACTTGGAAGCTGTTTATGTATAAACATACCATAAGTAGCATTTCCCTGTCCCTGTCATCACTGATAGATGAGACAAGGGCATGGTGAGTGATTTGGGTGGCAGTGCTGCTGCAGTGAGACAATGCCACTGTGAGGGGTTTTGTGAGCTGCCCAAGCAGGACGTGGCTCTCAGGGGTATTTTATCCCTGTGCTGGCTCAGCCCCTCCGGTTTCTGTCCTGAGCTGCTGTCAGCAGGAGGTGGCACACTGCAGCCGTGTTCCAGAGCTGCTGGGGATGTGTTCCTGTCATGGCACCAAGAGCAGGAGGGCAACTTGAGAAGGGCTGCAACATTGCATCTTCAGGCAAACAATGTGGTGTTACGAGAACTGTAAGTCCTTTGGTCTGGAATCTGCTGTCCTTCAGGATAAAAATTAAAAACTCTTGTAACTTTCAATTTAAATTTGTCATTAGCAATAAAGAAAACACCTAGGAAACAGCTGTGCTTTTGAAATAGTTTGGTGAATGTAGACATTCTGCTAATGCTGATCAAAACTTTGCCAAATGTATCATCGATGTGGCTGGCCTGCAGCCTCTGGGAGGTTGCTCTGTTCCAGGGTGCAGTATGTTCACCTTCACATAGACTGACCAGGACCCAGTTTGTGGAAAACAAAGGTAAAATTAATAAAACAACCCACATACTTCAGTGAATAATATGTCAGTAGTTTTAGGTAGTGCTATTCTGACTAGGCTTCTGTAAGAAATAACCTTTTTAGACAGAAAATGAAAACTAAAAAAGAATGATTACATTAGCTGGTGTTTCAAGCAGGGCTCTGCTTGATTCTCTAATGTGTCTGGCCTGCGTGCCTCACTTGTCTCACAAAACCATTAGCATCTCGTGGGGGTCTGGAACTCTGGGTCACTTGAAGAAATCAATTTACTCCCCCCAGCTCTGACTGAATGAGGTTATAAACTGTGACCTGCTCCATGGCGAGGCTTTGCTATAGCAGTTCTTAGATCTTAGCTGACAGAGTTGTCCAGGTGATGGATTTCCTCCCAACTAAACACACTGCTCTTTGAGGGGACTCTCTAAACAGGGGCATTTCACTTTCACTTAGGCTTAGGATTTTTTTTGAAGCAGGAGACACCAAGTCAGGACCCATCCGGCTCGTGTTTTATATACCAGACTGGTGAAAAGCACTTCTTGGGTTTCCAATCCCTTTTGTAGTGACTCTTAGATATTCCTTTTTTCTGTAATTTCAAGTCAGCACAGCCTCATGTTTCTCTAAATATTGTTAGACTAACGCTAATTTAATGTGAGAAAAGCTTTTCCCCAAACCTGCAGTCGTTTCTTAGCTATTAGAGTAGTTCTTTGCATGCCACAGTTGAAGTGGTAAGTGCCTGGGGCTTGAAATGAGGTGTTTAGGGTTGTTTTCTCCTGTAATAATTATACTTTAACAATGTGACAACATTTCTCTGCTCAGAAGCTGTTCCATGTCCCATGATTAACCCAGGCTACAGAGGCAGAGATAAATGTGGATTTAGAGCCTCTTCAAATCTGAAAAACAGGGACATGCAAGAATTTTTCCCTTGAGTTTATGGCAGAGAGGTGGAGCCTCTTCAGCTTTGGGACAGAAGTGCTTTAGCAAGGACACATCCACTGTCTGTGTCTTCAGCTGAATGCTGTGGAAGGGGACTTGTGTTTGACCTTCAGGATGGACTAACGGCAGGAGGTGTCTGGGGTAGGAGGAGACATGATGGCTCACAGGGATTTAATGGTGTTCCAGTTACTTTCCCAAAAGCAGCTGCAGAATCAGTCCTTTGTAGGTTTATTTTTTCCTTTTCTCTCCAAATTCTCAGGTCATGGTGGAGAATTCTGACTTCACCCCATCACAGGTTGGCTGTCTCTTCACCTTTCTTGCCCGGCAGCTCGCCAAGCCCAACAACACCTTGTTTGTCAACAGGACACTGTTTGACCAGGTGAGTACTCCTGAGTGTGTGTGAAATTCCAAGCAGGATGCAGCACTGCAGAAAGCATGGCCAGTGTTGTAGATGGGAGCAGGTCTGGAGGTACTGGTGCATTATAACCAGGTGGCATCTTGCTGGGCCATTGCTGTGGTTTCCCAGGAGCAGAGTAGGACAGACCATGGAAGCACAGTACACTATGTTTCAGCTTGGCTGGAACTGTGGGAGAAACAGCATCTCATCCTAGGAAGTGTTCAAGGCCAGGTTGGATGAAGCTCTGAGCAATCTGGTCTAGTGGAAGGTGTCCCTGCCCATGGCAGAGGGGTGGGACTGGATGGGCTTTAAGGTCCCTTCCAACCCAAGCCAGTCTGGGATAAGGGGTGTCAACTAAAATTACATTAGTGAGCTTATAGAACATGTAAATGTAGTTGGTAAGTTTTAGTTGGTGGCCACTACCTTCTCTGCTGTTTGAAGAAGGCATTTGCGCCAATGCATGCCCAAAGCTTGCATGAGTTAACTTTATATCCCAGCTTAAGTCCCAGAAATTCCTGGGACTGAGGAGGAGGCTTCACTGGCTACAGCAGTTGTGTTGTGATGATGATAGAGATGTATGAGCACTAATAAAAATGAATTAGAATATCTTGCTCCTAATTTAAGACTGAAGAATTCTGTGGAGGCTAAACAGATTTGGATTAAACACTTTCATTCCACATATATTAAGTTTTATGAATTACATCATTTCCTGTTTACCTGATGAGACGGCACAGTCCAAGAGAGAGGGTCAGTGTAGTGGTGCCAGCTGTTTGGTGTGTAATCTGAAGCAGAAACATGGGATTCCCTGAGTTCTTCTATATTCCCTGGCTTCCCTAAAGTTTGATTCTAGATCCTGGTGCAGACTCTTGTGTTTCCCTCCCAGGAGTCTTTCAGCAGTTCTCTGCTATTCCAGTATTCCCAGTTTGGTTCCAAGACCAGGTGCATTCAGATAGCCCTGTTGTGTAGTGGTTTGCTGTTGCCATTGCTGGTGCTCAGGGTGTGCTGGTCAGTTTGTGCTCCCAGCTGTGCCAGCCAGGCCTGGCTCACACCAACCTCTACCCCTGGCACAGGTGCTGGAGTTCCTGTGCAGCCCAGATGATGACTCCCGGCATTCTGAGAGACAGCAGGTAAGAGCCTTCCAGGGAACGCTCCTTGGAGCACCAGGCAAGGCCAGACTGTGGAGCAGCCTTGGAGTGGAGTGGGTGTGGGCTTTGGGTCACATGCAAAGACATGGGCATGGAAAAAATGGGCAGTGCTGGGCCCAGCAGGAGGGAAAGGTCCCACTCCAGCATTGCCTGCAGGAGCAAGAACAGAGGCAGGGAGGTTCTCGATAAGCACATGACCTTCCTAGTAAAAGGACAATCAATTAACAAATCAGTGCAGTCAGCCCTGTGTTCTTACCAAGTTTAATGGAGCAGGAGCAGTGTACTTGTAGTGGCACTGGCTGTTCTGTTGCTGCCCTGTAAATAACTGGTGTTCAATCTCTGCAGGTCCTTTTAGAGCTGCTCCAGGCAGGAGGGATCGTGCAGTTTGAAGAGAGCCGCCTTATCCAAATGGCAGAGAAGGCTGAGTTGTGAGTTGCTGGACACAATATATGAAAACTGTCCTTAAATCTCTTCCACAGCTCTTTTTTGGCTCCACTTTTCTTGTTTCTACTTCGCAACTGTGTTTGGGATTATTTTCCCTCTGCATTCACATTATGCTTCATTTAAGATGTTCACATTTAGTCCCAGACTTTCTTTCCTGGGTGCTCTCAGAGAAAACATTGTTAAGAAAAGAAGGGGTAGAACTATGGAAACCCTTCAGGAGAAACCCTGTGAGACTTGATGAGTTTTGACATTCCCTATCCTAGAGCCCAGGCTGTGTTCAGAGGTACATTGGAATGCTGTATCCCTGGCAGATGGAGCTGCCTGGTTGGGGTGAGACCCACAGGTGTGTTCAAAAGCATGAAGGGGTCTGGAGCCACCCCCATGGTACTCATTTTAGAACTGAGTAGGAGAGACAAAAACAGTGTCTGGAAAGGCTGAAAATTTCCAGCATCTCCTTTAGATACTTTATGATTCCAGAAAGAGTCTGTTATGCCAAAATAGAGCCAGCCAGGCAGAGCATCTTCATCCAGGCCATGAGTTTGGGTGTTACATGAATGAATCCACCATGCTTCAAAAGACCGAAGGGAGAGCAGTGCGGGGTGTGCCATGTCTGTTCTCCTGTGTGTCCTAAGAGGAGTAACTCAATCAAACTTTTCAGATTCAGTAAACACATTTTTTCTCCTTGCTTCAGAGAATTTGACAGCCAGGCCCCCCAGCTCAGTCACTTCCATCAGAGCTAAAAGGTCTATAGTTTAATATTAATTATCAGACTCTTCATTTTGTTTGACTCAGTTACGTCTGATTTTATGTAAAGTCTCAAAATATTGAAGATGTTTATTAAAATATGAAGGTAGGAAGCTGTGTCATAACACATTGTTGAGTCATGTTCAGTGAGTTTCTTCAAATTAGTGTAGTGGATTGACCTAGCTTAGAGCAGAGTGTTGTGGAAACAAAGAAGATAATTTCTGACAGCAGAACCTGTGAGATCTGATTTCATTAAGGATTGTTGTCCTCTGTCCCTTGCCTCTCCCCTTAGTAACTACAGTTTTCTCTGTTTTGTGTGATAATATCCCAGAAGAGGGAGGTTGATGGGCAGGTTGGCCTGGGGCTGGTATGAATGGCGCTCCAGCACACTGGAGCCACCCAGCCTGTATGCTGAAAACCTCAGTGTAAGACACTTCCGAATGCTGCCTACCTCTTGTGCTGGCTCAGCTGAGTGGTTTTCCTGACATGGGAATTTTCCCTTCCTTTCAGCTATCAGATTTGTGAGTTCATGTATGAACGGCAGCTTCGCTATGACAAAATCATCGGCTGTTACCTGCGGGATCCCCTGAGGAAGGTGAGTAACTCTGGTGCTCCTGGCCTTTCTGCTTTGTGGCCATGCAGCCAGTCCTGCTGGCCACAGTGACTGGGCACAGCTGCCTTGCTCTTCTAGCATAGTTACCTTAGAAATGCCCTTAGCAGTTGAGGTTTCTTAGTTACAGGCAGAGCTGTTTGTGGTTGTCTAGTGGAGAGGAGCTGATTTTTTTTTTAAACCTCAGAGTTTTCCTTTCTTTTTAAATGTAGTGCTAGTACATCAAACCTGAGTGCAATGTGGGATTTACTGTAGATGTGGCTAACTGCAGTACTACTTTGTTTCTGCCGTTGATCCCCACATTTCTTCCCCTGGATACAGGCTCTCTGCCCTTATCGTCTCTCTGCCATTGTCTTCTGCATGTGTCTCAGTTGCATTGCTGCCACAGTTTTTGAGGTATTCCCTTCCCTACCACCAACAGAAGCTGGGATGAGAGTCTAGGAAATGTGACCTCGCCAGGTCCTTATAAACCCACAATGCTAAACGTTGTGTGGGTGAAGGAGTCAGAAGAGATGGTTGTGATAGTGAGGTGGTTGGAAATCATGACACAGGAGAGCACCTGAGCTGGGGACTGTGCAGGAGAGCCTGGGAGAGAGGCCAGCATCAGGGAGGAACTCAGGAATGTGCTGGGAAAACTGAGCTACTCTCTGGCAGAGTGTTCTCTCTGCCTGTGCTCCTAGCTCAAGTGATGTCCTGTCCTTTTTCCCTCTGGGCAAGAGGGAGACATTTCTAATAGGGGAAGAAAAATTCTCTCTGACCTCAGTGCTTAACACATTAGCATCAGGTTCTTCTCAGCTCTCTTTTCCTGGCAGTTCTTCAGGAACTCTTTAGGGACATACAGCCTCCCTGCAGATAACTCATCCTGGCCTGCTCAGTGAAGAGTAGCCCTGAGGTCATCTCAAGGCTGTTGGAAACACCCTCCTTTCCAAAAGCCAGTGCTGTCAGTGGTGCTGCAGAACACACCACAGCATTTGTGGGTTTGTGCCTTACAGGAAGAAGTTTTCAACTACATCCACAACATTCTGTCCATGCCTGGCTACAGTGCTGAGGAGAAGCAGCTGGTGTGGCAGAAAGCTTTGGACCATATAGAGGTAGGTACAGTACATCCTGCACCCATGGTCCCTCAGCTCCTGCTAATGGCTCTTGGATCTGCTGAGTGCTTTTCCATAAGCACAGGTGTCCGGTGCTGAGTCACAGCTGTTGAGACAGCTCTGACCTAAGCTCAGTGCTCTCACACATTAATGTAAGTGCCTCTCTTGGATTCAGGCTGGCTTCCTTGGCTTCCTGGTTTCAAGTGCTGCTCTTTGGATAATGGAGCCTTCTCAGGGGGTGATGGGTAGTGAGTGCTGTGGAGCAGGGGAGGGATCCATTAGCAAGTGTTCCATCTCCTGAGCATGCAGCAGCAGTAAGGCAGGCTCTGGGCATCACTGACCTCACAGCCTGTGGGTTCCAATTCCTCATCCTGTTTCCTCACACTGATAAGTGTATTCAGCACTGGTGCCCTGGCACTGCTAACTCTGGGGGACGATAGGGTCGTGACTTCTCTATAAGACACAGGCTGCTGCTAGACTTCTCGAGCTAATAATTTTTCCCATGTCTTCCATCTCTGTCTGCTTCAGGGGATGGAGATGTGTCTGAAATGATTGTCCAGTCAGTAGATGTGGGGAATCCATAATTTTTCTAGTTCCTATAAGGTGCTGTCAGTTCCTGCAGGGGTGATCTGGAGATAAGCCAGAAAAATAATTCTGTCTGTAAAACAAGCCTTGCAGACCACACTCCTTAGCAGAAAATGACCACAGAATCTGTATCCGGTGAGGCAGACAAAAAACTAATGGGCACACCCAGAGTACTTTCAGTTTCTACCAGCATCTGCAAGTAGTGCATGACTAATGAGAAAATGGACCAAGAGGGAGAGTGATTCAAAAGGCAGTGCACAAAGAAGCCCTGTGAATGCAGCTGTCTGACATGTGGCTCACTGAGCTTGCAGCCCCTCTCCAGAGGCACTGGTGGGGCTGTGGGACTGGTGGGGATGGTTGTGCTGGGGCTGAGCAGGCCTGGCTCATTGCAACCTCATCAAAGCAACTGGGGTTCCAGGTTGGGCAAGCTGCTGTCTGCTCTTCTGGTTCTTGTGTCTGCTTCCTTTTACTGCATCCCTGGTCCCCCAGAGAGCTGCTAGGCAGGTGATGGGCTCTGTGGATCACCTTTCTTAGGTGCTGTCACTGAGATCAGCTCCCTGTTTCCTTCTGGCATCTTCTGTTTCCCAAGATTGGTAAACAGTATATAAAATTCCATGTGATTTAGCAGCCTGGTGGCTGCTGTGGGCTTTTGTCCTTTTCCATTGTGTTAATCCTGCTCTCAGACATTCGGAAGACTTGAAACAGTAAATAACACTTTACTGGAGTGGAGCTGTGATTTCAGCTCTTAGGACAACTGTCATTTGCTGAGGTATGAATGCAGCAAGCCAGCCTCTTCAGGCAAAATTAGCAGTGTCTAGGGAGGATTTCCTGGTGATTGTATGGCAGAAAGTGGTGTTTCTGATCAGTGCCACTTCTCATTTTTCCCATCATTCCACAGCCATTGTTCCTTGATGTTTGTCTTTAAAAAAATGAACTCTGTTCTCTTCAGTCACAGTACTGGTCCTTTTCTGCCTTCATACCCTCATGCCTTGTGTCAGTACTGTCCCCTCAAGGGCTGTCTAAGCAGTACCATGTTTTCAGGTTGTTCAGACCTGGGAGAGGCTGGAAACCCAAGCATCAAAGATTTTGTTGGGGGATGGGCTCTGAAGGTTGCACTGATTCCAGGCAGGGAGATTGGGCCAGCTCCCTCCAGCCTGCCAGTCCTACCTTCAGCAGTCCTGGAGGCTCCCAGGGAGGGTTTGTCCAGAGAGAGAAATAGATTAAGGCAGTCACACTGCATCCTTTCTGTGTCCCTCTGCACTGCTGTGCTTAAGGTCTCCTGGGTTTGGATTGCCTGGGTTTGTGTGGTGAAAGAGTCATGGGGACGCAGTGAAGGGCTGAGCTTGTGCAGTAAAGCTGTGGGGTCAAGCACTGCAGAACTTCTTATGGAGCAGGCAGGTTTTCCTTTGGAAACCTCACCAAAGGCATCATCTGTGACAGCTCTTCCTGAAGAGCTCAAGGAATGGTCAGGCTCTTCCTTGCTTCCCTTCACCCCAGTCTGTTGCTGGCATTGGCTGCATTCAGTGGCTTCTATGTCTGTCTGGAGGCCAGGCTACTGCTAAGGAACTTCTTCAGTTTGGGTTTTTTTCCAGATGTACGTTTCTGAAAATGTTCTTTCTTTACTGCTGTAACTGTTGTTTTTGTTCAGTAAAGAAATCTTTTCTCGTTTTTAGGTTCAGCAGGGGCTTTTGGGAAGAGTTACCAGGTGCACAGTATTGTTTTGTAGCAGTTGCTTCTCATTTATTTGGAAGCGTGGATGCATTTGGGAGGGTTAGAAGCAAAAAGCTCACATTGTGGGTTGTGTAAACTTGTATGATATGAAGCCTTTTAGCTCCAGCTTGACAGAAGGCAAAACCACAGGCATCTAAACGATTTTTGTTTCCTTGTATTACAATAAAGAAATTGCTTTTTCATGTCTGGACAGGTATCAGTTATGGTGAACAGTTACAGGAAACTTGCTTTTAAACCTCTGGTGTCGTTCAGTTCAAGCCAGTTAAACACTGTTCCCATTGGACTGAGAAATTCCCAGGGGTTGGTTGTTTCGCCTTTCCTGCTGGCTCACAGTTGGCGCTGGGAATATCTTGTTGGCAGGGGGTAAAGGCAGTTGTCAGAAAACTTGATGAATGACTTCCTCTCCTTAGGACGGAGATGGGTTCTTGGTGTGAGGAGTTTTGTATTCTTCAAGGCCTGGTGTGTAGCAAAATCATCAACTTCCAAAAATCCCTTTTTACCAACTGCCCTTCTTCTATTTTTTCTACATCTCTCTTTGTGCAATGATGTTTGTTATCTTACACTTGCATGTAGGCAAAGGTGCGGTTACAGTATGGATGGGCTCGGTGATGCTGCGTAATTATATTGCCTGTGAAATCAAAAGGAATTAATTTGGTTGTGTTTCCCTCCCCAAAGGAGCTGCTGGCACTGAGCCCAGGTAAAGCAGCTGACCTGGCAGCCATTCACTTCAGCGAGCAGATCGAGAGCATCATCTCAAACCTGCAGGTGAAGTGTCAAACTCCATTAGTTTGGGGCTTCTGTACAGTGGAGATGTCATTCCTGTAGGAAATGATTGCTAAGAGTCATGGTGAGTTATTGCTATGTCAGAAACAGAAGGAAAACAGGCTATAGCTACTCACTTATAGGAATTGCTACATCTCAGTTGTTTGGCCTGTTTGTAGAGTTCTGGCCATAAAAATGTATGATCTCGGAGGCTGCTGGTTGCAGCTTTTAGTTGGGGTTCAGTATGGCTTGGAGTCCCAGAGCAGAGTTGTCAGCAAACACAACCTCAGAATATTTGTGCAAGGCATGCCTAAAGCAGCTCTTTCAACAGGCACCACCTGGGAACTGTGTTTTCTTCAGTGGATATAGTTCAGGGATCACTGCTTTACAGCACATTATTTAAAATAACAATACTCTGTCTCCTTCTGTTGTACAGGACCAGTTCTTGCTCTTCCAGTTCTTGAGGAGTCTCCTTGATCCGAGGTATGTAGGAAATTGGACTGTTTACAAACCGCAGCTTGAAAACATGGATTAAAATTAATTCCTGTTAAACAATGTATCAATAGCCAGCCTACGGCCAAGATCAGGCTTAGGGAAGGTGACCTGCTCCTCAGGTGCCCCAAGCTGAGAAGGACAGTCCAAAGAAGCATTATGGGGAGTGTCCTTCAGGGGAGTCCCTGCCAGCTTCTTGTGTGGGAAGTGCTGTGGGCTCCAGTGCATGGAATGTACTCCCTCTGGCATGTGGAGGGGAGCTTGGGCACTGCTGCTCCAGCTGCTCCAGAGGGCTGTGGAGTGGTTACCCTGGGGATGGAGCACCCACTTCTCTTCTCAGCAATGGCAGTTTCTGTTCTCAACCCACTGCTTTGGTTACTGGACCAAGGTGCCCGAATTTAACATAAACAGCAGAGTGTTTTGGTCAACTGACATTTTTAATTTGTGTCTTCTTTCAAAACTGCTGCCATATTTCACTGCAAGCTCCTTTTTTTAACTACTTGCTTGCTCCTATTCTTTCAGTGGTTCAGCACTGAGTGTTCTCTTTCTGTTAAATCAGTATCAAATGCTACAAGACATTTATATGTGCACAGCTCGAGTTGCTTTCGAGCAATTGTTAATGCGACTGAGGGAGAGATCTTGGTTTGTCAATTAGTTACAAATTAATTGTGCTTAATGAAGAGGAGGAGTAGGAAAGGCAATATTATCTAAGTGCAATTGACAATGTTTCAATTTTTGTTGAAGTAGAATAAAAAGCATGCTTTGGAAGCCAGAACCTGGAATTAATCAATCACCTCTTGGATTCTGTTAGCGTGTAAATTAAGGAGAGAAACCAACCAACCCAAACCAATGCCAAAACCCCAAATATATGTTTTGTTGTTTCCTGAGTTTTACAAACATGTTTGTGTGGAAGATGTTTATTTCCGTACCTCTTGTTTTCTCCGGGGTCAAAACAAAATCAAAAAGTATCTTGGTTGGATTTTATAGGAGAGAAATCAGATGATTTAGTTAATAAATGATTAATTGGAAAAAAAAGAAGTTAAGCAGAAATGAAGCCCAGCTGGATGTTAAGTAGGACTTTGTTTATCCTGTGGTATCACTTGCACCCAGTGAAGGTAGTAATTAACCTGGATTTTAATCTTATGCACAGAGTGCCTCCCATAATCTCTGAGTAATAAACGTATCTAATTTCACTCTACCATAATTAGAGCTAAATACACCCATTTCTCCTGTAGTTAACTTCTAATCACAGGCAACATGTGATGTGTTCAAACCCGCAATGGGGAGCAACTTTCTGCATCTGATCTTCTCATAGGTCTCTGCTTTTCCCTCAAGGATGATGTTCCATGTGGTGCAGTAGGCCACATGGCTTTTTCTTAATAACACTCAGATCCTGAGGTCTGTTCTCAGTGCTTTGAAGTTGTTTTCTTCTAAGACGTATTGAAAGGAGCTGAACTGTATCCTGGAAGAGGCAGGGAAGGAGGGGTAATCTTGCTCTGCGGACCCAACTGCAGATGCACCTACACTTTGTAGTGTATTTATACATAAAATAGTGATTCGGCTCTTCTGAAAACATCTGTCTCTTTTCATCCAATCTAAATGTTTATATGCTTTTGTGAAGCAATCTTCTTGTTAAAATAAAGACTCTTAGAGCAGTAAATGAGCTTTTTAAGGTCTCAAATACAAAAGATTGCTTGATCATATGGGGACAAGACTCATCGTGCTGGTCTAACTATCTGAGTTGGTGGAATTGCATTAGGGATTAATTTGGCTCATTTAATTTAGCTAGAGATTTATTTTTAAGGAGGTGGAAGGGGGAAGGGAGGAAACGGGGTTAACAGGAATTGCCCGGGGAAATTAAAACCAAATGTCTGTATGTTTGTAGCATAAAGCAGCCCCAGGAAACAGAGAATGTAGTAGGGATTGCTCAGCTCATTAATCACAGTCTCTGCTACATTTCCATTTTAAACTGTTGAGTTTTTTCCTCTAAAAAAACCCAACACAGTGAAGCATTGTCTATTGGCATTTGTGTTTATATATTACACCAACAATATTAACTTATTTAGCAACACAGTGTTCTGGTTTATAAATGCAGTAACAGAGTCCTAAACCTATGAGGGTTTGTCCCAAAGGCTCTCCTCTGTGCCCAGCTTCCTGTGACACTTGCAGGGCTCCCTTGTGCCAGGTTTTTTGAGAAACCAGTGCTTCTCTCTTGATTTTTGGAAAGAGTATGGCAGGGGAGACATTGGATATAGGTGTATTTGGGTGAACGCAATCCTGTGGAGCTGAGCAGGACCTGCAAGTCTGAGGACTGTAGATTAGTTTTAGAAATTATCAAAGTCCAGCTTTCTTTCCATTGTCTCTTCTCTGTGTTTCTTGATGAAATAAATGGCTGAGGTAAGGGTGAGCTTGCTCATGAAATCGTGAATACTTGGTGCCGGAGTTATTTCCGGACTTGAAAGTTTGCTCTCATGCTATAGATGCATGACTTGCCACTTTTCCTGTCTTGGTAGATGTGAGATCATTTTAGATAGAGAGTGTTCTATTTTAGTCTACTCACAGAAAGAGGAAAGCACTCACTCCTTTGCAGGCGCTGGGGGAGTTTACAGGGTGTCTGTTGTGGGAGGAGTGGATGGTGAATGCAGAATTCAGGGTCCTTGTTTGGTCTTTCAAGGTCCATTCTTCACTCTCAGAACACAATTGTTTGGGCACAGTTTATGTATAGTCGTGCCCACGCTTTGAACACAGTGATCAGTACCTGGTGAGGCTTTTGTTTCTGGACATGTCACATTTATAATCATTGTAATCACAGTAAGCTGCTCTCTTGGCTTGCTCAGGGCACAGCATTCTCCTGGCCTTTCTTGGATGGTAATATGTCTTTTGTAGCTCCCAGGAAATAAAGGATATTGGATATCAGACCTTTTCCATCCCATGGCTGTAGGGTTTGCACGCTAACAGATCTTCTGCTTAGGAATTTGTGTTCAGAAAAGTAACAAAACTCAATATATACACCCTGATCTATTTCATTTCCTAGCATGAGCTTCAGCAGAAACCCCTGTTTCCTAGCCAGGATAAACTTGCACTGTTTCTCTGTGTGATGCACCAGTCCTAGAACTGCCCTGGGAAGTGTAACATGCAGAGAGCTGCTGTTCATTTAAGGGTTGCAGGTGCTGTATCTGACTCCAGGAAAGCATCATCCTTTCCTTCCTCGCTCTGAAGTCTCCTCCTTCACGTTGCTCTTTTTGAAAATAAGATCAGTAGGAAACTGTCGGGACAAAGGGACACGGGCACTGCTCACAATTCTTTTCTGTCTTCTGTTTCCCCACATGAGGAGTTTGCTTAATAATGAGCCCAGGGATTGGAAAATGGGAATGTTTCTCTAAAAGAAGTGTGAGTTCCTTTCTCAGTGAGGTAGATCAAAGGGACAAAACATTAAAATATGGTAAAGGAAGTCAAAGAAGAATTTCAGGAACAATAAGCAAAAAGCAACAAAACGTTTCCTCAAACACATGCAGAGCAGGTCTGTAGGACACAGACAATCAGGATCTGAACAGAGCACTCAGACCATAAGGTTTCATTGAGGAAATGAGGTGAATTCTTTGTGCCTCTTTGCCATGGAGTTGCTGGAGATGGATCTGTGCTGGTCTCTTTCTTCACAGGGGTCTTTGAGAGTTTAATTTGTACTGAGGCATCAGGAGAATATGTTGTGGAACAAATGAAATGGCTGCTGAGAGACCTCCGGCACCAGTAACTAGTAGAAACAGCATAATTTTCCTCTTAAAACCAGATTTTTTTAACTTCTGTATTAAGGATAAAAGACAACGCACAATTGAATAAGAAACTCTTCTTCCCAGCCAAATTTCTGGGCTAGAATTTGACTTGAGTCTCTTGTGCCTGTTTTATTCCAGAGAAGGCATTAACCAAGACCAGCTACACCTCCCACCCTGCATCACTGAGCAGTTCATCGAGCTGCTCTGTCAGTACAGCCCAGACCAGGTTTTGGAGACACTCAAAGTTTTGGAATACTGCAGACTGGAGGAAACCATCCAGGTAGGAAAGAGATGTATGGGGCCAGGGGCCAGGGGATGCATTCAAATCAGTTCCTACCCCTTTAAACTCCCATAAAGGTACTTTACCTTAGGCTTGGATTAGTTTTTGGATGCTCTTCCAATCTGTTTCTAGCACTCTCTGTCCCTCTGAGCTGCTAAACTGCTCTTCTGCAGCGCAGTTGGATATATTTAATAGACTCACTCTGAGCTGGGTCTCAGGGCTAATAAGAAAGGGTTGTTAGTGCTCTGAAGCTGCTGAGAAACTGCAGAGTAGAGAGTGGTTGTGTTGCTCCTAATTAATCATGTTGGGGGTATATGAGATCACGGGCCTAGGGTTTTTGGAAAGCAACGCTGCCAAAATTTGCCTTGTGCTGGGAGTGCAAGTGTTCCTTCTCTGTATGGAAATTGTACCAGTAATTTTTGAGTGCTGGTGGTGGCAATAGTGCAAAATGAGGAAAAAGGAGATGCAGGAGTGCTGCTCAGCCTGGGTAAAGGTGCCTGTGAGCGCAGGCACTCCCAGCCCTGGCCATCTCCTCGGCATTGTCTCGTGGATAAACAAGCACTGGGAGCTTTCTTCAGACAAACATTTACCTTTTTTTTTCTTTCAACTCAGATAACCCAAAAACATCAGCTCCATGAGGCTTCCTCATATTTACTGGAGAAGAAGGGAGATATCCATGGTGCCTTTTTGGTTATGCTTGAGGTACAGTACTCCCAAATCCTGAACGTGGCTTTGTTGCCATGCCATGCCATCAGCATGCTGGCCTGTGCTCAGGTTGGATGTTGTCCTCGTTCCTCAATTTGTTTCCCACTAGAATCCATGGAAGCATTTGCCTTCTGCCAAATGCCGATAAATTGAGGTGTCTGCATACTCAGAACATCAGTGTATTTTTCTGACAAGTATTTAAACACTTAGTAGATAACAGATGCTGAAATTTGTTTTTCATAGCCAAAAATCATCTTTCAGCTCCTGCTTTCCTTTCCATATTTGGAAAGATATTTATACCCTGTTAGTCATGCTGGGGAGGAAAACGGGGGCGAGCCTGTGTAACCACACCTTTGACAAACATTTTTGTCAGGATTCTTGGGAGTCAACTCCCAAGTTGACTGTTCTGTCCTCTGTTTTGTTTCAGCAATTGCAGAGCAAGTTGCTGATGCTTACTCAAGATGATGAAAGTAAGAGTTATCAAGTTAAATTCCATTTTTCTATTAAAAACAGACAGATAAAAATGTGAAGTGCTTGTGTCTGACACCTGGTAAAATGAGATTGTTTCAGGTTTTTAGGCATTCTAGTGACACTGTTCATATTTATGCGGCTGTGGTAGTTATTTGGATGACACTCCCTCACTCTGGTGTTCTGTTCTTGGTAGAGACCTTGAACACTGTGAGAGATGGTTTGTGTGTGTTTGGTCAGCTGCCCTGTCAGCTTTTCCCATTGGGACTGGTCATCTCACTGGCTTACCAAACACATTTCCCATGTCAGAATCCATTCAAACTCATTACTGAGCTTCAGCTGGCATTATATGGGAACAGTGATGGGAGACAGCTGGGAGTGGCTTTTTTGAAAGCAAATTTCTCAGATAGATAAATAAGAATGTTCTGCCCACAGAAAATGAGTGTATGCGCAGATGTGCTGTTCACTAGCCCAAGGACTCATGGGCACCTAATTAAATGCAGTGCCCATAGTTGTTACTTAATTGTATCCTTAACCACAGCTAAAATCCTCATTATTTGATTAAAGGAAATGTTTTATTTGCCCAATTTATTGTGCTATTCAGGAAAAGTGCCAAAAATCGGGACTTGTCTTTATAATGTTGCTAACAGTAGTGAGCAGACTTTAGAGGAACAGCATGATTTTATTTTGCAGAAGGGTTGATAGTTAACTTATCTAATGGGAGTTAATTGTCTAATAGTTTTTATAATTGTAATTTGCTTTTTCCCCCCTGACACTTAGGCTCAGCTGAACCCTCCTTGCTAGAAAATATTGAAGATACTTTAATGAAAACAATTGCTCTTTGCCAGAGGAATTCACACAGTTTAGACCAGCAACAGCGAGAGGTAAGGTAGTCAAAAATGTGTCACCAAGATCAACCAAGGCCTCTGTGTCTCCTGAAGCTTTGCCTCACGTGGCTCTTGTTCTCCCCATCCATTGGATACTGGTATGTCCAGGCAGTCACCGTGTGCCTCTCCTGGTGTTCTCCCTGTGGTGCTTCAGGGTTTGGAGCCATAAGAGAGAAATCCTCATTCATGAGGATGAAGCACAAAGCAAAGTTCAGGTCAGAGGGAGGGAGGGATGAGACTATGGCCTTTCCCCCTTTCCAGCTCCAAATAGAAGTTGGGCACAAATGTCAGTCAGGCACTGCAGAGGCACTGTGAGCTCTGAGCCAGCTTCCTGATGGCATGAAGCTGCTGCTGCTGTCACTGTGACTGCAGAGCTGTTCACAGCCCCTGAATTGTGTCGGCCTGGGCTTTGAGGGGGGAGGCAATGCAGCTGCCTTGAGCTCTTGCAGAGGGAGCTGGTTTTGCTTGTCTCCTCAGACTGAGGTTGTGTTTCCATTTTGCGCATGTCAGTGACATAAAGGCATCTTTAGTCCTAAGATTCTGCATAATTTATGTAATTTCTGAACTCAGAACAGGGAATGTTGTTCCCATGTCTGAGGAGGTGGCATGGCTGGAAGTCAAGAACTCTTAATTTCTTCATGAGCACTACCCAGTGTGAGAGGTGACCTGCTCCATTTCTTCCCTGCCATGGTGTCATTGTACAACAGACAGGGAGAGAATTTAGATGTCTCTTTCCATTTGGGATCCATTTACTGTGCTACCTGCTCTGTGAACTGTCTCTGCCCTGAAGAGTTTGCCTCTCACATGGGGAAGTAGTTGGGGACTGAATGAAGCAAACACGGATTGTTGTCACAATTCCAGTAAAGTGCTTTGCTCCGAGGTTGCTTTATCATGTTTCAGCTCTGTCCCACTGCAGTCATCAGAAATTCAGTTCTGTTCTCAGAATCTGGAAGTGAGTCTTGGCCAGTGGCCTCTGACATTGCTCACAGCTCATTTTTAGCACTGCGCTGTTCTTACTAGTTCTTTCCTCACATTCCATGATTCCAGGCCCTCTGGTTTCCCCTGCTGGAGGCCATGATGTCCCCACAGAAATCCTCTGGTTCGTCGCAGTGTCCATACTCCGAATGTGAGTACTTTGGCATTTGTGACCCCCAAACAGTAATCAAAGGTTGTGTGCTGTCTCTCCTCTGATGAATGAATAAAAGAAGAGTTGTTTTGTTACTCCATTCCTAAATATTCTGCTCCCTGACCTGCAGGGAGCTCAGGTTGGATGTTTGGTAGGCTGCAGCTGTCAGGTGGATAGGGTTTTTTCCATTTACTTTATTTTGTCCTTTGTGGAAGAGGAAGCCTATCATAGGCTGTACTAATAAGTTGGTTGCATTGAGGATAGTCTCTGAAAGAGCCAAGGTGCACAGTGTGTACAAAGGCTTTGTAGGTTGTAGTCAGCACTCGGGGAACTCCTGATGTCATACACTGTCATTGTGCCTACCCACCCCTTTTGTGCACCTTTGCCTGCACCTGTCTGCCATGTCTAAACTCAGTGGGACTTGAATAATCCAGCTAAATTCTCTACTCCACTTCTGAGTCAGCAGCACACCTTGAACTGTAGCCTCCCTTTGTGGGAGAGGTAAGAGGAGTTAAAAAGGGGCTTAGGTGCTTTGGTCTTGGCAGTCTCCAGCACAGGAAGGATGTGGAGCTGCTGGAGCGAGCCCAGAGGAGGCAGCAAGGTGACCAGAGGGATGGAGCAGCTCTGCTGTGAGGAAAGGCTGAGGGAGTTGGGTTAGATGGGCTGTTGGGAAGATATTGTCCACTGTAAGGGAGGTGAGGCCCTGGCACAGGTTGCCCAGAGAAGCTGTGGCTGCCCCATCCCTGGAAGTGTCCAAGGCCAGGTTGGATGGGGCTTTGAGCAACCTGGGATAGTGGAAGGTGTCTCTGCCCATGGCAGGGGGTGGGACTGGATGAGCTTTAAGGTCCTTTGCAACCCAAACTACTCTGAGATTCTCTGAATAATGTCTTTTGCTCCATCCCAGACCCGTGCTGAGGATCTAGGAACAAGTTTCATGCAAAGGTCAATGCTGGGAAGTTTTAGAGTCTGTGGGCCATAATACAGACAAGGATCCAAACTGGGGTTTGGTAGCAATAGGAAATGTGAATGGTGGTGTTACCAAGTGAAAATGTGGGTGTTTACTGTAGGGGGTGTGGAAGGGAATGCAGAGGTACCGTGGGATCAAAACCTTGTAAACATCCCGTATGCTGCAAAAAGCTATGTGCTTAGTGCAGTACGTGCAGGAGAAAAAACATAAAAGCTATTTTCAAACCAGAAAACATGACCTGAAATAAAACTCTCTTTATCTGTAAGACTGTTCTCTCTTTACTCCTGGAATCCTGATGAACTGCTGTGGCTGTTATGTTTGACATTCCAGCTTTGAAGAGTTTGACAATGCAAGTGCTGAACAACATGGCTGCATTTATTGCTCTTCCCTCAATCCTGCAGAGAATTCTCCAGGTGAGTTCCTGAAGAGAAGGAGGTTTCGCCAAGCTGTGCCACTGGGTTATTGGGAAAAGGTATTCCCAGGTTGTTAGAGATCAGATCAGCTAATTGCCTGTTCAGTGTTTCAGTAAAAGTTCTGTTGGTTAGACATAAGGTGTAAAAGCCGATAGAATTATCTGGGGAGACGTGTGGGAACACATAGACCTGTGAGAAGATAATCAAAGTAATTCCTGCAAACCAAATAAAATACTATCTCAAAGGTTGCAATTACTTGGAACTGAAACTTGGTAGGTTTAGGGGCAAAGCCACAATGAATTTCCCAAAACTTGGCACTAAATTTGTTGAAAGCCTTTTAGTGAAGGCTCTGGGATGGACAGTTGTGAAGACACTACAGCAAAGTGTGTGGGCTTTACAAAAAGATCATGATTGGGCCCAAAATATTATTGATGGTGCAGTATTATTTTAGAGATGCAGTTAGTGAGTAGCAGACTTGCAGAAGAGCTGATTTTAAGCAAGACCTTGAGTTGAGTGATCACAGGCAACTAAAATTTGTTAATTTGCTAAACAGATGAAAGCTGAAGTTGGGATTTAATAACAAACCTTGAGAAATGCAGAAAAGAAATTAGAAGAATTGTCTGTGTTGTGGAGTGGAATGATTGGAGGGTTGATGCACAGTGTTGAAACACTGTTCAGGGTTTCTGTTCCAGGTGAGAGAGGAAAAGGGTTTACAGGCTTCACAGGGTGAACACACACCTCTAGCAACCTCTTGGTTTGATCTTAATATTATGCACTGTCTTGGATTTTGAACAAACTCATAAGATAGCAAAGCATGTTGTAAGAGAGTGGATAAAAAGTATGTTCAAATGAAAAGTGGTTTTATCAAAGGGAGGAAGTGTCAAGCAAACCTAATGGCTCTTAGGTTAATAACTTAAATAACATACTTAGTCTACTTTTAGCTGAGGTTCTGGTATAATTTCCTGCTGGACTTTGTTTGATGTTTTATGTAGGCAGGAAATGATGGAGAAGCTGTGAGTGAGTGGGAGGCTGCCAGGGAAGGGAGGCTTCCATGGGATGTGCTGAGAACTGCCGGGATGGGGTGGGTGTCAAAGCAGTGACCACTGTGCAGATAACACAGCTGGGAGGTGTGACAGTGTGGAGGAAGATCCTGTTCTCTTATGAGATGAAGGGAGAGTCTTGTTGATGGCAATCGTCACATATTTCATTCTGTTTCTGTTCTGATGTACTCTTTTAGCAGCAATAGAAAATCCCTTTTCTGGGGGCTGGCACTGATGTCCTGGAGGCAGCAGGGGAATGGAATGTCCTTGTCTGTTGTAGAGGGAAGTGGTTGGTTTGATGGCTGTGCTGAGGAGGCTGAGGAGATGCTTCATCAGGCGAAGTGCTTTACTGAGGATAGAAATGGGTCAGGCATCACTGAGAGCAGCATGTGCAGCTCTGGTCGCTGGGTTTGGAGGCAGGAGGGAACTGCTCCTGCTCATTCCATCTCCCTGGTCAACCTGACAAATTCAGGCTGACTAAAGAGAGATTTGGAAAGGCAGATATTTTGAACACCTAGAGCAAAAAATAATGACTTAAAATGCAGAGAAGAGGACTGAATTCCAGGTAAAGAGCATTAGTATCTGAAGTTCATAGAATGGGGCAGTAATTGGTACCTTGTAGCTCAAAAACAGGTGTAGGGAAAATGGCATCATAAAGATTGAGAAAAGATCCTATGGAAGGGAGGTAGTGTTGATTTACAGGATGTCTAAGTTGACTTTGCCTCTTAACACTTATTCTATAGATTTCACTCACACCCATGTATTTGCAAACCCCTGAAGTGTGTGGAGTGATGTGATCTGGATTGTTTGTGGGCAGCAGAGAGGGTGTGAGCCCCTCGCTGCATCCTGGGGATCCTCTGACTGATGCCAACAGCTCAGCCGTGTCCTTCAACTTGCTGGCTGTTTAAAGGTGGATTTTCACCTCTGAAGCTCACTTAAGCCTCTACCAACTTCTTATCCTCCTCCTTAGGAGATGAGCTCTTCTCCTGAGAGCTTACCTGTGCTGGGTCTCACCAGTCTGCCACCTTCAGTGCTTGGCACCTCCTCTGGAGACAGTGTCCTTTGTTACAAGACAAACCCTTCATTGAACCCTGTGCTCTTGTCCTTAACTCCCACATTTCCATTCACTCTGCCTTCACACCAGTCCTTATTCCTGAGTTCCTGGCACTGCACTGCTCCAGCTCACTGTTGCCTCTGGGTTTGTGGCTGTGTTTTGTTAAACCCTTGCTCCAGGGCTTGCAGAGGGTGCCTGTGGGAGGTTTGTGTGAAGTTTATTTAGATGCACAGCTTGGCCCTTGGGAGAACACTGCTTTGAATCCAGCTGGGAAGCTGGTGTCGGGATGGTGATGAGCAGGTCTTACTCTGTGGCCTTGTCATGAGTGCTTAGCTCAAATGTTCAGGGATTCTGAACCCTGGCCCGGCTGGGGATCAGGAGCTAGGCAGCAGAGAGCACTGGATTTTTTGCCTTCCAATCATCTGCTTCCTTGGGTTACCTGGGAATGCCATTTAAGTGCCCTGCAGGGAAGAATCACAAGATGGCAAGGCCGAGGTGGTGCTTTCCCAGACAGGAAGGTCCCTGTGGTGTTAGTCCTGGCTGGGTGTTCCTTTTGCAGAGCTGTGTATTTGCTCTTTGAAGCCATGTAAAATTCCAAACCCTGGTGCCAAACCCTTCTGTCTTGGCTCTGAGCTCTCTGCAGGGCACTTAGATATGTTACTGATGTGCCACCTTAACTGTGACCGCAAGGAAATATTGAAACCAGCCTCTCTGGGCCCTGGAATGGATACAGCCTTTCCCAAGCCCTCCAAATATTTTGGTGAAATGCAGAATTACAAATGGTGCTTGTCTGATGGGGCCCTCAAATGCTGTTCTAGCAGAGCTCAAGGCTTGTGGTAGAGCACAGACATGCTGGAGCTGCAGGCTGGGAGGTGGCACAGCTGCCCAGGAATTCACTGGGGGATTTGTTGTAAGGTGGATAACATCAGTAAACTGAGGTAGATTATCTTGCCTTTTCTGAAAAGGAATTAGTGTATTCCAATTTTAGCAGACTGTTTTTCTTCCTCCTCTGGGCTTAACTGCTTACAGATTATACCTTATGCAAATGTTAACTTTGCAGCCAAAGAGCTTGGCCAAAGGACACCTTGTGAAGGCTGGGGCCAGACCTGCAGCTTTCCCAGAGAACAGGCAGGCTCCTGGCACCTGGCTGTCCCAGCACCTGGGCTCAGCATTATCTAACTGAAGTCATGTGAAATAACAATTGATAGATTTGCTCCTGCTCATCCTTTATAGTGTTGGGGAGTTACTTATTAACTGGGAAGTCTGAACTAACCGCATTAGGAGAGATACCAGAGGAATCCTCTTGAGCATTAAGAAAAATTCCATGTTATTAAGGATGTGAGTGCTCTCTGAAGAGGGCTGAGAGGTTGAGTATTAATTCCCTTACAAAGCTGTAATCCTTTGTGAATGTTTTGTAAGCAGATGCAGCTGATGCCTCCTACAAAATGGAGAACTGGAGAAGCCAGAAATGTAAAAGCTACCTGTAGGGACCCCAAGGAGGGGGAGGAAGGATTCTCTAAAAACTGTTCCAGAGTGGAAGCAGAAAGATCCAGAAAGCCGCTCCTTGTATTTTTTCCATTCCTGCTTAGGGCTTTGGCTGTTTTTTCTTCCTAGTCCGGGAGATCAGCACTGGGATTAGTTGTGTGTGGAGTGGTTGCTCTGACCCCTTGCAGAGGGGAGAAACTGAAGTGAATGTGTTTGCAGAGTGCATTTATTAGCACTGGTAGCGAAGCAAGTGCTATTTCCTGGACTCGGGAAGAAACAAGAAATGAAAGAGGCAGAGCTGGCTAAAAGGGCTGCATCAGCACCTCTGGGCTGTGTGTGGATCCCTGCCAGCTCTTCTCCATCTGTTTGTTGGTGGCAGCCCTGGGCAGCCAGTTTGGCTCTGGCTCCTTGTGCCAATGCTAGATTGCCCAGGCAGCACCAGCCTGGGAGCAGCTGCTGGGATCTGTTCCTGGCTGATGCAGTGCCTGTTCCACTGCATGGGATGGCATATCCATGTCTGGAGCATGCCTGAATTCCAACCTGAGACCAGTTTTATAAGGTGGAGTTAATGAAAGATATTGCTTCATAAAACTAATTGATCCCATGAGGCTTTTGTGGCTGGAAATTTTGTGGGGTCTGAAGCTGCAATTTGGAAGCATTATAACTGTCTGGAGAAGTGATCTGGAAGCTGTGGGTGTGATGCTGGAGGCAGGCAGGCAGCTCCAGCCCATCCCATCAGATGGCTCCAGCAGGGAATGGCCATGGACTCACTGCTGGCACTAGGCTGCCAGGCTCAGGGTGAGGCTTGGCCAGACCATGGGCCTCCTCTGTAGAGAAGGAAGTCCATTTTCTTCCTACCTGCCGTTATTTTTAGAGATCATCAAGCATGACTTGAGGAAAAGACAGCAACTGAAAGCCCTCAGACTTGTGTTCTCCCTCTGCAAAGCTGCAGGTGGGTCTTTATTCTTCTCTCTTCTTCACATGTCTTCTTTCTCCACTCTGTGTCCAGACAGGAAACCAGTGGCTTTGAAAGTCTCCACTTCCAGCTTAGGAAGTTTGAGGTGCTGTATGGAAATGGTGGGATCTGGACAGTTTGTGAATGGCCTGTTGGCCATGTACTTGAGGGCTCTAGAAGAGGAGCTGCTGCCTGCCTGCCTAACTGCTCTGTGCTCTGGATCACATTCTTGCTGTCTGGAAGCCCCTTTGCCTCCATAATCCTTGCAGTGACTCAGTGCAATGCACTTCCTGTGCTGCCAAATGGTGCAGACAGAAGGGAACCTTGGAGTGTTCAGGCTGTGCTGTTCATCCAGCAGAAAATGAGTCTGTGCAGCACATCCAGCTCTTCATGCTTCATCCAGCATGCTCCAAATCTGCAGCTGGTTTTGACTCAGTGCTGTTACTCAGGGCTGCTTTTATTTAGGTTTGAATGTTGGTGTTTCTGCCTGTCACATTGCCCATGAGGGCTGTTGTTCAAGAGTTCCTTGACTTGCTTTCTGTAGCTTTGGTGATCCCACAGGGTGTCTTCCAGTGTAGCTTCCATGCTGCTTTAGTTGTCCTTGTCAGCTGGCTTTGTCACTCTTGATTCTCCTTGCCCAGTTCCAACATGAAATCAGCTTTGCTCCTACTCCTTCTCTCATTCATCTTATCCGGAGCTTGTTTATCCCACTCCTGTTCCTGTTTTCATTGTGTCCCCAACATTTTTCTACTCTCTGGGTTTGTTTCCTGTCCGCATCTTGCCAGTCTGTTTTTGCTAAGGTCCTGCCCCTTCCACCAGACAGCTTCTCTCAGGTTCCTGCACAGAGCAATGCTTCAGGGGGTGCCAGCATGTGTGTGCAGGACTGTTTGGGCTGGAGCAGGCTGGAGGAAGGGGGAGATGTGCAGGCTGATGACCTGTACCACACCCTGTGCTTGTGCTGCTGGGACATCGCAATAAAGCTGCTCAGGGCACATGGAAATCAGCCCTGCAGCACCAGGAGAGCCCCAGGGCCCTTCTCCCTCTGCCAGCTGGGCTGTGGGCTCAGCAATGCCTGGGATGTGCTCTTCCAGCCTGCAGCTGAGGGATGTGGGATGAGCTTGGGGGTGAGGCACCCCTGGCTGGGCAAGAGCATGGGGCAGTGGGAGGGCTGGGAGCTGACTGGCCATGCTGTTCCCTTCAATATTCCTCAAATACACTCTCCAGTCAGCTCCTGCAGCTCCTGAATGGAGTTTCCAGTTTTGACCCAGGCACACTAATTTACATTGATGTTGTCATCTACTGAGTTTTGCTAATTACTGATTTTCCCATCAGTATGCGTGATTATTGTGCTGTCCCTGTGCATGTGCAGCATATTTAACTCTGCCGTCATAGCTTCCATTTGCAGTTCCAATCTAGAGGAAAAAAAACACCTAAAAAGAATCAGAATGGTCATATCCTGTGATTCAACTCCAGCTTTGCATTTCTTCGTACAGGATCCAGTTTATGGAAAAGGGAAACTTGGAGAAATTCAAGGGCTTGTCCTGGGAATGCTGGACACTTTTAACTATGAACAAGTAAGTTGCCCATGTTTCTGTTCTGTCCACTACTGCATGCAGCATTATTTTAGCTGCCTGGCCTACTGCTCTGTCTCATTTATCATTTCTGTCTGCAGGGCAAAGTCAATGGACATGTGAGTGATTTCTGTGTGATTGGGGGATGGGGAAGGAGTTTGTTTTGCTCACAGATTGCAAGTGAAGGGACTGACAGGTACATGGTGAACACCTCTGCAGCTCAGTTCTGTGTTAAATGTACCAGAAGGATAAACATCTGCTTTTTCTCCAGCTCATCCTGCAGTTAGGCATTCAAAGGCACAAAGCTGATATGTTTTGTCTTTATATGCAGTTTTAATAACAGGTTTTTTAATTAGGCTGTTTTTACACTTCCGAATGGTAATGCTGCACTTTCTTTGTGACCTGGTGAGATTTCCTCCTAGTCTCAGTCCTGCTTTTCTCAGTCCAGTCTCAAATCCCAGACAGTCTCCACACTTCAGCAGTTTCCTGAAACTCCTTTCCCCCTAAACAGGATGCACAGTGTTCCTCCAAGCCTGTCTCCCCCCTCATGTGGCAGTGCCGTCCTAGCTGCTGCTCAGAGCAGGCCCCCCGAGCACCCGCAGCCAATGCAGAAACACAGTGGGAAATAGCTTTACTGTGGAGGCTGAACACCAGGAACCTTTTTCTGTGTTTGGGTTCTTGCAGAAGGTCTGAGCAGCTCCTGCCCCCTGTCTCTGGGCTCATTTGTGTATTTGTACATCTTGGATCTGCCACAGCCCTGGCATCTCCCATGTCCTGTCTGTGCCTGGCAGCTCTGGGACAGGCTCTGTGTCTGGATGGGACCCTCTGGTGCAGCCTTTTGCAGCTGCTGCTGTGGAGCATGGGTGGATCAGAGAGCAGAGCCCCGGATGCTGGAAACTCGGGGTGGTTCTTTGGGCTCTTTGAAAATGAGCATCCATTGGGAAGGACAAGCAGATGAGCAGTTCAGGGTTTTTTTTAAGACTTTAATTGCCATAGTGCATTTGAGCTTTGATTTTTATTAGCACATTTCTCCTAAAATGGGGATGTAAGCAGTAGCTTGCCAGGTAGAAGGGGATAAAAAGGAGGTTTGATGTGGAAGATGACAAAATGCGCCTGCCATGCCTCTCTTAATGCTCTTGGGCAAAAGTCAATACAGGACTTGTCTATTTGAGAGTGCAGAGGAATTGCTCCATTAACATGTGATGAAAGGATAAGTGTTCTGAGGTCAGTGGATAGAAAGCATAGAAGGAGAAGTGATTTTATTGGGTTGTTTTTGCTCTTAGTGAGCTGCTTGTTCTGAGGAACTGGTCGGCAGGGAGTTTCTGCAATGTGGAGGTGACAGACTGACCTACTCCGTGTGTTGTCTTCCACACAGACCCTTCTAGAGACAACCACGAGCCTTTTAAACCACGATCTTCACTGGTCCCTGTGTAACCTGAGAGCCTCTGTCACTAGAGGCCTTACCCCAAAGCAGGATTACTGCTGCATCTGTCTCCAGCAGTACAAAAGGAGGCAAGAAACTGCTGATGAAATCATTGTTTTCAGGTAAAGTTGAGGGGTGGGGTCGCAGCTGTGATCATGTTAATAGTTTTGAAAGGGGAAACAAATCTACTGGATGGCTTGCCTCAGTAATGATTTGTATTCCTGGGAGCACATCTCCCTGCTGCCTTGCACTGTGAGAGGGCTGGCTAATCACACCCATCAGAGTCTGCTTTGCATGCAGCCAGCTCTACCTGGCTGGGAGGAGTCGCCTCCCAGTTCCAGGAACTGGCTGTCAGTTTTCTGTCCCCTCTTCCAGCAGTGCACTTTGGCCCCGGCGACACCCTGGGCTCATTTGTGTATTTGTGCATCTTGGATCTGCCACAGCCCTGGCATCTCCCATGTCCTGTCTGTGCCCAGGTGTCTGTAAAATAAGGTGAAATTATTGTTACCTTGGTGTTACGGTCTGTGGCTGTATCAGCAAATGGGCATCCAGTGTTGATTCTGTGAGTCTGGAAATCAGCAGGAGGATGAGGATACACTGCTGATCTGTACAGCCTTTTCCCACTGGCCAGCCCCTTCCCCTCCACCGTGCAGAGCTCAGGAGGTGCTGTGTTGCTTCCCAGCACTGACTCCCTCTCTTCCCAGCTGTGGCCATTTGTACCACTCGCTGTGCCTGCTGAGTAAGGAGTGTGGGATGGTCACCAAGGGCCTCATGAGGTGGATGTGCTACAAATGCAACTCGAGCAACAAGGGAGGGAAGCTGAGTGAGAACTTCTCAGAGCTGAAAAAAGGGACTGCAGCATCCCTGGCACAGGTAAGGTTTGTGAGGTGGTTTCTTGTCAGGTAAACTTTCATCATCACTTCATTCTCTGTCCGTCTGTGCTTCTGGACAAGTCCCTGATCAGTACCTGTCAAACACTCTAAGCAGCTAATTGGTCACTTTTCTGAATGCCAGTTTATTTTGGTGGGGGTACAACTTTGGAAGTCATGAAAATTTGTTCATCCAGAAGGTATAGGAGCTGGTGTGAGGGGTAGCTAGATGCTTGCAGCTGATTGTGTGGACAATTCCTGTCAAATTATTTTTAGGTGTGTTTTATATAAAATTTAGATTAAAAGCTGGCACATTCTTTGTGGCTGGATTGTGGAGCCTCTGTTCACCTTCCTAGCAGATAATCTGACTCTAGACAAAAGGTCTGGGGTTGATTTGACTCACTAAGTGCTTGCACAATATTTTAAGAAGCTTGAGTGTAGCCAAGATTGATGCAGCTGGATTTGGGTGAGAGAACAGAGAATTAATTTGTATTTATTGTCAGTATTTGTGCATTGAAAGTTTCGTCATCTCTAATTCAAACTGAAGTACAGCCTCAAATATGCATGGAGTTGTCCTTCCCCTGGGCTGGTGCTGTGGATAGTAAGCCCCATGGCAGGTGGTTTCTTGGGTTGTCTTTAGGGATGTTGCATGTGGGCAGCTGAGCTCTGCTGTGCCGTGTTCCAGTGGCCCTTGGGTGAGGGTTTGTTCCCAGCTGCCTCGGGATACTTTGTGCATTTGTCACTGTACAGATGTGCATGGAGCAGCGTTTTTACTCGTGGAACCAAAATAATTCAATCTTGGAGTACGTTTTTATAGTAGTACTTTGGTTTTGTTCTAGCAGATTATTTCAATTCCTGCCAAACCCATCCCCATCCGAAGCTGGCTAAGGGCCTTAGTCAGCTGCCGTCAGCTGCTGCACTCACAGGAGAGGCTTCCTGCTTGGGGGAGATGTGGGGAAAGGGAATCTCGCAGGCCTGTGTGGAGCACCATGCAGTCTCTGCAGTCAGGCTGTGTTAGTGTTTGATTTGGTGACAGCAGCAAAGCTTTCCCAGGAGCTTGGAAGTCGACTGTGGTCCAACCAGGCTGAGCAGTGTGTGTGTCCTGTCCTGCTGTGGTGGGATGTGGGCACTGCATCTAAGGCTGGGAAAGTTCAGCAGCCCCACATCTCACCCTCTGCAATCCTGCCCCAAAGGAGTGGGAGTAAGTGGGGGTGACAGGCTGGGGTGTAGTTTGAAAACTAAAGGCAGAATTAAGTACTAAAACTGCATTCAGCATTCAAGAGCCTGACACTTGATTCCAGTGCTTTGTAATTGGGTTGTCCCTGGGTTTCTCTTGGGTAGTCAGTCAGGGAGCCCCTGTGGCTCCCCTTCGACATCAGTCTGACTTAACCTGTAGAGAAAGAAGGGGAAAATGCTCCACATGCCATGGCAGTGATTGGGGTAAGGAGTAGAAGATGCTTCCTTTTATTTAACTGATGAAAGTGAAGGGCTGGCTGAGATTCAGGGCCTAAAAGGAGATGTGGAGAGACTGGATGGGGAAGGGTTACAGCATGGATCATCTAGTGCTTGCTGGAAAACGTCCATCCCAGGCCATCCCACTGCTGGATGCTGCCCTGCTGCTGCTGCTTCCCTGCTGCTGTCACGTGCTCTTGGCAGGGAAGTCATGGCTTCCTGCTCCACATACACAGCCCGGCCCAGCAGAGCTTGAGTTGGGTTCAGCAGAGCCCCAGCACTGCTCAGGCCCCCAGCTCCTCCTCCCTGTGTCCCAGATCCTCTCCAAGTCTGTGATGTTCCTCACATATCTAAATTATAATATTTAAGTGTTGTACTCGTACGTGATCAAACTGTTGCACAGTCGCATCTTAAAAAAGCTGAGTATATTTAGACTTGGCAGTAGACTGGAGAATCTCCAGCTCCTGCAGGAAGTTTGTTTGCTGAATAATCACTGCTCAGCAGCGGTTACTAACGCGGGGAGGTAACGATTCCTCTGACCCAGCATGGGCTGAGTTACAGAGCAGACTTTCTGTGCTGGGGAAATGCTAGGAATGCAAACTGGGGAGATGGGGCTTCTCTGTGTCCTCTCTTAACTCTGCTGGCCCTGGCCAGACCCAGAGCTCTGGGTTGGACAAGCTGTTCTGGCTCCACAGCTGGTGTTTGTGAGCAGGAAATCCCAAGGGAGGTCCTGCTAGCACCACTGTGCTTCTAGCCCTGCTCTCCCTAGACCCCAAGAGTCAGATCAGGAGCTTCCAGGCCCTTCTGCACAGAGATTTATGGGAAGGGTGTTTCCCTGCGGCCCCTTTGAAGACCCTAAAAGCTTAGTTCCTCTCTTGGCAAAATGCAATATGGTGATCTTCAGTTAGCTGAGGTATTTATTTTCTTAGGAAGCCTTGAATTAGGAGTAGAGTCATACTGAGAAATGCCACTGAGCATCTGGAGTGCGTTTCACAGCACTAATTCTGCCCTGCCCAGGCAAAGGCTGTCAGTTTGAATCGTGCAGTGTGGCTGAGATGTGTATGTGAAATGACAGCCAAACAGACAGCGGTTCCTCTGCCCCTGTGCTCTGTGTGTGATGCTGGGGCCGTTCCCTGAAACTGGGGTGGTGGAGAGATGCCACAAGCCAGCACTGACCCATTATGGGATCAGTGACAGCACGGATTTAAGTGAAACCTGCCTGGGATGGCACACTTTGCCCCAGCTGAGGGGAGCAGAAAGAAGAGCACAGAGGATTTTCTTTCCTCTGGTTCTGCTACCAGAAGTTTGTGCTATGTTACCCCTGAGCCTCACTGGCTTCCCAAGGGTAATCCTCTGGGGCTGGATGATCATCTGTCCTGCCCTTCCTACCTTAGAGCATACCCTAAATGAGAGTTAAAAGAAATGGGAACTTTTTATGGTGGGTCTCTAATCACTTGCAAAGCTGTGTGTTTATGTTGTGGTGCTTGGAGCTCACTGAGGCGTGGGGGGTGAGGGCTCAGCAGCTGGACCACTGCCAAAATACCTGCAGGAAGGCTCTGGATATCTCAACCACTGATCCCCAAAACTCATTTGCCTCATTTCAATGAGCAAATGTTCTCCATTTATTCTGCCAGCCTATGCACCGGGGATCAGGGAGAAGAAGAGTCTTGGCTCCTGGGCCATGAGCCCTGCCATGAACCCCTGACCTGCCATGCTCTGGTTATTCTGTGTCCAAGGAGTTCTGAGCATGCTGTTGTTGGTGCTGTCCAGATGGCAAATATGTTTTATTCAGGAGTTTAATCCTGTCAAGTCACGCCAGGACGGACAATGGACTTGATCCATAGTTAATCTAGTTTGTCAGGCTCTACCTTTGGGCTTTGTCCTGCAGTTTTCCTGTGTCTCTCCCTGTGACGGCCTTCCAGAGCCTCAGGAACAACTCCCACGTGTTAGGGGCTGGTACCACATCCCTTATGTGACCTTAAAGGTCCCTCTGCACCACATGCTTTCTGTTGGGCAGCAGTCAAGGTTTAGGATGGGTTTTTTCACCAAAGCTTACTTTAGAGCTCGACAGATGTTACATGACGTCCATCCACCAGGAGACAGACCCAGTGTTACTGTTTTCAGGGTAACAGTGACCATCAGTTATTAACTAGTCTTCAGCAATATAAAAAACTTCCAAGGGGTTTGTAACTTTGAAAATATCCAGATGTGATCCCCCCAGTAACACCATAGAGATAATTAGTGTTTTAGTTACAAGAGTGGACATTCTCTCCTCTGTGGAGAATGTTCCCATGTACAAATTAACTGAGCAAACAACCAGTCCTTTGGCTTTGGAGGTGGATTCCTTCACTTCAGCAGTGCACAGGAAATCCATGTGAGGAAGGAACTGGAGACACAGAACATCTCTGCTTGTAATGGAAACAAAAGTGGTCTAGTAAGAATACTGAGTGCAAGTGTCTTCGTGAGGAGGTAGAGGAGGACTGGCACCAAAGCTAAAACTGCAAACAATACAAATTAAAAAAGACTGATTTGAAAACCAAAAAAATCCTTCAACAGCTTTTAAATCAAAATTGTGTGTTTTCTTGGGCTTCTCATGCTGGAGGAGTGGGTTAGTTTTGTTATTTTGTGGAGGTTTTTTGAGAAATATCAGAGTGAGTTGTAATTGTGTCCCCTGGCCTTCCTTCAGAGCAATCTGCAGCCTGGCAGAATGCTCCTTCCACTGCCTACAATCCAAAGTGTGGCACTCTGGGGCCTGTGAGAGGAGCAGGGACAGCTGATTCCAAACTGCCTGGAGCCAGGAGCAGTGAGACCGGGATCACCTGGGTAAGGGTCATGGCCTGGTTAAGAGCAAAGATGGCAAAATTGCAGTGGGGAGTCTCAGCTTGACTTTACATCTCAATTTCTAAGAAACTGTTTCTACGGTTTGATGAAAATTTCCTCCCTTTTACTAAAACATTCCAGTCTGGGAGGATGTGTAGAACAGACTCATTGAAATGCAGTGGCAGCTGCTGGGCTGCAGCAACCTGTGGATGTTCCCATAAACTGCAGCAGTCCCTGCTGGCAGTGGTTCTGTGAGCTGAGCCGGTGCCCCACAGCCCAGAATCTGTCCGTCGGGATCCAGCACAGCACCAGGGAAGGGCAGGAGGTCACTCCGCTGAGGGGCCTAGGAGCAGGGGCATGTTCCAGGGAAGCTGTTCCTTGGGCTGGGCTGGCTCCTGCTGCTGCTGGAGGGGGGATGGCTGTTCCCCTCTGTGATTCCGAGCGGAGAAATAACCGACTGGCCCAAGGTTAAGGGTGCAGCTGACTCCTGCCTTTGATGTTCCTCTGGAGGAGGGGAGCAAAATAAAGGCAAGCCAAGGCTTTGGCTGTTTGTAGTCCCTTGATGGGAGGGTAGGAGAGGGGATTTTGTTTGTGCCAGTGGTGCTGGCTGTTGCTGAGGGTGCAGTGGCTGTTTTGGACAGCAGCTTTCGGGAAAGCAGGAGAGCATCAGTGTCTGGTAAATCCCATCAGTGGGGAGCTGCAGTTCCCATGACCCCCTCACGGCCCGTGGCATAAGGAGAACAATGTCGTGTGGTCTGTGTGTGACTTGGGCACAGACAGGTTTGGGCAGCTGCAGCCGAACTCCTGCAGCCAGAGCTGGGCTGGGCATGTTCTGAACCTCCCTAATACACAGCAGTGCCAGGCTGCTCCCAGGGGCCAAGAGGGATGAAGGGGACAGATAACAGAGGCATTCCCTTGGGTTTTCTGTAAGGTTCTGGGTTACATTACTGGTAAGCCTCTGGCAGGAGAGGTCACTAACCCTTACACCAAGTATGGCTTCTTTCCTCTTCTGTGTGTCTTTTACATAAGACTTGAGGGAACGGCTGGAGCTGTGTCAGGGCAGGGTCAGGCTGGAGATCAGGAAAAAGCTCTTCCCCACGGGGTGCTGGGGCACTGAGCAGGCTCCTCAGGGAATGGGCATGGCCCCAAGGCTGTCAGAGCTCCAGGAGCATTCAGACAATGCTTTCAGGCATGGGATGGATTGTTGGGGTGCCTGTGCAGGGCCAGGGGTTGGATTGAGTGATCCTTGTGGGTCCCTCCAACTTGGGACATTGCATGATTACCTTCCCTTTCTCTTCCCAACTCCTGCCCTTGAGAGAACACTGCACCTCCTCAGACTTCTGTGCTTGGCCCTGTGGGATCTGTTCAATAGCCTCTTTGGCTCATCTCTAGAAAAAGAATTCTCTGCATGAAGCCTCTGAACTCTCAGGTGCAGGTGCTGAGCTCAGCCCAAGCACAGGCCTGTTGGGCATCATCTCTAACATTTGATTAATGTGCTGCCATACTTGCCTTGGAGCCTGCTGGATGAGAAATGAACACCCTGTCTGCTGGGCCATGGTGTTCAGTGAGGATGTATGGGAGTTGTGTTTGTCTAATTAACCCTGAGCAGTGTTATTGCTCCTTTGGCTGAAGGCATCAGCAGAAGTCCAAGGGAATATCCCAGCAGTGCCTGGTGTAGGCAGGAGCAGCTACCTAGAGCATGAGCGGGAGCACAGGGATGTGCCGGTGTGCTTCCCTGTCTAACACAGTGTCCTCATCTCCCCATCACTGCAGTCTCACGTGGCTGCAGCAGTGACTGTCAGAGCACAAACAGACCTGTGCTCTCCCAGGCCCTGAGTGGGAGGTTTGCTCCTCAAGTTCATCTAAGTTCAGCTGGAAATAAGAGACATCTGCCTTTCCCCCGGTGCAGCCGAGGAGTGAGAGGCCAGGGCTGTGTGACAAATTGGCTGTGCCGGGCAGGCTGCTCTGCCCTGGGCAGTCGGGGCTGTTGGCTGCCGGCAGCGGGACCCGGTGCCTCGGCTGCCTCTGATGGGGAGCAAGCAGGGCTCACCTGCTGCCGGGCACTGGCCCCGGTGTGCTACCACAGGTGAGGCTCTGGAGGCTCTGAGACTGCCCCAGGGCAGGTTTGCCCGGGACCTGCCAGGCTGTTCCCTGTGCAGCTGTGGGCGATGCCTGTCCCAGAGCCTCGCTCGGCAGGGGCTGTGCAGAGCTTGGCAGCAGCAGCAGGACACTGCTGTTCTCAGAAGGGGGGTCCTGAGGTTTCCCTGATGTTCCTTAACAGCTCTGTAACGTCAGTGTCATTGTAGTGACTTTGGGTCACAGCCTGCCTTGTTCTCTCTTTGGTTGATTGTTCCAGGTTCCTGGGAGCACCCTGAGAACAGCAGGGCCTTATCTGACAGAAGAGAGGCAGATTTACTTAGTTTAATGTTAATTGGCTGGGTTTTCATTAAAGCCCTGAATTTGGGTACCTGTTTGTAAGGCTGATGAGCCATGGTGAAGCAGGGGAGGAAGGCCAAGGATGGGCTTGGTGTCCACTGCCTGTGGGCTCAGCTCTGTAAATGGGAATGTGGGGCGGGTCACCTTTGTTCCTGGGAATCCCAAAACCTTCCCCAGGACTTCTGGCTGCATCTCCCTGTGTTAAGGGAGCGGCCCCTGGGGCATTGGGGTGCTCTGAAGCTCTAACTGATGCAGCAATATCTTGTGTGGAAGGAATGGCTGAGGGGCAGCTCTGGGATGGGTCTCTTGGTGTGACTATGGACGGTGCCTCTGCTCAAACTGTTGGGATCTGCTTTGCTTAAGTACTGGCTGATGATGGAATTTGTAACTGTTAAATTAAAGATAATTGCAAGCTTGGGAGGGCTGTGTGGTGACTACCAGAGGGGCGTAGAATACGTGCAAGAAAAACATGCAATGAAGATTAGCATTAGTGGTGGGATCTAGGAGAGCTGGAAAATGAAAAAAGCCTTTTTCCTTCTTCCTGACCCAGATCCTCGGGAGATGTATTGCCTCTCTGGGGTTCTGTGTCTTGTCTGAGGCCTTTCCGATGGGGTGTAGGGATGTGGCTGGAAATGGGCTGGGAGTGCTGAAGGCTCCATCCCAGAGCTGGCCAGCCCTGGAGCCAGAGGCTGTGCTGTGGGGTGAGCCCAGCACCTTCCACTGACACCTGAGTGCTGCTGCTGGACTCTGGGAGCCTCCCGTGGCTCCTGAAGGGAAACATGCCTTTAGTGACATGGTTGAAAAAGGAGAAGGCCTGACAGCAGTTGTTTCCATGACAACAGAAAGAATTGCCTGCAATGTTTCAGCTCATCAGCCTGGGAACAACCTGATTGATAGTTAGGTAGTACGTGTGGTAGGGAGAGAGCAGGAGAGGGGAGGCCAATTATATTGCATTTTCCTTGTCCTTGGCCACAGCAACTGTGGAGGGCAGTTTTTCCTTGCTTTTTGTGTTTTCCTAGTGAGGATGACCTGTGTGTTCCTGGGAAGCACCAGAACAACCTGCTGGCTGTGAGTCCCTGACCCTCCCTGTTCCAGGCTCCCAGGCTCAAAGCCTATGCTGAGTGTGTAGGGAATGGGGACATTTGGCTCCCTGACTGGCAATCAGCAAATAGTTGTTTATACTACAGAGAATATCCTGGACGGGAAGGAGAGAGTTTGGCAAATATTTCCAGCATAAGCAATCTGCACTTGGGACATTCCTCTCTTCCCAGACTGATTATCAAAGGCAAGATGTTCGTGGCTTTGGGATGGTCCCAAAACTATCCAGGCTTCAGAAACCTGTGGGGGGCTCAGTGCATCTCCCATTGCCAGAGAGCTTAAAGTCAATGCAGCTTCTTTCGGTACCCACTGGCAGGACTGTAGCATTTTTGGTTAGTAGCCTCTGGGAAATGTATTTTGGAGAACATATTTGAATGTTCCCTAAAAAATAGATCCCTGAAGACAACAGATGCCAGCCTGCTGCTCATGAGGGAGGCTGTTCTCCTGGCTCCTGTTGCAGTTTCTTGATGATGCTTTTGCTTTGCAGTATGAGCAGAAACATTCAAAATAGAAACACTGTGGTGTGATAAATGGAACAAACCTACAAGAATCTGTGATGCTTTGTCATCTCTCCCTGGGATATGTAAATAGTACTGTTTACAGCAGTTCGAGTGTGTGCAGCCCTCTCTGCCTTAGTGCAGCTCTGGGCCTACTCTTTCCCCTCACCTGCAGCTGCGTCTCACTGCTGGGGGACGCTTGGCCTTGTACCCCACAGCTGGGCAGTGCCACAGTCTCGGGGATGTGGCTGCCACTGCTGTGTGACTCACCTTGCCTCCCCCTTTCCACCCCTCATTTCCCAGCTTTCAGTCTGTAACACCCACTAGAGGACAAGAGACGGGACCTCAGGATGCCATTATAGGGTGCCAGTAGTTGTTAATAGTAATTGACAGAGTCATGGGGTAGCAGGTACACACAGCCCGTGTCCCCTTGCAGTGTTCCTGTGTCACGGCATTGGGCTGGGCGAGGCCAGGACACAGGAAAGGGCTGGGGGAAGCTGCTGCTGCTGCCTGGGAAGGCGCCTGGAGAGGCTGCTTGGCCACAGAGGCCCATTACTTCTCTTCCCAGTTGGCTGTGAGGGAGTTTTCCCATGCCTTTCTTTCCTTCTTCAGAGGTATCCCTGTACCGTCAGTCTGTGCCATCAGGGACAGAGCCCAGCAATAACTCACTATGGATGCAGGGGTGTAACTGTCCTTTGGGCAAGAACGGGATTAATTTTTTTTCCCCCCAAACCTGAGGTGCACATGGTGGCTTCATGCCAAGAGAAAGATGGCTAAAAAGGCCTCCCAAACAGGCTGTGGACTGACTGCTCCCAGCCCAGGAATTAATTTCTGTGTGTGAGAACGTGACAGCCTGCTCTGTGTGGTTTCTGTAACTTTCTTACTCTTTCTCAGATGAGTTCAGAGTCTGTGTTGGATCCTCAGCAAATCCAAGCTTTTGACCAGCTCTGCCGACTCAACCGAGGCACCTCCCGAGTATGTACCCTCTGTTTTCCTTCTGCTTTTAACTGGTGATGGGCACTTTTCATGTTGCCAAGCCGGACATTGACAGTGGCAGTGAGGGCTCTGGCTTTTCTCTGGGGTTTGGTCTAGTGCTGGCACTTGGCTGTGGCACACTGTAAGGCAGCCACGCTGGGGAATTCACTGGCAGGGAAACCATGAGAATGACTCTGGCTTCAGGGCTGGGCCTGACGAGTGTCCATGGGGTGATCCTTTGTGGATTTGTAACTAAGCTCCCCTCCAGACACTGCAGCTCCCACAGTCGCTCGGAACATGCCCTCCTGTGCCGTGCTGTCCCGAGGAGAGCACAGCTCTTTCTGTCCCTGACATTTTCGTTGTGCCTCCTGCCTGTTTTGGCTGTGGTTGTTGGCACTTTCAGTTCTTTCTGTTTTTTTTTTTCAATTATGTGACTTTAAAGCAACCTGAAGACCCCTGGAGAGTTGTTCAGTTGAGGACCGGTGTCCTGCACGGGATGTAGGGTCCCTCCATGCCATCCATGCCCTTGGCTTTATCTGAGTTAAGGTTCCTCTCACTGCAGCAGGGACACAGTGATGCCCTAGGCTCTCTGTACCCTGCAGGAATGTTCCCAGGGTGACCGGAGGGGTTTTCCTTGCAGCTGGCTCTCCTGACGGAGCTGGCACGCGGAGGCCACGGCAGCAGTGACAAGCATGGGCTGCTCAGTGTTTCCCACGGGGACCCGGCCACCAGCAGCGTCTTCCAGAATGAGAACTTCCAGCTGCACCTGACGCCCCCTCCGCTGGCTGAAGAGTAGTGCTCCTGCTCCGGCCGGGCCGCAGCTGCTCCCAGGACGTGGTGCTGGGAAGCCTTCCCACAACACGGGATTTACCCCCACACCACCTTTCCCAGAACCCGCTGTGCTGACCCTCACTGGGCACTGGTGGGTCGTAGCTGGGTGATGCCCCAGCTCTGCTTTGGCAATTGTGGGGCAGCTGGGCTGGAAGCTGGAACTCTGGGATAAACCCCAGCATGCTAAGGCACAGGGAGGGCTGCCTGTGCTGACCCAGGGGCTCGTGGCAGCAGCAGGAATTTTTCCAAGTAACTGAATCAGCTCCACCCTGCTGGAGGAGCCTGTCCTGTGCCCAGAGGCCCTGTGTCTCTGTGCCGTGCTGTTCTGTGGCTGGAGGCCACACCTGAGTTCTGTGTTCTGCTAAAAATAGCTGTTCTGGCAAGGCCTGGCCCTGCTGTCTCATGGCAGCAGCCATGGGGTCTGAGGGCATGGAATGGGCAAACCTGGAGAAGGCTGAAGAATGCAAGAAATGACACCTGTGTGAGCAAACTGACCTGCACACACTGCGTTCTACCAACCCATTAAAGAGGCCCTTGGTTGAAACTTCCCTGTGTGACTTCTGCACTTCTGTGAGTGGGGTGCTGGTAAGAGAAAGATACATCTTGTGCCTGTGGGTGAAGCTCAAACCTCCCCTCTCACCTCGTTGTCCCTGTGTTGGGGATGGGAGGAGTGTGTGTGTGTAAAAAAGGTGCCTCAGGCCCTTGGGGTCTGCAAGGGGTAGAGGGTAGGCGTGATGGGCACTGATGGTCACGGAACCTTTAGCACTTGCTCTCAGCACTGCAGCCCAGTGTTGGTGGGGTTGCTGTGCTGTCACATGCACTCCTCTTCCCCCTGCTCACTTTGGCACTGGCACTTGGGTGTTTTGGGGTGCCCTTGGGGTCCCAGCTGCTCCCAGAGCACAGCACCACGTGGGTGTTGCTCTCCCTGAACACAGAACTCCTGTGGCTGATCCCTGCAGAGCTCACACGGAATGGCAGGAATATGGGGCAGCACAGCTGCCTCCAAGGAACACGGAAGCACCAGGTGTTGTGCAGAGCTCACCTGGGCAGGAGCAGTGCCAGTGCCATGTGCTCTGGGGCCTGAGGTGCCCCATGTGCTCACCTCCTGCCCATGAGCAGAACTACCATGGGATGTGTCCAGCCTGCAGCCACACCTGGGCACAGGTAAGTCAGGGAGCTGAATTGGGCCACACATCAGTTGGGGCAGCTCTTTCCAGGTGAGTCAGAACTGGGCCGTGAGGCTGCCCAGTGGCTCCAGCACTAACCAGGGCCTGGTGTGCTCCCCCTGGTTATTCCCTTTCCCTGCCTGGCTCTGGGGGTGTGTCAGGGGCTTCCATCCGAAGCTGTGAGCAGCCCTCCCTTTGCCGGAAGTCCCGGAATGTTTCTCTCCAGCATGGAAGGCACACAGGCAGTTAGGACAAGCAGAAGGCCAGTTGTTCAGTATTTTATTCAAGAGGAAATACACACACACCTCTCCCTGGCAGGGGGAGCAGCCAGCCCAGGGCATGGCTGCGACAGCATGGCCACGCCTGTGTCTGTGCAAAGGAAGGAGCCCCGTTTTCCGCGGGAGCACTCCCGAGCCGGGTGTGTGATGGAGCAGGAGATCCCCGCGGCTGGGCCCTGCCCGAGCGCTCTCCAGCAGCCCGGCACTCCCCAGCGCGCTGCTGACGTTTTCCAGGAGCAACAGAAGGAAGAGGCAGCTTATTGTGCTTAAGACATCTGAACAAATCCTGGGTAGGAGACACTCACAGCTTGTGGGTATTGCTAATTACTTACAGTTAAGAAATAATGGATCCTGACGGGGACAGGCCCCTGTGGGCCCTGTGGAGTCTCTGCCACCAGCACCGCCCCAGGTCACCGTGCTCCCAGCCGGTGCCCAGGCAGGGCTGTGGCTCCTGCTTGCCTGGAAACAAGGTGAGCTGTGCTGGGCAGGGGGTCCTGCTCACCTTCCCTGCCCTCGGTGCCCCAGGGAGAGCTGGCGAGGAGCAGCCTGCCCTTGGGAAAGGCCGTGTTGCGCCAGCCCACCCATCCTGCCTGGGAAGGAGAAGCCGTTCCCAGGGGAAGAAGAGCCTTCCTCTTTCTGGGAGGAAAACTCAGAGGCCAGGCATGAGAGTGAGCTTGTTCAGCTCTCCACTCAGGTTACAACTGAAAGGTTAAATGTGAATAAATGCTGTAGGTTTATACATAATGTTTCCTTCTACCTATGGAATGTGTCTGAATGGTCCAAGGATACGAAAATGTTAGAAACTGTAGTTAGCCAAGAAAGACAACCCCGCCCTTAAAAATGAAATAAATCCTATTTAGTTTTACTATAGCCTTTGTTTAAATGCCCTCAGAAAAACAGAGTATTTTCAGGTGCTTTGTGAGAATGTATCCGTTCATGCAATGGCCCAAGTTCCTCGTTTCACAAGCATTGCACATTTTTATGTAAGTCATCAAAACTATAAAACCTATTATTTTTGTCTGAAAGTCCTAGTCTAAAAAGTACAGCATTACTTTATATCCACCCATGGAAACTCCTAGACACACGCATGTGCACAGACACACACTGTTGCCTAAACGTCTTCTAAAGATACTGATTAAAAAGTGTATAAAATTGGGAATACATTGTCAGGATACAGTGAGAGATGAGCCATCCTCTACCACAGACTATAATCTAGGATCAGTCACTAACTGTACACGTTTATACAGCCTTGGATTCACCAGGGACTTCTGAAATGCAAACAGCAACTACACAAAGAACGGCAGTAACGCTGTGGGAACACAGGAGTTACTGGCTCCAGCTCCGTGGAGCTGGCTGGAATCTGAGCGACATTTTTGTTTCCTTCAAGCAGGGCTGAAACCGAACCTCCTGTGAGACAGCTCCACTACCATCTGGGTCAGGGACCCCTGCTCCCAATGTGCTCTTGGACTGGGAGCGATAGAGCAGGAGCCAAAGCCTCCTCTCTCCACTAGGATGACCTTAGGCTGTATTTTAACAAGCTAACACGCCACCGAGCCCGTGGGCCACCTCCCAGGGGCACCTCCGCACTGTCCCCAGGCTCTGCCGACACAGTGGTGTGGCTGGTAAAATTCTGTTTGTTTAAATTTTGTTTTTTTTCAGGCAAATGCAGGCCCTGAGGCCATTTGGTCCTGAGTGTCTGGCACCTAAGAGCCCAGGAGGAGGCAGAGACGGAGCCGAGGGCGGGTGTTGGGAGGTAGTCGCTTCCTTCACCTGTCCTGGTACTCCCCCACTCCAGTGTGGTATTGGTTAGATGGCCATGCCCCACCTCTGCCTGCTCCCCCTCCTGCCCACCTGTAAAAGCCAGACCCCCTTCCCAAGATCCAGGCAGAGAAAAGGGACCAGCTGGATACATGCAACTCATCCCCCTCCAGAGCAAGACCTGCCTTCTCAGGAGATTTCAGAGCCTGGCCTACCTCAGCAGCTGCTCAGTGCATAGCCTGGAGAAAAGTTGGAGGCACTTTGTGCATTCTCTAGCCTGCCATTCCAACCTGCTGGAAGCGTGGTGCTGACAGCCTTGGAGAAGGGTCGCACCAGCACTAGGGACGAGGCCAGACAAGGTGCCAGGACAGACAGAGACAGGAGGAGCCTCGTGTAGCTGTTTGAGAAAGAGTAAGGGCACCTCAGTTTACTGCTCCAGACGTGCACCTCCTGTGCTCTGAGGGACCCCTGCCAACAACCCAGCGGGTGGGAACATCTTGAGTGGCACGTCCTTGTGTGAGAAGTTGTGTGTGGGGTAACCCAGACCAACAAAAGGGCCTATTTCTGCTAGAAAAGTCTTAAGATTTGTCACTACCTTGCGTGCAGACGTGGGAGAGCTGATCAGGCTGAGAACATGTTAAAATTGCTCAGGCTGCTGCTAGTTCACCATGTAAGTCCTGTGACCACACTCCCATGACAGGAATCTGAAATATCAAGTGCACTGGAAAAAAGGGATTGTCAGAAAAAACAGAAAATAGAAATACTACAAAAGCAACATTACTGAGAAGGAAGTAGACTGAGCCGATGCCAACTTGTGTGGTCACACAGTGGTTTCTATAGTCTCAATCACTTCCATCTCGCACTGTGAGGGCGACAGGAGTGGGCATTCGTCCGGCTCCCAGCTGCTATCCGGGCTGTAATCTTCCTCTGAGCTCAGCTCGGCCACCCCCTCCGTGTCCTCGTCACACGACTCCATGTAGTGAACCCCCACCGCATTGATGCCGGAGTCCTCGGAGCTGGAGGGGGATGAGCAGTGCTCTGTTTTTGGTGTATTGCTCTCCTTTGTGATTAAGGCATTGCGGACAGAGCCGTCGTCGGGCTTTGCCCTGTGCGGGGCGGGCGGCTGGCGCTGCACGTAGCACATCTTGCCGTTGATGCACTTGACGCGGTAGTTGTCGATGAACAGGTCGGCGATGGTGCAGAACTGCGGCGCCTCGGGCGGCAGCGGGGGCTGGAATGCAGGAGCGAACTTGAGGAAGTGCTCGGTGAGCGACACTGAGATCTGGATGGTGTTGGGGGACTCCCGGGGGCGGACGGGGATCTCGGTGCTGGGGAGCTGCTCCACGGGGGTCATGGGCTGGTAGACGTATTTACCTGTGGGGACACAGAGGAGCAGCGTTTAAAGGTTGTCGTCTTTGAGTTTGAACTGAAACGACGACGTTGACGCCCTTGGACACCACCAACACTTCCCTGCTGGCAGCAGCCGCTGCTTCTCTCGTGGCCTCTCCAGGTATGGATCCTCTGATCCCTCATGCTGCAGGTAAGCACAACCTCCTCTGCCCCAGTGCTGCTCCCCTCCCTGCCCCTGCCTTGAGGACAGCTGTAGGACATGACTAACTCTCGAGAATTTACTCCAGGGGCACAACTCCATAGCCATGAAGTGGGAAAGATGCCAAGTCTGCCCACCCTGCTTTCTAGGAGAAAGAAAACTGACAAGATTCTCAGAGGCTTTTTTCCCCCACTGAACATGTCATGTAAATTCTAGCTTACATCTTCGCTACAATGATCAAATTTTTATTGTATTATTATTATTCCAGTGAGTCTCTGTCCTAGGTTAAAAATA
>VZTG01009501.1:0-119971 GCA_013397845.1 Melanocharis versteri
CGCCGCCCTCCCGCCGCTGTCTCCTCCCCGCGGGGGCCGGGCAGGGCCCGCCTGGGGCGGTGCAGCGCGGTTGTGGGCGTGCAGCGCTCGGCCCGGGCTCCGGGGGCCGCCGGGGCTTGGCGGCGGTGCACGGTGCCCGTCTGGTGTCCTGTCGCACCCCCTTGCTGTCCTGCCCCTCACCCCGGCCCTACCTCAGCCGCTCAGTCCGGGCACCCTCACGAGTGTCCTACTGCGTTGTTTTAGGACACGCAGCCTGGAGCTTTTTGGAATGGAGGGCGGAAGATGAGGGTGTCCGCGGTCTCCGTGCCGCTGTGGAGGCGTGCAGAGGCTCGCTCGGCCCCGGGAGGCGTTCGGCACCGCGCCTCACGGCTCCGGTGCCAGCAGTGGCTCCGTGGGTGTGTGCAGTGCCGGCGGCCCCAGGCTGGCAGGCAGCGGAGGCAGCTGGCAGCGAGCTGGGAGCGTTCAGTCACGCCGTGAGGAGCGGTGCAGCGGCCGCTGTGAAGCACCGCGCCCGGCACAACCACCTGCCCCCGTCCCCGTTCCTCGTTCCCACACGTTTCCACCTTGCCCTGCTGCCTCCAGGTGTTTTGGTGCCCACGTGGCAAACCTGTTCGGGGAGACGTGGTATGTGTGGAGTAATTACTCTGAGAATTGAGCTGGGTTTTCAGCAAAAGCAGTGCGCCCTACAGTGTCTCAGCATTTGGCTGGGACTGTTCTCCGCAGTGATGATGCTCGGTGAGGTGTGTCGCACGATGGTTTGGCCTGGCTGCTCTCCAGGGCCGTCGTGATGGTGTTAACATGCAAATTGTGAGGCTCCAGTGAATTCCCAGCTTCTGCTACACGGAATTTTTCATGCTGTAAATTGCAATCAGAAATAAGTTAAATATTCATGTTTCTCGTGGCCGCTTTAATCATTTAATTGGTGCCAGCTATGAGAGTGTTACAAAACTGAATGTTAATGGTTTCATGATTATTTTTTTTAAAGGCAACAAAATAAATAGCATGTTTAATTTGGAAATTAATGCAAAAAGAGGTTTTATGAAGTATGGGGAGTTAGAATTATCAGACTGTTGGAGCTCTGTGTCTTTGAGGTGCTGATTTCAATGATCTCTGCAGATACAAGGATTTGTGTAGACAGAGGGAGTAAGATTTGCATGTTAACACGTACTTGGACCGTGGGGTCTAAAAGCCCAGCACAAGATACCTGCAAGAAGAGGGTGGTCAGGGCAAGTGTATTTTGCTTGAACTCTTAACGTGTTAATCTCTCGTATTATTAAAGTGCACAGGGGATTGATATTCCTGGTACACTGGGGTATATAATAATAAACTTGTTGATTTTGTATACTTTTTTTGAAAAGTGAGCATAGGGAAAACTAACTGGCTGAATGACAGTGTGACATAATCCAGTGATAATGGCACTATAAAGTTTAATGGAGCCGAGTTTAAAGTATATTGGAGATTCTAAATTTCTGGCTGTTTTCAAGCATGCCATAGCTGCAGTTTTGAAGATAGTCTCATACCTCTTAGTAAATTATTTTCTTGCTATGCATAATTATCTCTTCTGCTAAAAATTCATATATAATCTTCCTCTATACAAAATAACTGGTTTTAATGTTTTTCAAGCAGCAGAGATAAGTTATTCAACTTTGAAGGGCATGCATATATGAGCATCCGAGTTGATGTGCACAGAGAAACAGTAGTTACTCTTAACTGCTGCTTAATTGAGCTTGTCTTCATGCCAATGTCAGCTCCAATTAGCAGGAAAATATTCATGTTGCAAACCACCACTGAAATATTTGGAGAGTTGCAGCACACATTAGCCAAGCGATTCCCAGCACCAGCAGTGCTGGTTCTGTACCCTGCACTGCTGGCCTGTGTTGCAAGAACAATGGCCAACAACAATGTTCCACTTGTAGATGGTATAAGGGCAAGATATAAGGAAAACTGTGCTGTTAACTCGGGGATATCAGCCATTCTCACAGCTTACAGAAAATTGGATGAAAAATAGCAAGGCTGATGGGAAAGGGTTTAAAATGGAGCTCTTGCTGTGTTGGCAGAACATTACAAGGCCTCTCTTGAGGGTAGCTATTAAGAGGCTGTGCTAGATTTCATGTTGGATGGTTGTAATTCCCATTTGTGGAGGAATGTGATGGAAGACTTTCAGGACGTAGTGATGACTGTGAGTGGGAGGCAAATGCATACAGGCTTAGAGGAATTGGGAGTATCCCACCTGCCGTGTTCAGATCTTCAGGGAGTTTGATTCTGAATGGTGGAAATGTGGTGGAGGTGTTTGGATTCAAGATTTTGAATCTTGAATATTTTTTTTCCAATTCTTAAGAAAATTTGGATTTGTAGAGCCTTTACTGTTCTGGGAGCTCTGTGCAGTGCTTTCATGCAAAAGTTAGAATATCTCAGGACTACATTTTTTGTAACTTTCAGGGGTAAAAGGAGCATGTACAATTCCTCATTGGTTCCACAACTGAATCTCCCTGACCACAGCTTGGCACAACACTGAAAGGGGCTGTTTCCTCTCTGCTGGGGGAGGAGAGGGAGGAGGGAATTCTGTCTCCAAGCACCAGCTATGCTGTAACTGGGGCAACAAAGCTGAGGACTGAAAGGCAGAGTGTCAGAGAAGTTCACCAAGCTGTGACAGGCAGAGGGACTGGTACCAAGGGCGCCTGCAGGTAGTACCTGCCCTTACCCTGCTCACCTGTGCGTCCTGTGGATATGTGAGCCATGCTGGGCACCTCTCTCTTTTCCCATGTCTTTGGCATGGGCTTATTCTTCTTGGCAATCAATATGTGATTCTGTTGTAAACCACAGCTGGGGGGCCCCGAGTCCCTGCGACATTAGAAGAGAACAGGCAGCGAGGAAGAAACTGGTTTTGGAGAAAGTGGAAAGAGCAGGGTGGAAAAAAAAGTCCTGCTTGAAGGATATCTAGGAGGAATTAAAAAGATTAAGGTGAAAAGTGAGCTTGAGAGGAATGGAGAAAAAAGATCATGGAGATTTGGTGGGAGAGAAAGCTTACTGTTGCAAATAAGGAATGGGAGAGCTGGGATTTTTCTTCTTCCTAGCAGCTGGGATAGAAGCTGATTGACAAGTTGTGTAGTACCTGAAATGAGTCTCTCATTCTTCTTCAGCGCATGTAACAGCAAGGATGTTCACACTGAGGGGGAGGACCAAAAAATTCTAAGCAAACAAAAAACCCAAAGCCAACACAGAGCCCGAGTCTCCTGAGGGTAAGTTCTTTCTGCAGTGACTGTGAAAGATCGATAACTTTGTCGAAACTTCAGATGAAATTGGTTGTTGCTGGTGGTTAGTGGTTTGACATTGGAAGAACTCTTATTACAAGACACATGTTCTTGTTGAATATTCTTTGGACTTAATCCTTTATAATGTACTTCTTATTAAGGATTTCTCTGTTTAAATATTTAGGTGTTTGAAAGGTTAGTTGGCATATAAGTCAGAAGTTGTTTCAGGATGAACAATGGCTTTTTTAATAACTCTTGTACCTATAAGAATGAGTGAATGGATGTCCTAATAAACTATATCATTTATTCTTTTTTAAAGTACCCTAAGGCCCAATCCTTTAGTCATTAATCAAGAAGAATTCATGCTCTCTTTAATGAGTTATGTCTGGCAGTGGTAATGTCTTTATATCTGTGCGTGTGTTTGTGTGCAGGCATGCTGGGGAATACCAACGAGGTAAATCAAATCAGTCTTTCTCAAATTTTATTTTGAAATGGGCTCTACTTTGATGTTGAGGAGGGAACAATTTTGTCTGCTAGAAAACTAGGTTCCAGCAGCCTCATTTTTCACTGATATGTCAGAAAGCAATAACCATGTGCTGAAAGTGTATTAAAATTATGTAAAAAACAAAGATTATATCTTATTCAAACATAATTGTGTTGGCTAGTAACTTCCTCTTTCGTGGTGATTTAACTCACTGGTGTTCAGATACAACACACTTCCACCTCGTTTTTCTCATAGTGTCACTCTGTATTCAGGAATTTGTTCCTTCTGAATCTCCTAAACAAATTTAAATGAGGAAACTCACAGCAGACTATGGGTGAGGCTTTGGCCTATACTAAGGAAAGCTGCCGTTCAAAAGCGTCTTAAAACACTGTGAGGCTAAATAATTGTGAGAAAATATCCTGACAGAACTTTGTATGGAGTCCTGGAAGGCCATCTCAAAATATTACCACCTTGAAGAAGTGGAATATGATCCTGAAACAAATCAGATATCCTGACATTTGTAGTAAAACACTTTGCAGAGTACTTGTGAGCAATTTGTTCTTCCAGTAGCATCCTGGCAATAGCTTCTTCTATAATTGGCTCTTCTATATAGACATGAAAAAAATCTAGTGGTGTTTTTTTTTTCCTCCCCAGTAATACAGTTCACACAACTTGGACTGTTTCACTGTCAATTTGGCAGTCTTGTAGGATTTAATATTCTAATATCCAGAGCTGATACCATTACAAACTCCACGTGGAGTTTTTAGTATAACTTAAAATTTAAATAATTTTGAGTAATTTTCAGAGATATAAAAATAAGGATTTTTTTTAAACTGGCATTTACTGGTGTTTAGAAGTTTTATCAAATGACTGCAAAAAAACATGTTTTGCTGAGGAACCTGCCCCAAAGAACGTCTGTTTCCTTAAGTTTTGAAAAGTTGATATTTGTAAATTTCAATGAAAACTGAAGGACTCTGTTCCTTCTTCAATCTTTTTTGAAACAGAGTATTTCATAAATTTATTTGAAGTTGTTTTTAATTTCTGTCTAGTCACAAAACAATTCCATGTGCAATATGAGTCGTCCAAAACGGTCACCGAAATTATCATTCTTACGCACAACTACACCTGCACCTGCTTCAGCTTCAGCTCCAGATGCACCTTCAGACTTGTATGAGGTATGTGCTCTCTCCCCTGCTGTCAGGGTTTGCACACATTCCATGTGCTGGCAAATTCCCATTCTTTGCAATGGGGTTCAGTGGGCACGGTGGTACTGGGTCAAAGGTGTGACTTGATGGCCTTGGAGCTCTTTTCCAGCCTTAATGATCCGATGATTCCAAGTATATTCATGATCGTATCTCGTATACTTTTATCTCTGAGAGTATTTTGAGACGTGTCTCGTGTGCCTGTGAGCCATCTCAGTAAAGTTTAGACATCAGGACTGATGACAAGTCCATCAATAGATACAAAGTCACCTGAGAAAACATGGAATGAACAGACAGAAGAAATCTGTTACAAACCCTTACTGATGTAAGAGAAAGACAAGAGCTGAATTTGTTAAACTGTACTATTCTTCAACTATTACAAGGACTGAGTGTTAAAAGTAGATAGGTCATTAATGAAGGCCTGAGGAATGGGAACTTTCTAAATCTAAGCAAATATAATGAGAGGAAAAGAAGCAAGACAGAGACATGAGGGAGTAGAAAGAACTAGATAAGGTACTGTCTTCTATTATTTATAAAAAATACCTTGATTATGTAAAAAAAAGCCTGAGTACTACTGAAGCGTTCTGTAAAATTATCCTTGTACATGTGCAGATCATCGTGATGTAAAAATAGATTGGTGGTCAAATGTATGTCAGACCTATGTATTTTCTTTTCATACTAATTGATGCTTAATCCTGTTCTAGCCCTAAAAAGGCTTTTTACATCACTCTATTGAGTAAAACTTTTGCTTTTGTTTTTCCAATTTCAGCTTCTCCTTCAGAAAAGCCGTTATCCTCCTTTGATGCAAGAGTCATCATGGACTTTGGCAGCTCCATTCAAAGAACAGATTCACTACCGAAACCCAAGTGACTCCATAGCTAATAACTACACTCTTACTGCACGGGATTTAAAATTGAAAAATATGAAAAAAATCAAGTCCTTTTCAATGATAGAGATATCACAGGCTTCACTGTGTATCCATATTTGAATGTATTTATAAGTTCAGACCTGCTTGTTCTATGCATTTTTATCTCTAATTCTTTATCTGCTAAAGCATCATCCCTGGAAAACATCACATATCCCTAATAAACACTTACACGTTTATCACCTCAGAGTCAGTATAGACAAATTTGCCAATGCATGCATAACTTCAATAAGTGAAAGGCCAGTTTCAGATTAACTAGTTAGGCTCATCCCTCCAAATAATCATATGCAGTGCTTCTCTGTGACGTTGTATTTTTTTCATATTTCATTATCTGATTAATTATCTTAGCTCTGTTTTTCACCAATATGAAATAATATCTCATTTGAAAAATGTGTCTGTATGTGATTTTTCTTAACTGGTATTTAAAGCTGCTAGGAAAAAGCGGCGATGGAGTTCTGACAGGTAACGTACTGTAATATTATAAAGATACAGATTATTACAGTCAGTCTAGTTTGAGTTGTGATGTAATATTTCTTTTTACTTGAATGCTGTGTTAAGCATCCAAGCATGAAATGTTAAGTCCCTACAAAAAATGTATGTGCGTCCAGACTGGCTTTTGTGTCACAAGGTTTTGGTAAGATAATCACATGAAAATACATGGAGATCTTGGGCAACCTAAATAACTGTGCTGGTAGGTTTGGCTTTGGTAGAACTGCTCATAAAATGTTGCCTGTCTCAGTGATACTGGGCAGTTGTAAGGTTTGCATGATTGCATCCTTTATGTTAAAGTAGTATATTGTATTATACAATTTTAATGAGAGTTTTTTTATTGAATAATTGAAATACTTCCATGGGTCACACTTGTCCTCAGTGTAGCACAAGTGGTTTATATAATCCTTGTCATCTGTCCTTAAACATTACTGCTTCTTTATTCAACTTGTATTCTTTTTTTTCGAAAGTACTTTGTTAAAGAGTTTGAATCGCATTTCACTGAGTGTACCTGCTCATACACCAGACCTGCATGTCATAAATTATACAGACAACCAGCCACTGACCCCAGAAGAACAATTTGCTCTCATGGATTTACATGAGAAGGAGATAAGTAAGCGAGAAAAGACACCTTCAAGTGATGATATAGAGGTATTTATATAATTTCTTTTTAAGGTGAAAGTAGCAGCAGTAATCATCTGCAATATATCTGGAAACTGTTTCCTAAAAGTAGCTGAGAAAAGCAGGCAGTACATGAGGATTAGGAGGTGTAAATACTCAGTATAGCAAACTGCTGTTAAATATTGTCAACTCCTTTTTCATTTGTTTGTAGCTACTCCTGTTTTTGTTGCAAAGGGTTTGCAAGTTAAGTATCTTCCCAAATTCTTAACCTCTCATGTTATTCTCTAGAACTTTTTTGATCAGTAATTTAATATGCTGAACTGAGTTCTAGTGGTCTATATGCTTGCATCAACACAGATGAAAGTATTGTGAAGATGTCAGTGCTTCAAAAGGAACAGAGATATATACCCAAAATCCATTATATTCCAACACCTTTCAATTACAGAAAAGGCTCAAGTGGTAGAAAAGCTAAAAATACTTTGTAGTAATTAATTATCTGTCACTAAATTCATACAATAAGTGTAATCTTTTAAACGTTTTTTAGCGGTACTGTCACTACATATATAATGGAGTGCGGGAAGACATGCTGGCACCTCAGGATAAGGAAGTGGTGAATAAAATTTTAAAACATATTCCAACTCACATTCTTCCTAGTCTAGAGCTGGAGAAATTCCTGGCACGTTTAAAAGAAGAGATTAAGACAGACTATTGTGTCGGCCTCATGAAAGCCATTGGTAAGACTCAGTCTCTGAGCAGTTCCAACTATATAGACATTTACTGGACTTTGAAAGCAAGTCTCCATTCTATTCTTAGCACCCATGGAGAATTCCTTTGGAGTCAGTAGAACAACAGTAGATCTCTAAGAGAAAATAACCTGTGATCATGCTATGTAGCATTCCAATTTCAACAAATATCTATTTATGAAGCCTTAAATTTCATCAGATGGAGAGATGGAATGAAAAATTGTTTCTCCCGCCTCCCATTTTTAGAGTCAGGAGCAATTATCTTTATTTTTTTTTTTCCTGAAAAATTTTAGAGTCAGATTTGTAATTTGGTTATTGTGCTGTATTTTATGCTGAAAACATACAAATAACTGTATGACTGTGTTAGTTTTAAATGTGCAGAATTCTACAGCTTCCTGAACTATGAAGATATGGTGGTTTTGAATGTAGGGTTTGGCTATACATGCAGTCTAACCATGATATATATGATTTGTTCTAGTTGATTATGTCTTGTTGGATCCAGCTGAGAGGAAGAGACTGTCTATTCGAAGCACCCCACGGCCTTTTCCCCGGAGAATTGTCTGTGCACCAGTCCCATGGCACAGCTCTTATAAAGAAACAAAAAGTTGGAATGAAAGGAATCTGTTCATAGTGAATTCCTTGATGCCCACTTTGCAAGACCTCTGGCTTTCTCAGTAAGATGGCTTGTTCGTAGGATCTTAATGAAATTTAGCATGTTTTTATTTAATGATTTGTTTAGAGAGTGCATCTGCTGACTTCTCTACATCTGCTACAGAGATCCTGGGGGAGCCACTAGAAAGACGGTGGCAAAATATGTCTGTTTTCTAAATAATTCTTTTTTCTGAGCCTCTAAGAATTTCAGCATAAAATGATTGTTTCTTGCAGTCTCTGAATGAACATGTGTTTCATGTCCATGGTGCAGAACAAATAAATTCATGCTGTGAAAAAATCATCCCCTTTATTGAAGATGCTATGCCTAAATTAAGATTCAATGTTCAAGTAAATGGTGATTTGGAATTCTCATCCTGCTTGCTGATATAAACAAAATTAAATCTTAAAACTGAGTATCTTTCAAATGTCTGTAGTTGAAATTTCCCCTGGGGACATTTGTAAATTGAGATGTGTAATCTTAGGAAGTTAAATATGGTAATTAGTAATTCTGAGAGCTGGTTTTGCATTTAAGAAACATTCGCAGGAATTTAAGCTTGTATGTTACAGACTGTGATATATGCCATAATGCTGAAATTTATTTTTTTTCCCCATAGAGTAGTCAGGATAGCTACTTTTTAATATGGAATAGAAGCAGGAGGTGTCATTCTGTATGTTCTTTAATGACTGGATACACTAATGAATCTAGGAAAAGGACAAAATAATTTCAGCAAAGAATTAAGAGTTTTAAATACAGCAAGTACAAATAAAATCTGTGAAGCCCTTTATATTTGTTGATAGAAAAACCCAATGAGAAATGCACTTGTTGGACAGCTTAGCGATGGCGTGGTAGTTATAAACGAAATTATATTTTTAGTGTATATAATACACTCGAGGCCTTCCTGACTGTATTTCATGGATGTTTCTTTCCATTTCGAGCAGTATTCCATAAGGATCTCCTCTGTGTTTCCCTTCCCTAGGTACAGCCATCTCCGGTTCGTTCGCACTGCAGAGGTGCTTTGTGGGGACCTGCCACTGCTGCCTGCGGCCTTCGAGGACATCGTCCGAAGGCACTGTGTGGAAGCTCGGGACATCCTTCAGAACAAGTCAGTGCCAGCTGTGCTAGCTGTAGATAGATAGAATATTTCAGGGTCTGACCTACCTGAAGGCCCATTTTTAAAACAGATCTTGGACTGAGATGACACCAGTCCCAGCCACAAGGCTGCCAAAACAAAGGGGTGAATAGCCCTGAGAGGAATAAGCATCTGCATACTGTCAGAGCCTTTGGAACTGCAAGAGTGCTTGTACAAGGACAAATGGTAATAAACTATGAATAAATGGGGGCTGGAATTCAGAAGGTTTCTAACCATGAGAGGAGTGGAGTCTATATCTGTAAAAATGGTGATGGAAAATCCTTTTTTTTTTAATTATAGAAATCAGTCAATTTAAGAAAGAGATTATATGAAGCACATGATAGAAGGTGGTTGCATTCTGCTGCCTGAGGGATCTTCCAAACTTGTTTCTTGTTTAATGCTATTAATTGAATATGGTTTCATAATCAATGAAACAATATAATTGACTGTTATTTTGTCTGTTACTATTAATTTAAACTAATCATAGTGGTCCTTTATAACAAGTATCCATAGCTTTAAAACTCAGGTTTTCTCCAAGTCCTGGAAGGTACAGTTTTGTTTGACATCTAATTATCAATTCTCTTCTAGCCCTTTGGATTTTACTCATTCTTTGGGTAATTTCTGAGTTTAGATTTTGTTGCAAGGAGAAAAGTAAGACTAACAAGCCTTTAAAAACTTTGTCTCCATATTATTTCATTGTAGGTGGATCCCAACTTGTGCGTCTGTTTTCATTGATCAGAGAAATATGTGGCTTCATTTTGCTCCTGAAAGGGACTCAGATTCCTCCGAGAAAGTTGAAAGCTATTTTAGTTCCGTGGCAGCTCTAATGTCATTACAATTACGTGAGATGGTTATTAACTCTTTAGAAGATCTTCTTGGACTTTTTATGATCCACAAGGTATGTGCTGTCAGGTATATCTATAGTTTTCTGTCTTACATGGAGATAATTCATATAGCCATAAAATCTAGTGCTCTTTGAAGGCTAAAACGTCTGAAAGAGCTCTTGCCTCCATAAAAAATGGCTGTATCCTTCAAAGACTCGTGTGTGCTCAGTGGATTTTTTGCATGGTCAAGAACTGCTTACTTGAATGATCACTTGGCAGGTCCAGAGTTACAGGTAGCAGTTTATAGCAGTTTTCAGCTCAGTCTTGAGTGAGTGTGCATTTACTTTATTTTGGTTTAGTTTATTTTTCGTTTAATTTTTCTTGGTCTTAACCAGTTACAGTATTTCTCTGAAAGCACATAAATAATCCCCTTTGAAGACAAAAGTGTGCACAGTCACGTGTAATCCTTTGCTGAGGTGATTTATGTGTGTGGTGTCCCTGTCCATACCCAACGAGTGCCCTGTATTATTTCAAGTAATGCATAGAATTATACCAATAAGCATTACACTGTGGGAGTTTTTACCACTGTTTTAGCTACCATAATGTGGCATCTTTGATGAAATGAGTTTTTTAAATATAGGATCACCTAGGACCTACCTTAATAAGACAAAATGAATAAATATAGTAGGTTAAATACTGCATTGCAGAGGATCACACTTAATGCAATTTACTATCAGACCTTGCACTAAGCCTTGCCACTAAGCCTTGCATCTGGATGATGATATGGGAATACAAGGTTAGGTTTTTAAAATTTTTTTAGTTTTGTCTTGTGGGTTGGTTTGGGTGGGCTCTTTTATTTGTTTTGTTTTGTTGCTTGTTTTGTTGTTTTTTAAATTATTATAACATCTACATTACGAGTCTAGTCATGGATTAGGACTCCATTATTATAAAGGCAATTTGAGGGTAGTGCAGTTCTTACTGACCATACGAGGCAATTAAAACTAGATTCTAGATTTTTTTTCTGATAGATATTATTGATTATTTTGCTTTAGAAATTTTGTTCTGTATGATAATAAGTGCTTTACTTCTGTTACTTATCCAGTTTCTTAATTCTAGCTTTTATATATTCATTTAGGAGTCAGCACCATAAGATCTTGTTTGGAACATCAGGTTTTGTATAAATATCAGGGAAGATGATCCCATTGGCATTGTGTAGTAAGGATATTTGGGGATTTCGAAGAGTTTAAAAATTATTATTCCTATAGCTCACTTCTTTTTTCTGTAAATTTTTCCTTCTTTGCCCTAAGGATGGAAATGATTTTAAAGAACCGTATCAAGGAGTGCAGTTTTTCCTGTCTCAGATACTCACAGTCAAACTCCGTGTGAAAGAACCTGATATTGTCTTTGAGCCACCTTTGGGAGCATGCTGGGATTTAATCAGTCATTGCTTCCAGAAGATCCTGCAGAGTGCTGAGGAACTCCCAAAGGTACTGGATAAGTTATAGCTGCATACAACATACAATATTAATAAAAACTATCTATAATATAAAAAGTTATGAATGAGGCTGCAGACTGGCAAATAGATAAAGGTGAGGATTGGGAATCATGATCTGTGCAAACTTTTTGATTGTAGAAGATATTTTTCAGATTCAAGTTCTGTTGAAGCACTGGTTTGATTTTCATATAGTTTTCACAAGTAAACTATGTGAGTAACCAAGTGTTAATCATGGCTCAGAGTCTTTTCACATTGCATTGTTTTTACCAAATAATGATTTTTTTTTACGTGGTAGGTGAATGGGTAATAGAATACCTTATTTTTGCTGTTCTGTGTCTCGTTACAGTATTTGCAATGATTTCCTTTAGGTAGAGAAGCTTCTATTTCCTAAATTACGAAGAGATGATCTCACTCTTAATACAGTCAAACCACATGAATCATTGTTTTTAGAGTATATAAACAAACTTGAGAAGATCTTTGAAAGCAACATACTTGGTCCAAAGAAGTAAGTTTTGGCTGGTAACTCCATTGCCCTTCCAAACCCTCAATTTCATAATTGTCCATTTGATTAAATAGACAGTTTGAGTGTATTTGTTTCTTTCTATAGAGAAACTTTGCATCAGAAACTTATGTTTGTTTTTGTGGTCTTCTGTGTTTAAGGTATTTAAATGTGTACAGGAAGTACAGCGATCTTTTGAACAACAATTCACGGCAAGATGTCAAAAAATTTTTGGAAAAAGGTCCTTCTTTAGATGCTTTAACTGAGGTAATCTGTTACTGACAGCTGCAGCGTGTCCCTACAGCAGCTAAAACATCACAAGTGACTTCCTAACTTATTGCCTAAAGAACAAATCACTTATTTTACCCTTGGGAATACTAGGGAATACTCAATTTACATAGCCCCTTACGGTAGGGCTGCTGTGCAAATGTAGGAGGAAGTTTCTTTATAACCTTCTTCTGTGAGTTTTGCTCTTTCTTAGCAGAAAGGCTGCCCAGAGTATTTGGTCAATCTGCAGTTTGCTTGTCTTTTCAGTGTCTTGTCTTCAGTCAGCCCTGTCCATTCTTCTCTCTGCATCCCTGAGTTAGCATATGGCTAAATGCTTCCTTAGGCAGCTTGGGGTCTTCCCTACCATGGCAAATTACTGTGCAAAGCTTTCAGCCCTGGAATCTGTGGATAAGAGCAGGTCTCTGGAAGATTAAAATGAGTTTTCCTTCTTCTGTTTGGAATAAATGATCTGGTTTGTTGGATGGAAACTATTAGTTGTGTCAGATTTTTCAGCTATAGACATTTAGGAAAAAAACCAGATGTATTATTTTCTGTTTTTAGAAGATTGACAGCTTCACAAAACTGAAAAAAGAGATTGCTTCTATGGATGTCACTGTTCCTCTGGCCATGTTCTGTCTGGATGCTGTACAACTGAATGAGGAACTGTGCAATCGGACCCAAAATCTCAAAGACACACTGATTGAATTTGAAGTGATGGAAAACAGACAGTTAAATCAAAGGTACCTGTTGTTTGCATGGATGGTTCTTGCTGTGTGCCGGGATTGATGCTGTATATCTGTGGATGAGATACCTTTATTCATCTGCTGGGGTTTTTAGTGCTGACCAGACAAGTGCAAGAAGGCCAGCCTGGCTGAACAGGGAGCTTTGGCTAGAACTCAGAAAAAAAAAAAAAGTTCAATTTATGAAGAAATTTAATATTTTTGTTTCAAAGGCAAAGTAATTTTACCAGATTTTGTGTCTCTCTTCACTTACAATCCCAGTGATATGTCTGTTCTCTTTTTGCTGTAGAATTTGTGATGAGTATGACTTCATTGCGAAGAGAATGAGCGAGGTGCCTCAGAACACTGAACAGCTAGTGGAATATGATGCATTCTTAAAGAAATCCAGTGAAGTTACTGTTGTTAAACTGAAAAAGGAGCTCGTTAAAGCAGTACGCCGACTGCAAGTCCTCATGGACTATGCTGATCTCTCTGGTATGTCTAACTACAGAATATAAAATTTCCATATGAGAATAATTATATATAGATAATGGGCTCTGCATGCCTAAATGTTGCATCTTCTAGGGTGCTAATGGAGAGTTCCAAAAGAGACAGAAAGGAAATAAAAAGAATTCAATAGAAGCCAAAATGTACCAGTGCAGCAAGGAATGGTAGAGGAATGGCACACAGCATAGACTGGGCTTTTAAATGTTTTTAGGTATTATCAGATCTATGTTATGTAATCTGGCCAAATGATGTTACACCTCTATGTTATTAAACAAAAATTCTCCAGAGAAAAGCCATCCAAAAAGCCACATGCCAAAGGCTCTATGGCAGCATGTAGAAAGTGTGAGAACTTGCATCTTTGCAGCTGAGGATTAGATCAGAACAGGCCTTTAGTTGTTTTGCTGTCATGGTTTGCTGTTCTTAGTTAATATAAAGGCTGTTCTCTAAGACTGAGGATACACCTCTAGAAGTTCCTTTTAGTTTGCATTTTTATTCAAAGCAAAAATGTAATTCACAGATGCAGTCTGTTATTTGCTGCACCTGAAAAGGAAGGGCAGTTTTATGAATGCAAGCCTATTTTAGTGTCAGGGTGATACTGTTTCCTTAAGCAGAATACACTCTTGGATCAGACAGTGATAGACATAACAAGAGTATGTCATGTTTATTAGACTTCATTTATGATAAAAATTAGGATGCCTATGGAAGCCAGGACAATTTTCTGTTACATTTTGGACTGGAGTGTTTGCAATTGTAGTATTTCATAATTACATTTTCTCTGTAGCTGGGTTTATAAGCATGTGTCCTACATTAGTTATAATGACCTAAGTGCACTGAACAAACAGACAAATATGAAGATGGAGATGTCTGCTAAGCTTGTAGTTGTGATGCTCTAGCTTTTGTGAATAATTCAGAATTTACAGCTTGAAGACTAGAAATGGCTTAAACATTTATCCAACTTATGTAGGTATAATATACATTTAGTTAGGAGTGGTCTCTGTGTGTAGTTGAATGGAACCTATATTCTGGAATAACTGTCCTTACAAACTGTCTCTGCCTATCTTATTTAGAGAATTTCACGTTCTTAACTTGATTTTACAGTTTTGCTATCAATCAGACTTGTTTTAGGGAAGAGTTTCTTTGCAGTGAAGATAATCCAGCCACCAGCTTCTTTTGCTAATTCCTAACCATAGTTTAACTATTTTACTTGTTAGTAGCCATTCTGTTATATAACAACCATTCTATTAAATCATTGGTTAAAAGGTATTTTCTTAAAGGTGACTTTATTTTTTATTTTAGATGATGACATAAGCCTGAACAGCACGGTTTTCCATTGGCCTGATGAGATTAAGAAAATATTTGAAAGCAGTAAAGATCTGTTGACTGACAGGAGGATTCAGGTGGAGAGGGCATTGATTGAAAGGTATGGTGTTAAGTAATTTTTTTTACTTGGTATTTTTAAAGAAAAGAAAAATCTCACTATGAGTAGAAGGGAGATAATTTCGAAGAAGGAAAACTTAGAAGGAACCTGAGAAAGTAAGGAATAAATCTACTTAACAGTATTATGGAGATTTCTGAAAAATACTATTGATGATGGTGGATTCAGGTATCCCTATACTTAAATAGATCTGAAAGGAGGAATGGAGGATTGGTCCAGAATATTCGTAATTTTATGTTGTTATATTGATTAGTACAGCAGTACTCACAGTTTTGTTACATTGTTTTCCCTCTTCCTTTACTTTCTCCAGGTAGTAGAGGTAGCAAATGTAAGTAAAGTAAATCAGTTGTGAGGCTTGAAAATGAGCCTTGAATTCTAATCCTGTGAACTGCATAGCATTGATATAAATGATTAGTGAGCTTTCACTGGCATCTGTGTTTACACTAGTATTGAGATCGGATTTCATGTGACAGTGCCTGTTGTAATTAATAAAATAATTGAAACCTGAAAAGGAATGAAACACGACGTCATATTACCTTAGTTATCTTTACCTCAGGTGTTCTCAGTTTAAGAAAACTCTTGAAGGTTATCATAAAGAAGTAGAAAGCTACAAAAAGCGGGGGGATATCGTGACTGCGGAAGAATTGAGGAAGAATGCTGCAAATTTTGAAGAGTTAAATAAGAATATAGATAATGCATTAGCAGAATTTGAGGTTAGTGTTTATTAATCAAGTATAGAGTGGGTTACAATGTGATGGATGTCCAAAAGTTTGGCTCCTGCCCCAATGTTTTTTTCAGGGTTGTGGCCATGTATTGTTAAGATGGCTTTAAAATTTCCAAATTCACAAAGATGTGGCAAATATCTTCTTCTGCCTGTGTGCTGATTTGCCCCAACTACTGAGTTGAAGAACAAATTTTTGGGGAAAAAAATTTTAGGGAGTTTTTAAAATTGAAATACTGAATTTCAGTGTTTCCAAGCAGTCAGTATTACCAAGATGCTATCCACAGAAAGCAATTCTTCTGGCAGAGTTGGCAGAGGTAGAATGTTAGGGAGCTGGCATTTTCCCTGCATCGTGGTTTGTGCACTGGAGCTGTGTTTTCAGTCCCTCTGCTTGTTCTCTAATTAAACCAAAATGTTTTCCAACTGTTTGTATAATTTCCATTTAATGCGATAGACATTAAATATACATTTAAACACATAACAGGAATTTCAAATGCTAGGAAACAAACTGTAGACCAAGATTCCTAGATTCTATTCAGGGCTTTCCACCCAATTTACTGTATCATTCTACGTTGAACTGTTTGTCTTAGCTGTGACTCTGCTGGGAAGTGAGACGGGTTGTCTTTGAGAGATCTCACAGGCATTGTGAGGCTTAATTAATCTTCTAAATCACACTGAGACAATGAGATTTTTCCATATATGGAGCCTTAAGGGTCAAGATTTTAATTAAGTCCCACTCAAAAGAAAAAATGGAACCAATTAAATGAGTTTAGAATTTAGATTAATTGGTAGTCCTACACATCAATACTATTAATCTTACTTAAAGGCATCTAGTATATTTAATTAGTGTGAGTTAACAGCACTGATATGCTGTTATAGGGAGATCAGAACAAGTAATTAAGCCTAAGTTTCTTAATATATGATCACAATGAGAGGTGTATCCACACAATTTAAATGACATGACAGTTAACTCAGTGAATACGTGAATTTAAATATTATCTTGGAATATGGATCTTTATATTTTTTCTGCCTGCAGCTCATATTGAATGATTACAAGTTTTATGAAAGGCTTGTTGGCATTATAAAAGCACAGGCTCAGGACTCAATCTGAATTCAGTGTCTGCATTTCAGACAGCATTTCTCAGTGCTTCCCTGTAAAATGAAGAAGACAATACTTTTTTAAAATCTGATTCTTCGCACATTGATTTTTACTTTATTTAAAATCTTTTGAACAAAGACAATGTCTTACCATGAATAAACACAGCAATTAACACCCGTTTTGGGGAGAGCTTCCAGATAATTCTGTAAAAGAAAAAAAACTAACCACAAGTTAAAAAAAAATCCTGCAAGCCTCTCTAGCTGAGGAGCTTACATTCAGATTTCACAGTCGATTGGAAACTTGTGAGCCTTGTTTTCACTGAATTCCATGGTACATTATCTTATTCTAAAATGGATTTGGATTTTTAAATTTATTTGAGTAGTAAAAGATACCCACAAATGCTGGGTTAACGGTTAGACTTGATGATCTTAGAATTGTTTATTTTGGAAAAGACCTCTATGATTCCATGAAATAACCAGGGGAATTTTCAAGAATACCATTACCTTATGCACCTAGAATCCACAGGCCTATATCAACAGATCTGTCTGGCTTTAAGACATGTAAAATAATTGTGTTCAGTATTGTCTGTTTAAAAGTTTAAACAACAATAGGGATTTTTGATAGGAATAATATACTTTTTTTTTCCCATAAAGGCTATTAATTTTGAAGAAGATTTGCTTGGGCGGGAGAAGACTCAATTTCCTCTGTTGCAATCTATAATTGCAACCAAAGAACCCTTTGAGCAGCTTTGGGTAACAGCATATACTTTCCATACCAAATCTGAGGAATGGATGAATGGTGAGGCTTTGATGCTCATTTGATGAAACATGTTATTTGCAGTTAGTTAAGTAGAAGCTGAGAGGGTTGATTAGTTGTGAGAAAATAATTTTTAAGGAATAAATGCTGTTAAACAGTGTGAAATAGAGTTACTGACTTGGATTTTGCATTAAGATAATTATTTGTAACACAATTGATTTCCAGTTAGAGGACAATGACTAAAAATAGCTGTAATTGAACCACCCTGGGAATCTCCTGGTACTGATGTGCCTGCTGTGCTTTTTTTATGCTGTTGCATTCAGGATCTCTTCAGGAATTGAATGCTGATGAAATTAATGAAGAGGTTGGAAATATGTGGAGGACCATGTACAAGCTCAGTAAGAGCTTCCCAGATGTGCCCGTGCCCAGGCGCATGGCAGAATCCATGAAATTCAAGCTTGATAAATTTAAACAGCATCTCCCTGTCCTGTCAATTGCCTGCAATCGTGGAATGAAGGAGAGGCACTGGGAGCAGGTACCTGAAACTCTGCTTTAACTGTGGAAATATTCTGCCACAGAAACTGACAGCCCAATATCTTTTATCCTGTGACATGGTAGATCCAGTTTTGAAATTTGTAATGCCACAGGCAGAAGCTGTTTTAAATTAATAATTTGTGGCAGAAAAGCAAATCAGGGGTTGCACTAATACTTAGTTAGAATTTCTTGCTTACTGTTTGAAAGTATTTTAAAAAAATGCATCTTGATAATAGATTTATTTCTTACTTTATTTTCAGATTAGTAAGATTGTAGGATGTGAGATCAAACCGGATAAAAATACTAACCTTAAAAACATATTGGACTGTGGACTCTCAAAATTTATTGAACAGTAAGAAACTTAATCTAGTCTTATTGTTTAGACACTGTATTTCATAGGTCAGATACCAAATATTAGTTATTTTGGGGTTTTGTGTGCTGTTAGAACATGCTATAAAATTAGCTGTATTTATCAAGCTGTGAATTGTCAGTTGTTCTTGTAGCACAGAGGCATAAAAATCCAGTTGTATTCCTAAATCACTTAACTTGCTCATTCGGAATTTTCTGTCTGTATTTGTCTTCCAATTAATATCAGTATCTCTAACTTGTTGAGGCTGAAAGTGGAAAAATATTCCTTGAAGTGAATGTCTATGATATCATTAACAAATTATTATGAAAGGTAGTCTGATATGCAACTCTGCCTACAACTGCTTTTTTTTTTGCTCTTCAGCTATGTTGCAAAAACATTTCAAAGATATGTTTCATTTCAATTTAGACTAGAACCTGTCGGAGCAGCTGCAAGTAAGGAGTATTCCTTAGAGAAATCAATAGAGAAAATGAAATCGGAGTGGGTCAATGTGCACTTTGGTTTGACTAAGTACAGGGATACTGTAAGTAAACACCAGATCAACATATATATCTGAAAATAATTACTTTGTTTCTGAATGCCAATTGAGAAATATTAGAGAGATGTTGCTGCTGATTCTTTGTGGCACGATGGAAAGCTGTATCTTAGTCCACAGCTGGGCAAATGTCTCCATTATTATAACTCTTTGTATTTGGACTTTAGTATCTGGACAGCTTGTGATCTCACATACTCATCCTAACAAATCTGTGAGCCTGAGGACTTCTCCAGTACTGTATGGAAAGCTGGACAGTAGCAAAATTTTAACTTGCCCAGAAGAAACAAGAATCACAATGCAAAAGATTGAGTCAGAAGGCACCAGCTTTCTATCACAAAACAATCTGTCTCTGGACCTTTGAAACAGAGCTGTACAGAGGAGGTTCCATTTGATATCTTCACACATTTCCAGCCTTTCTCAATTCCTTGCTGCTTCAGCCATCATAGAGAAGGGGGAAACAGGAAGCTGAATGAGTGGGGAAATAAAGTGACTGCCATTTGATTTACCAAAATGTGATGTATTTACAGGACACCAACATCTTGTCGGCAGTGGATGACATCCAGCTTTTGCTGGATGATCACATTGTTAAGACTCAGACAGTGTGTGGCTCTCCCTTCATCAAACCAATAGAAGCTGAATGTGTGGTAAGGAAAAGCCACTTTGATTGAGCTTGCGTGTCTCATAATATGCTTTCCCCAAGTGCTTCAAGGTATTTTGACATGATAAGACATTATAGAGTTGTTAACTAAGAACACATATTCTTATTTCTTGATTTATTCTTGTTGTAATTTTGCTTAACTACTAAATGCTTTCATTGCAGGCTTGGAGAGATAAGCTGTGTTTAATGCAAGATATTATAGATAGCTGGTTAAAATGTCAGGCAACATGGTTGTATTTGGAGCCAATTTTTAGTTCAGAAGACATTATAGCTCAAATGCCTGAAGAGGGCAGAAAGTTTAAGATTGTGGATTCATACTGGAAAAACATTATGACAGAAGTGGTAAGTGCTTACATTTCGCAAGTTATGTATTTTTATGCACATCTGGTAGCATGATTATTAATATCATGTGCATATACTGTTCTTTTCTGCAGTTGGGTATTTGTATCCATGGAGCAGAAAAACCTTCACTAAAGTCCAGCAAATTCTAGTCTTGCAGTGAAAGTGTTAGATTACATCATTACTGCATTGAGATTTCTGTAAAGGCTGGGTATTGAAGGGTGAAGTAGAGCTCAAGGAACATGACTTCTAAATTTTCTAGCTTTCTTATGGCTAAATGGTCAGAATTAGGTAGAAGGATGAATGTTTTGTGCTTTCAGGATCTGCTGACGACTTCACTGACAAGGTACAAAGCCTTGTCTGGATACAATGAGAGTTTGCATTAGACTTACAAAGTGTACTCACTTTTGGAGCAATTAAGTGGATTCTTTTTTTCATGTGATTGTTCTCTAATATGTGATGGCATGGTTATTTAAAAATTTAGTGAATATGGACTGTCACGGTAGCGTGTCAGGTTAAGGTAACGGGGATAGGAAGTGTGATTTGGTAACCTGTTCAATTCCCTGTAAATAAGAAGTTGAGTAAGAGGCCGGACAGTGGTGGTGTGAGCTGAGATGTTTGTCAAAAATGCTGGGAGTGTGTGGTTGTGTGATAAAGGTGTTGAAATAATCAGTGTAACTAAGTAAGAGTTGAGACCTGTCCAACAGCTCAGACTCTGTGAATGATGAAGCCTGTACTGAAATAGAACCCTCTGAAGAGGAGTGTTATGAGAAAGAGAGAACAGGGAATAATTGCCATGTGCTGTGTCTCTGATAGAACTTATTTGTGAGTGGAAAACAATGTAGCAAACTCAAGACACAGGAGCAAGTGCCAGAGATCTAATTTCCTGATATTTCCTTCATTAATGTCTATAAAGTTCAACTTGGTAAAACTGTCAGTCTGAAAAGCAAAACTATCAAATAATGCAAACATACTTAATGACATGAAAGCACACTACAGAGAACAAATACAGCTTTTCAGCCTCCTGCAATATGTGATTGATGCTAACAATTTTAATGTAAAACTTATTGCAATTTTTAGCAGTTTCTGCTATGTGTTTGTTTTTACAAAGGTGAAAGACACAAAGGTACTCGTAGCAACTGAACAACCCAAGATGTTAGACAGACTTCAGGAAGCAAATATTCTCTTAGAGGACATTCAAAAGGGGCTGAATACTTACTTGGAGTCGAAAAGATTATTTTTCCCAAGGTAAATTAATTAAACAGGCCTAAGTTAGAAACAAGAAGCCGTAAGATCTTTCAAACCATTTCTACTGAACTGAAGGCTCTCATTCTATAAACATATGGGGGACACAGTCACATGCAGCAAAAAATGAAAACCTGTTCTCATCTCCAGGCATAACTCATTTTCCTCAGTTACGAAATGCCAGGAACAGGTGGGGATGGGGAGGCACGATCTGTCTATCACAATGTAAACTTTGGCATTATTTTTGAAGGAGCTTGCTACCTTCCCGTGGCTGATATGCAATTATGTCCCTGCCCTACCCTCTTTAGAGGTGTGTGATCTGTGGGAGTTGTACATGATCATGAGGAGCAGGATTCAGGGTTTTTACAGGGTACTTAATGGCTGGCTGGAGCCATCTGGTCTTTCCTACCAGAGTTTGACAACTCTTGTTCTTCCTTTGCATAAGAGGGTGGTCACATTGAAATTCTGAAGAAACAGATGGGATGAGTTTTATAATGTTAAAAATTGCTTAAGGAAAGGGATTTGAGATAATAATTTCCTCTCTGATACACGAGTGTCTTAAGCAACAATAAAACCAGTTGCATGAGTAGATTATTAATGGCAATTTTCATGATTGGAAAGTAATTGTATTTTTCTGGCAGATTCTTTTTCCTGTCTAACGATGAGCTGCTTGAAATACTGTCTGAAACAAAGGATCCACTCCGAGTACAACCACATTTAAAGAAGTGTTTTGAAGGAATTGCTAAACTGGAGTTCACAGAAGATATGGAGATCACAGGCATGATCAGTTCAGAGAAAGAAATAGTTCCTTTCATAGATAAAATCTATCCAATGAAAGCAAATGTAATTTTTTTTAAAATTTTACTATATGAAATTAGATTAATACCTAATACATTATATAAAGTGCATGTTTTTGAGGGAATTAGGTTTAAAGCATTTAGGATCACATCATTAAAGGAGTTTAGGAAGTGAGAGTGCAGACTGGTATTCTAGAATAAAAATTATTTCCTACAAAAAGGAATAAGACATGCCAATTTTGCAGTAAATTCCTCTGAAAGGTGGGGCATTGAGTTACAGATACCCTTTTCCCTTAATCCTGCAGGAGCAAAGCATGCCTTGGGTTAAAATGAGCAGGCATAGTTGACCATGCAATCTGTGTTTTTAGTTTATGCTTATATGAACCATGTCCAGCTGTTTCTTTAGCTGGGTTGTCTTTAGAGTTAGCTTAATATACCTGCCTTCAGACAGAGTAAACTACAGTATTACCAGTCAGATGTTGGGTAATTTCAACCTTTATTCTTTTTATATGCAACACCCAGATCCAAAGAAAGCATATTTAAGCCTAAAACATTTCAAATAATTTGTCATTGAAGAAGAATACAATCAGGAAATGTGTATTGACTCTTAACTGTTTTTCTTTCTTGAAGGGCATGGTAGAAAAATGGCTTCTGCAAGTAGAAGAAATGATGTTGTCCAGTGTAAGACAAGTTCTTCAAGATGGCATAAAAGGCTATAGCCAGGTCATTATTCCTGAACTATGGTATAAGTTAGATTTCACAAGCAAATATACATGAATAGGTTGCTCAAATTCTTAACCAGGGAAGCATGTTTGAAACTAAGTGGAATCCAGTTCTTGTGCAATTAGTACCAGTCTGAAGTTCTGTCTCTGAAATTTCATGAAGAAAAAGTATTAAAGCATTAGATGCGGATTCTCATTTATTTGCAGTGTGAGACAAAAGGCATTTGGGGAAAGTAATTGTTATCAGTGACATAATCTAATGTGTTTATAAGACTTCTTGTGTCTGAAATTGATCTTCTGGTTTAAGGTTCCTCGAAAAGAATGGGTACTTCAGTGGCCTGGACAGGCAGTTATTTGTGTTTCATCCATTTACTGGACAGAAGAAGTGTCTGAGGCTATAAGGAAAAAAGCTTTACAAGTAAGATTTTCTTCTAACTTTCTATTTCTAAGCACTGAACTCTGATTAGTTAATAAAAAGCTCCTTCTAAAGAAGCTAATGTTTATTACTTCAGAGGAAGTATCCTGAACAATCCATAGCTGAAGAAAAACGAGAAGGAATCACAAAACAGTGAATCACAGAAAATAAGGGACCTCTGGACATCATGTAGTCCAACCCCTGTTTAAAGTAGAGCCAACTAAACCATGTTGCTTATGGACTTGGTTCCGTATGCCCATTCCTTTCCTGTGTGGGGGAGCCAAAACAAAGAGTATTTGCTCCTCTCCCATCATCGAATTTTCCCATTTCCATTAGGAAGAAAGATAAGCCTTCTGCTTATCCTACTTTCAGGCCATAAATATTTTTGAAGTCTTTATAGTAAAATAAAATGCCAGTATACAAAAAAGAATTTTAAATGTTTGTGTGGTGCCCAGACTTCCATTAATATGTTTGGTTGGAGGGGCTGTCTCCAATGATTGCATGCACAGGACCTTAGGAACTGCTGTCTACAGCATCCCATTAATGCCTGTGTTTGTTTCTGTGACAGGATTTCTTGGAGAAGAGCAATCTCCAGATCAGGGACATAGTTGAGCTAGTGAGAGGAAAGCTGTCCAGTGGAGCCCGGCTGACCCTTGGAGCTCTCATTGTCATCGATGTGCACGGTAATGTGCAGCTGCTGCTACCCCTGGGGCACCTGGGGCAGTGCTGCTGTCATTAGCTGGGTGGACTGCTGGAGAGAGGCACCTAAAATGCTTTCTCTAACTCGAACCAGCCTTTACAGAGCTACTGTTCAGTTCTTTGGGCAAATGGGGATTGCTCAGTACTGCACAAGTATCTCCCATCTACTTAGAACAGACACTGGAATCTAGTTAAAATTAAGCTGATTCCCTATGCAAAACAAGTGCAAATTCTTCTTTAGCATGAAAACCAGCTTCTAAATGTTGAATTACTCCTACATAGCTCTAAGTAAATGTTACTTTACTTATAATTTATTTTAAGTAATCTAACACAGTAGAAGCATTTAGATTTTTCAAACAATCTGTGTCTTACTCCGCAGCTCGGGATGTGGTCTCAAAATTGGTTGAAGACAAAGTCATAGATCTGAATGACTTCCAGTGGATTTCTCAGCTGAGATACTACTGGGAAGGGAGTGATGTGATAGTGCGAATGATCACAACAGAAATGAAATATGGTTATGAGTATCTGGGCAATTCGCAACGTCTGGTTATAACCCCACTGACAGATCGATGTTACAGGTAAAGCCATATTGTCTGTGAATAATGTTTTCATTTTCTGGATTGATCTGTTTTTACTTTCATTTGTTCTAGTTAATAATGGCAGGACCCTCAGCAGCTAACATTTGCCTGTAGATTTTGGGGGCAAATCTTATATATATTTGCCCAAATATGGTAAAATAGTTTACAGTGTGTAGGCTTCTACACCAGTAGAGTAATAGATTCTATTGTATCCAAGAGGGTGCTTCTGAAAAGAGGTGGCAGCACATGGTATTGGGACTGCAAAGAATTCTACAGTAGCACTGGTCAATTGATTTATCTGAATTAAGACACACAGTTTGGGTATGCTGCCTGTAAGATAAATGAGGTAATTACAGAGCCCTTCACAGCTGTTCAAATGCAGTTAGCTTCCTGTTCCTCCAGTGGCTTGCAAGAGGTTTTAATGGAAATACTTCAGTCCTCAAGGTTGAAATATTCAAAGGCATTTGGTATTTCACTTCTGGTGAGCCCTCAAGACACGAGTCAAAGCCTTTGAATGGGGATTTTGTAAAATAATCAGATCACTCCAGTGTTAACAGGGATCTCATTTTAGTAAGATGTTCACTTGAAAAGCAATGTGATTCCCAGGTTTTTGTAACAACCTTTATGCTTTCTCATCCATTTCTAAAGATTGACTGAATTTATAAAGCCAGCTTCAAGCTCTTGCCAGTTCAAGTGCCACTTGAGGGAATTGTGTGCTTTTGCAGACTCTACCATTTTGCTCACGGCACTGTTCACTTGCTTGTGTAATTGAGGATATACAAGGTGGATGCATATAATAAAAGCCTTGACATTCCTTTTAGGCCAAGTGGCTGAATGTGAGCTTCCACAATTAGGAATCACTTCTGAGACAATACTGGGTTTTTAGGCCAAGCTGCAAAGTCAGCAGAGAAACAAGTAAATTGTTTCCAGAAGAGCCTGTATAGGAAAATACTTATCAATCCATTCACAAAGTATCTGACATTAAGGATTGCTATTTCTAATGCCTATGTTCTTGATAATGTAGGACATTAATGGGTGCCTTGAAATTAAATCTTGGTGGTGCTCCAGAAGGGCCTGCTGGAACTGGCAAAACAGAAACAACAAAAGATCTAGCAAAAGCAATAGCTAAGCAGGTACCAAAACTCCCTTTCTTTACTTTCCACTGTTTGCATATGTAGATATTTCTTTTATAGTGGGCTTTGTGTTAATGCTGAGAAATGTTCTCTGTGTTTTTGCTGTAGTGTGTTGTCTTTAATTGCTCCGATGGCCTCGATTACAAGGCAATGGGCAAGTTCTTCAAGGGGCTGGCACAGTCAGGGGCATGGGCCTGCTTTGACGAGTTCAACAGAATTGAGGTAATGTTTTAACTCAGACAAATGAAATAAGAAAGCTTTCATTTAGGACACAAGACTGAACGTCCCCAGACATGACAGCATCATTGCCAATGTTCTGCTTTTACTTGTGGTGAGGCCTCTTTGTTTTGATAATTAGTGACACAGAAATAAGCACTCAGCTGCCTGCTCTAGAAGCACATGCCTACCTGTGCTGTGTTTCAGAATTGTTGTGTTCTGGCTCAATTTAGCTGAAAAAGAATGTTCCTTTACGATTTTTTCTTCTGTATGTGATACTCATTTGCTGGGAAAGAACTGTTCTTGTCTTCTTGAGAAATCAAGCTACAGCTGTGGAGTTGCATTTGTCTATATTCAGCACAGGACAGACAAATCCCAGTGGAGGGATTCCTGTAATGACTAGAGCTGAGTGTCACTAACTGAGTGACCTGGTTATCAAGCTGTGTAAACAGACACATCCAATTCCCCCCCAATCTTACTCTGGTCTTTTTGGTTTTGTTTAACTTGGTCACTAATGACTTTGGATAAGTTTTATCATTACTTTGATGGAATTCATTTTATGTACATACTAGTAAATGTGGAAATTTCATGAAATTCAATTTTGTATGTATTAGTATCCTTAGCTCCTTAATTTTTCCATTTTTCTGCCACAGCTTGTTTTCTAGTGAATTCAAACATTAGCATTCCTTTTCCAATATTCTGTTGCCTTGATACTTTCAAACAATCAGGATTGGCACTGGGCAGTCTTACCTATTATTTAGCCTCAATTTTGGGCATTGAGTGAGTCAGTTTTTCTGGAGAGCCTGAACTCTTTATGTATCTGAGTTGAAGGGAAAGTGCTTTTAGAGGCCTCCAGAGGGAGTTCCTGTCCAACTAACTTAGATGTCTACATTCAGGCACACGGTATTTCCCTGTGGAGGCTTTTAGAAGCCTCTGCTGATCAGTCTCTGTTAGTCGAGTAGACAGTAGTGGCACTAACTTTCAGAGGATCTCTTCAATAGGCAGCTAATATACAGGCTCAGGGCGATTTTTCTCTGGAGGAATGCAAATACAGCCGTCAAAATATGTAAACAAAACCATTTAATGTTATGTCCCAGTGTCTAATGTTTTCCAATCTGTTCCCTCTATATTAGGTTGAAGTATTATCTGTAGTTGCCCAGCAAATACTTAGCATCCAGCAAGCTATTATTCGCAAACTCAAAACATTCATCTTTGAAGGGACAGAGATCTCTCTTAATCCTACATGTGCTGTGTTTATTACAATGAACCCTGGCTATGCTGGACGGGCAGAGTTGCCTGATAATCTGAAGGTAAGTCTGAAATCCTGCTTTCTTGTAGAAATTAAACTGAATTTGCAACTTCTAGTCTATGGTAGTAAGAAAAGTCAGCAATCAAATAATAAACTGATGTGTAATGGTTGCTTGAGGAAGAAAAATGCCATCACTCTGAACGTCCCCTCCCTTGCTGCTTCTGCTGAGCATGACCCCATGTGCTCTGGAATATCCCTTGGGTCAGCTGTCCTGGCTGTGTCCCCTCCCAGCTCCTTGTGCACCCCCACTCTGCTGGCTGGTGTGTGGGGTGAGGAGCGAGAAAGGCCTTGACTCTGTGTGAGCTCTGCTCAGCAAAAACTAAAACATCCCTCAATTATCAACACTGTTCCCAGCACAAATCCAGAGCACAGCCTCAGGCCAGCTAATGTGAAACAATTTAACTCTATCCCAGCCAAAACCAGCAGGACTGATAACCTGTTCAAGCGTATCCTGCTGTGCTTTTCACCAAGCTTTAGTGAACAGTTAGGATTGTACAAAATGCACAGATGAAAGGTCTCAGTCTAATCATATTGATACCAGTTTATAGCTTTAACTGTGCTCTCCTTAAGTGGAAATTCTCTGGGTTTACAATGGCTTGGTGATCCCAATCCCATTTTAAATTTATTATAACTTTGTGAGTTGCTGAGATGCTATGGATAGACTGATATGGTCCTGGTTCTTTTTCTAACATTGCCACAATTCTTTGCATGATCTTTGACAAGGCATTAACCACACCATGTGCTCATTTGTCTGTTATGAAAGTGAGATGAATGTCATCTCCCTTTTCCTCTATTCATAATTCTTTAGAATTGACTCTTTCTAAGCATTTGTTACTGCAGTGCTTAGCACAGACCTCTTGAACCTCTTGATAAGATCAGAATAGAACAGAATTCTAAAGCAGTCTCAAGATTTCAGATGATTCATGAATTCTATGCATTCATGGATTTAGGGAGAGATGCTATTCTTACAAAATAGGCACAATTTATTACAATATTCCATAATCAAAAGTTGGTATCTTACTTTTATCCTTATAGGCACTGTTCCGAACAGTTGCCATGATGGTCCCAGATTATGCCTTGATTGGGGAAATTTCACTTTATTCAATGGGATTTCTGGACTCTAAGAGGTAAGATATGCTGAATTTTCTACCTTAGTTGAGTCTGATATACCTCATTCCTCTGTAAGGCATATATGTGTGTTTGAGGCATATATGGAAGGCTGTCCGTGTTTTGTTTCTCCAGAAAGTACTTTTTAATCACCTGCGTCCTTGTCAATTCTCATTTACCACCTCAAGTTGCCAGATGTGCACTTCTACACAGGATCATTTGGAAAATGTATCAAAGTATCTGACAGAATTCCTGGATGATGCACACGTTCTCTAGCATGGCATAGTATACAATCTTGCATCCCAGGTATCTTGGGCCATCTTGTCAGCTGCTCTGTCTTAGAATCACTGCAGATACTTTGTGTATATAGGTAGGTAAAATATTTTCCTTGCATGCTGAGATATTTTCACTCTACATGTTGTACTCTACTATCCACAGTCTTGCCCAGAAGATTGTTGCCACTTACCGTTTGTGCTCAGAGCAGTTGTCGTCTCAGCACCACTATGATTATGGAATGCGTGCGGTGAAATCTGTCCTGACAGCAGCAGGGAACCTAAAACTGAAGTACCCAACTGAAAATGAAAGTGTGTTGTTACTTCGGGCTTTGATGGATGTTAATTTGGCCAAGTTCTTGTCCCAGGATGTGCCATTGTTTCAGGTGAGGTATCAGGCCAGTGTGTTTTAGGTTTTATGATGATGAGGTCCATTATAAGAACCTGCAGAAACAGGTCATTAGCTTAATTTAGAACAGTTTGACCTAGATGATGCCATATTATTTCAGTCCAGTGATCTGGAGGAACTCTTTGGTTCTATTATGATTATTTTGAAAAGCAAACTTTCAGTGGTGGCTTTATAGTAATTCTATAAAATGTTCTAGAAGATATCTTGTTAAAAATCATCTTGTGCTGTTTCATTCATGGAAATCATTCTTTGAAGTTTGTTTTCTGGCTTTGTGCTCCGAAAGAGATGTGGATAATTAAGTTAAGGTCATTTAGAAATTTGAGTTCAGAATAAAAATAATGACGTTTCTGTTTGCATGCTGCTTTAATAGAAAATAAAGACTATGTTAAGCTACAAAGCAATCAGTATTGAAGACTAAAAATTGGGGTACAGGCACAGCCCGAGTCACTGCTCTGAAATTTTGAAACACATACCCTTCTATTTAATCACTGAAATTCTTTCTACTACTTTCACATCCTTTTCTGTAATCCTGATGGGATCAAATTTGCAAAGGTTAAGCTTCTTTTTACAATTCCAGTGTGTTCATGAGAACTGCAGGCACAGGTTTCTGTTTCATGTTTACAGAATACTTATAGTTTGCCTACAAGTTTGTTTTGTCCAGCTGAGGACATTTGGTTTTCAGCTCCTGTTATCTGTACAAATACTGTTTTACTTGGGAGTTTTCTCCTTTTGTAACCTGTGTTTAAATAGTGTTCTATTCTGTCTTTCCTTAACAGGGTATCATATCTGACCTGTTTCCTGGAGTGGTTCTTCCTACACCAGACTATGACCTATTTATCAAGGCACTAACTGAAAATATTGAAAAATTGAATCTTCAACCAGTGCCATGGTTCATTGGAAAAATTATTCAGGTTTATTTTCGCATACTTGTGGGGAAGAAAAGCATGAGAGCAGAAACACTCTTCATTCACTGTCTGTGTCATGAATGAATAGCTAGTAGTTTCCTTACCAATTAATGGAATATTACAAATGGGGTATTTTTACTGAGTAAAAATCATGGAATAAAAGCCTGCTTTGCTCATAGTGGTTCTGTAATTCAGACAGTCTGTGAAGGAGCAAACGTACCCTAATGTTTTAGGGCTTGTGCTTCAGGATAGGAAATTAAACTATATCTGTTACTAACTGAGGCAGTGTAGCGTAGAGAACAGAATGCTGGACTGGGAGTCAGGCCCTGTTCCCAGTTTTGTTCCCAGTCTTCCTGAGAAGTCTTGAAAGAGGTGACCTTGCTTATGCTTCACTTCCAGCCCTGTGTTCCCACTGCCTCCCATTTACTAGTACTGGGAGGAGTACATTTTAAACAATGCTTAACCTTTTTTCTTGTGCAGCCTAGTGACAGGGGTAAAAATGTGTGGCCTGGGCCAGGGTCATCAGTGGCCTCTCCAACATCAGTTCAGACTTCATGGCTTATGTTCAGACCTGCCTTATGCTGCTTTGCAAACCATACCGCGTCTTTCATTTAAATAGGGGTAGTGTTAACTGGTTAGGAAGCTAAAATAGGAAATATCAGCCTTAACATGATAAAAACAAATCTTCTTAGGGGTTATTAGAGGTCTGTTTGATGGTGGTTTTGCTTTGACTTGAGCTTTGACAACACCTTGTGGGGCGACTGAAGAAGTTACCACTCTAAAGTCAGCCTCTGTGGGACTGACCGTATGCCAGGTCCTCAGAGCTGTATTTTCAATTCCTTTTTGTCAGCTTCATTGGTAACCATTAGTTTCAGTTCAGGCCCTTTCAGTTCAGGGCTGTGATCTGCAGTGCCTGGTTAGTGCCTTCACACCCCGTGCAGTGCTGCTGTTGCAGCTGAGGGACGACTTTTAGCAAGCAGAAAGGGAGGATGCCTGGGGAACACAGCTTCCTAAATTGTCTCAGTGAGAATTGCCATAAAAGTGTGACTGCCCTCTGATTGGGATTAAGGCTTTGGTCAGCCAGCAGAGTGCAGAGATTTGCCTGTTACATCTGAATGCAGGAAGAGACTTCTATTTTCATTCACATAACACGTAACACTTGCTTTTGTGCCAAGTTAAAGAGTGGCTCTCCTGTCACTGGCAGGTGTACGAAATGATGCTGGTGCGCCATGGTTTCATGATTGTTGGAGATCCTATGAGTGGGAAGACTAGTTCATACAAGGTGCTGGCTGGAGCCCTGGCTGATTTGTGTGCAGGTAACATTGTCCAGCCACAAACTTCTCATTCATAAATATATGAAATCTATGCTGCCCTGCTTTTCCTTTTTTTCATGTGTTTTTTTACCACAGACTTCTTGCTTCCCTTGTACAAGTAAGGGAATTTCTTACTTACTGCTACGTAGATGCCAAATATCGGGGTTTTTTTGCTTTGAGTACCTAGAGTAGGATCCTCAGGAATCATCTTGTTCCATACTTCAGCTGTTGAATAAAACTAACCTATCAAATTCTCAAGCTCATGTATTTGCCTTTTTACACAGCAAACGCCATGGATGAATTTGCTGTTGAATACAAAGTCATTAATCCCAAAGCCATTACTATGGGGCAGTTGTATGGCAGTTTTGATCCTGTAAGTCACGAGTGGTCAGATGGAATTCTTGCAAAGGCCTTCAGGGAACAAGCGTCTTCTACCACAGACGATCGCAAGTGGATTATTTTTGATGGTCCCGTGGATGCAGTTTGGATAGAAAACATGAACACGGTGCTGGATGATAATAAAAAGGTAGCCTAATTTTTGCCTATAACATTGTCCTTGAATAAACATACTTAATTTTACTAGTAGCAATATTGTTGCTACATTAGTCAAAGGAGGTGTGAAACTCAGGAAAGGCTGATGTGCCTAAAAGCCTTGCTTTATTTTCCCACTTGTATGAGTGGGTATTAGATGATATTAACCCGTTACTTCTCTCTAGAAGCCTTGTGTTGCTCCTTTATTGAAATTAGGTTTATCATTGAGGCTTCTTTATTGACCCTTTTAGGAAACTGAAATGCATGGACTCAGTTCTGTGACTAAAAACTGAACTTGCTTAAATTACCTTGTGAATAAATGAATTTTAAAAAAGCTGCAGGTCATAACTGCTTTTTCTTGCAGAGTTATTTAAAGATAAAACATTGTTCTCTGTGTCTCTGCAAGCCTTACAGTAAGACATGGAAAAGTAAAAGTTGAGATAAGGTCATAAAATATCATGTATTGTTAGGATACAAATGAATGAATGAGGAGTGACACAAAGTGGAATGTTCGGTGATTTTATGACAGACATTGCTTTGACTGTACATCAGCACTGACGTGAATAGACCATGTTTATGTGATGCTCTTCTTCCAGTTATGCCTAATGAGTGGTGAAATAATTCAGATGAACTCAAAAATGAGTTTAATCTTTGAGCCAGCGGACTTAGAGCAGGCATCTCCAGCAACTGTCAGCAGGTAATGTGAGAGCATTCAAGCTTGAACTGTCCCACCTTGCACATTTATTCCTCTACCATAGGTGTTTGTTCTTCCCAGGTGTGGTATGATCTATATGGACCCACAACAGTTAGGTTGGAAGCCACTGAAGGATTCCTACATGAAAACTCTGCCTCCAAACCTGCAGGAAGAACACCGAGACCTGGTGCGAGACTTCATTTTTTACCTAATTTAGAAGATTAACTATAAGGTGATATTCACAGTTTGCCCACTTGAAGGCAGGCATGCAGAATCAAAGCTTTTTTATTATTACCATTAACAGCTTAGTCTTCAAAGCCTTTTTCACCTCATTGTTTGCATGAATGAGAGCTCTTTGTGATGTGTGTTGTACTATGTCTTCAGTAGATGCAAATAAAAGTAGGTGTTAGTAAGAATCAGCTTTTAATGAAAATTTAAAATCCCTATTATTGGGCATTAAAATCTAGTAAAATAATTGGAATAATATTAGGATTGGAGCTGTAGGAAACTTATTTACATGATTTGAGAAGACTCCCTTTGAGTTTTTGCAGGAAATTAGAATCAAATTCCAAGGAAATACCAAGACTAGAAGAGCTCTTTATTTACAGTTTTCTTAGTTCATCAGAGTAAAGTAATTATTCCTTAACCAGCAGATAGCCTGACCCTTCAGTGCATCTCCTTGAGTACTAGTCCCTGGGAAAAGTGTAGGTCATGATTCCTGTCCTGTTTTCCAGTTTGAGTTCATGGAGCAGATACCACCAGCCATGGTCAGTATTTACCCGCATGCTGTGGCACTCCTGCGGGCACCAGTCAGCCCCAGCATACTGGAATTTCTGCTGCGGCACAGTATCTGTGCTGGGTCCTCAGTAGGGGTCCTCTTTTTAAGGGAGGATGAAGCCTTTACCTTTGTTTCTGTTGGAATAATCTTGTTGTTGCCTAAGCAAGACAGAAGTCTCTCTAGGCTGAGCTTCTGCTCTGCTGTCTGGATTAGTAACTGGGGAACAGAATTCCCACTGAAAACTTCTCTGTGGTAAAAGCAACTTGTTTTCACCATCAGATAGTGATGGTGTGACTTTGTGAACATTTCACTACTGCCTCACACAGGCCCTTTCTTGATCTCTCTGCCAACCTGGACAATTTCTGATGCCTTGTGTTTGACTGAGAGCAAATTGGGGGACAGTGGGGATGTGGCAAGTCCTGCATTGTCACAGAGCCGTTTCCTTTTCTCCTGGTAGGTCAATGACTTGTTTATGTGGCTAGTCGAGCCCTGTTTAGATTTCATTAACCATCATTGCAAAGTCTTTGTAAAAACGTCCTCTATTCACCTGAGTTACTGCTTGATGAAGCTCTATTCTTCTCTCCTTGGTAAGTACCCTAAGCCACTTTCTTTTTATTTCAATTTTTCTTTTTTTTCCCTGCCATGTCCCAGGACAAAATGCAGGTTATAAGATGTAAGGAAATACCACAGGAATTCCTTACTGTTGAGTTCATATAACACAGTCAGTGATCTCACTGATCAGTATTATTAATAGTCCTTTGACCAGCCTACAGAGCTTTCACATTTGAAAACTGGTGTCGTTACAAAACCGGACATGATTTTGTGAGTATTTTCTATGTTTTGCTTGCTGTTTGCTACCATCTGAAGAAAAGAGTCAGGACTCTTTCTAAATATTTTTCTTCTAATTTCATTTTTATTTGTAAACAGTATTTTACACAGACAAGATCCTCCTTTTGTAGATTGGCTTCATTCCACTGAAGACAGTGCTCTACTTTTGTCTCAGGATACTTTTGCAAAAACGCATTTTGAATTGGGATTTATGGTTATAACTGGCATTTAACTAAAATTCAAAATATGCGTTTTAGATGAAATAAAGGAATCTGATGAAGAGGATAGCGAAACCATGTCTGCTCAGCAAATCACCTCGTGGCTGCAGGCCCTTTTCCTTTTTGCTTTGGTGTGGACAATTGGAGGGATCATTGATGCAGACAGCAGAAGAAAATTTGATTCATTTTACCGCAACTTGCTCAATGGAATGAATGAGGAAAACCCGCGCCCTAAAAATGTGAAGCTTAACAAAAACAATATCTTCCCAGAAAAAGGTGCTTCTTCATAACTGTACTTGCTTGGCCTTTTATAAAGCAGTAAGAAAGCTTGGCACTTAGTGTGCCTGGCAGATGTTAAGTCTGCAGCAGAGCCGCCATCTGCCAAGCCTTGGGCTGCACGGTTGGGTGCCCTTTCCTGGCTCTTTTAACCAGGAGTAGCATATGCCTCCTGTTGTACTCAAACAATGTGGCTGAATCTGACCTAAAATAATTTGGTGATGATAACAGCAGTGAGGGGCTGGGATTGGGGGTGTGGGGGTGTATCTTGTGTACTAGAAAGCTTCCATTATCGCACAGTGTTGGAAATCTCACACTAAAATTACTGAAGTTTATTTTTGTAATTTAATCAGTGGGTTTTCCTATGTTGTGTTTTTCAATTAACAGGGAGTGTTTATGACTTCTATTTTAACAAGCATGGCCATGGGCAGTGGAACATGTGGACAGACTACATCACAAAGGAAGAGCAAGTTATCGCCCCAGGGGCTAAGGTGCACATTGGTATCTTTATTATGGAAAATAATTATTTGACTAAATGATTTAGAGGTATAAATAACTATATTAGGCTGTTTAATGATTGCTTTGCAACATTTCATTAGTCTCTGTGAGCTCCCTTTCATGCTTTTGTCTCAATTCTGGAATCACTGACACTGGAAGTTCAGCACTGCAGGTGCACATGGAGCCCTGAGGTTGCCTGGTGGTTAAAATTTGGGTTCTGCTTTGTTCTCTAACAGCATTTGATCTTGGGGAAACCATGGTGGGAAAAAGCCAAAGCCTGAATTTCCATTCTTTGATATCTGTTTTCAGTGGTTGATCTCATGATATTATAGTATGAGTTACTTAGAGAAAGCAAGCAAAGAGATTTACTACTACTTTGGGATATGGGGAATGGTACTGAGAGTCCTGGATCCCCTCCATTTTCAAATAGGGGCACTCAGATTATGATGGCAGCTCTGAACTGAATGGAAGTGAAGCACAGCAGGGATCTGCAGATGAAATTTCAAGATAACTCAAGCTTGTTCAACTTTTCATTCCACTGTAGTTGCAATTGTCTTGTTTATTAAGTACATGAGAGACATAAAATTACATTTCATTCTGCTGCTGAAAATCTTTTCCCAATATCAAATCCACAGCTTCTAATTATAAGTAAAAAATGAGGAAGAGAAAAAAATTTCATACCAGTGTTCCTTTCCCTTTGCACAGCAGGGGAACAGAACTAGGCCATACTTAACTCTGTAGTTCTCCAGGCTTTATATAATGCCTGTGAACCATAATATAGATAATACTCGTTGTGCTATTGACTGTATAAGCCCTGAACAAGAAGTGAGGCCACAGTATCTACCAGAACCTTGTTATAGCTTAGGTTTTCAGACAATAGAATTTTTTTTAAATGCATTTGTGCTACAGGGTTCCTGTAGTTGCTTGCAAATATTCATGCTGATTAAGGTATTAGATGTTTGATTTTCATGTTTTATTTTATTTTCCTGTGTAACAGGTATCTGAGCTGATTATTCCAACAATGGAAACTGCCAGACAAATGTTTTTTCTTAAAACATATGTGGAGCATAGTGTCCCTTTGCTTTTTGTGGGTCCCACTGGCACTGGAAAAACAGCTATAACAAACAATTTTCTACTAAAACTTCCGAAGGAAAAATACATCCCGAGTTTCATCAACTTCTCTGCAAGAACCTCTGCTAACCAAACGCAGGATATTATTATGTCCAAGCTGGACAGAAGAAGAAAAGGATTATTTGGACCTCCAACAGGGAAAGAAGCTATAATTTTTGTGGGTAAGACATATTTTTCATTTTTTAAAAATCATTTTCATTCTGGCTTTAGGCAAAGGAAGTGGTTCACTGAGACTAGTAAATTTGGATTGCCTTAGTGCTTTTTTCAGGCATCCAGAGAATCACAGAATCCTAGAATCTCCTGAGTTGGAAGGGTCCCACAGGGATCATCAAAGGATTAGCACTGCCCTTGCTGAGAGGTTTAAGTGGTGGTTGTCTTCAGAATAGTTCTTAGAGTTGAAGTGGGACATGACATGAAATGAAACAAAATCATCAACCACACTAAGTTAAGCCGTCACCCCTAATTATCCCTGTGAGGTGTAATGGTATTTGATTTTGGTTAGTTCAACGGGGAGCAGGAATAACAACACACAGCCTTTTTCTACCTCTAGTTCAGTTACCTTTCCTTCTTAGAAGAAAACTAGATTTCTAAACACTGAGGTTTTTTAATCAATATCTGTGTTCTCCATAGATGACCTAAACATGCCTGAAAAGGAAGTGTATGGAGCCCAGCCAGCTATTGAGCTTCTCAGGCAATGGATTGATCATGGGCACTGGTACGACAGGAAGGATGCATCCCACATCAGTATCATAGATGTCCTGCTTGTCACAGCTATGGGTCCCCCTGGGGGAGGCAGGAATGACATTACAGGTAGGAAATACATTACTATGGCAAGTGGTTGGCTAACTGTCTGAAGTTAAGAGGTGGGTTCTGGTTTGCTGATGGCAAATTCTACATTTATCTGTGACTGGTGGATCTACAGGTGCATTCACTGAGTGGGTCATTCCAAATACAGGCCTGTTATGTTCAAGTTCAAATCTGTACCTTTTCCAGAGGGAGTTTAATTAACATTAGAAACAATGTTTTTAATGTTGATTAAACTTTGAATTATGAAAATTGTTCTAAAATTAGCAATGGAGATTATTTCCGTTTTCTATTCTTTGGAAAAGGGAGGGAATACATCTGCTTGCCATGTCTCTGGCAAGTCTCTTCTGTCCTGCAGCTGAGGTAGGCTGCCTGCATTTATTTACAAGAATGTTACCTGCAAGTCCATGATTCCTGTCACAGCACCATAAGGGAGGTTATATTTTCTAATGAAAAAATTACATAAAGAAAAGCCCTAATGTAGCTGCAGCTACATTATTATAGGCTATATACAGCTACATTGTTATAAGGCACTTCATACTACTTTGCTTCTTATAAACACTTCATTACAGATATGACTGTACGTGCTCTGAGGAGGCTTTATGAAAGTAACTCTTCTGATACAGCTGAATTTCTAAAATTTACCCATGTATAGACTGATTCTTTTTAGGTGAAAGCCAATAACAAGATACTTGACTTTGTAAAGTTTTTACTGTGTCATATCATAATCAAGAAGGCTGAGGTGAGATGAAATTTTAAATTGGGTAAGAGTGGCCTTGTAATGGAGATGCATGGTTTATGTATTCAAAACAGTTATTTTAAGTAAAATTTTGACAGAAAATATAAACCAGTTTATTTTTCTTTTGCATCACTGCTAGGGCAAAAATTTGCCAGAAACAAAATGATGGAACTGGAGCCAGATTCAAATGTTGTTTTAGTGACAGTCAATCCTAGAAGATGCTAGCTGAAAGGTGGAAAAATATTTGAACATTTACATCTCTCTGCATCCTTCTGTGTGTGTTACAGGACGCTTCACACGGCACTTGAATATTGTCTCTATCTGTGCTTTCAATGATGACATTTTAACCAAGATTTTTACTGCAGTGACTGACTGGCACTTCAGCAAAGGCTTTGATGCTTCATTTCTAAGGTAATAGGATCCCTGTAGCTCCTTTGTTGTCTTTTCCCTGAGATTTTTCTGCAGAAGTTAAAATTGTATTTTTTTTCCTTCTTAAGGCTGGGTAAGATGATGGTCCAAGCGACATCGGTGCTTTATAAATTGGCAGTTGATAATTTTCTCCCAACTCCTTCAAAATCCCACTATGTCTTTAATCTACGGGATTTTTCCAGGGTTATTAAAGGAGTTCTGCTCTGTCCACACACTCATTTGCAAGTAAGTTATAATTTAATTATGTTGATGTAGGAGAGAGCAGTGGGAAAAGTAAATTACTTTTATAATATCAGTAAGTAAATATTTCAAAATACATCAACTACAGTTTCAATAGATTTACAGGGTTTCAAATCAGAATAGTCCCTGAATACCTTGCTATGTATTTTCTGTCTGTCTCTGAGGGAGAGAGCTGTCATTTTGTTAATACAATTTAATTTGATACAGTTGAGAAAAATGCTTTGACATGAGAGTCCCAGTTTGTATTGGCAGGAAGGACAAGATGGTAACCAGGTGAGGAATCCAGTTAAGTTAGCAGATGCTGGGCCATGTGCTGAATGGCTTGGGATTGAAAGATTCCCACTGAGTTTAGTACAAGGTATAGCAGGGTCCAGATGGACACTTCTAACCTTTTCCTTCTGAACAAATCCTGCCTGAGCTATATTTACCCATTCTTTTGTATTTACATTTTCAGGATGGAGATAAACTGATCAGACTTTGGATTCATGAGGTTTACAGAGTTTTCTATGATCGCTTGGTTGATGAGGATGACAAGAACATTTTCTTTCAGATGGTACAGGAGACAACATTAAATAGCTTCAAGCAGAACTTTAATAAGGTATTTTTGGGTAATGTGCTGGGACCAAGATGATACTGATGCATTTTCAGAAATACTTAAACATTTAGATTAAATCAGTATTGGAGACATTTTGCAATATTTTGATCAGTGAATTTAAAAAGTATGGACAATCTTCTGTTCAGCATTGAGTTTTATACAGATTTTTATTCGAGATACTTTGTATCAGAATGTTTCATAACTTCTGAGGGATTCTGTGTTGGTGCAGAGGACCAACTGGAGTGGAGTAAATGTCTTGCACAGCATTTATCTGTGCTTTTACTTGAGATAATTATTTGGATGATCCAATGGGTGTAGTGGGTACCTTTCTGAGAAGCCTTTTTAGAACTAGTCCTATATTTGACAGCAGTATCTCTCTGTGAGGTATGCATATGTGGAAACCTGCATGTCAACCTACAGTATTATTTTCCAGACCAAAGTAGTAACTAGAAGAGTGAAAACCTGTGCTTTCTGCAATGTTAATACTATGCAGATAAGGATTATTATGACTTTAAGGAAAATAATTCTCTAATAGCTAGAATTATCTGTTGATTCTTGGCTTTTTCCTAGGTACTGAGTCATCTCTCACCTACTGGAAAAGTCACTGATGATAATATTCGTGGCCTGTTCTTTGGAGACTATTTAAAGCCGAGCAGTTCTGTCAAAATTTACGACGAAATCACAGACTTAAAGCAGCTGACCAGCGTGATGGAATTCTACCTTGAGGAATACAACAATATCAGCAAGGCCCCGATGTCCCTGGTCATGTTCCAGTTTGCAATCGAGCACATCTCCAGGATATGCAGGGTACTGAAACAGGATAATGGACACCTGTTGCTGGTGGGCGTTGGTGGCAGCGGCCGGCAAAGCGCGACCAAGCTCGCCACCTTCATGAATTCCTTTGAGCTCTTCCAGATCGAAATTACCAAGTCCTATGGCATCAGTGAATGGAAAGATGATATTAAACAAGTCATGCTGAAAGCAGGTGTTGGTAACAACAATGTGTCCTTTTTGTTCTGCGATAACCAAATAAAGGATGAATCATTCGTAGAAGATATCAACATGCTTTTAAATACTGGGGATGTGCCTAATATCTTTGCAGCAGATGAGAAAGCTGAAATTGTTGAGAAAATGCAAGGTGCAGCAAGGATGGAGAACAGGAAAATTGAGGCCACACCCCTTGCTATGTACAGTTTCTTTATTGAAAGGGTGAAGAAAAATTTGCATATTGTCTTAGGTCCGTATACATCGTGTTGTTTCTTAGAATGTTTTTATTTGGGTTTATTTGTTTTTCTGCTTCCTAACTGCACAGAAACCTAGGTAACAATCATGTTTTTATTTTTGTAGCCATGAGTCCTATTGGAGATGCATTTCGGAATCGATTGCGGATGTTCCCTTCACTGATAAACTGCTGCACCATTGATTGGTTCCAAACCTGGCCTACAGATGCTTTGGAAATGGTTGCTAACAAGTTTTTAGAGGATATTGAGCTCAAAGATGACATTAGAAAAGAGTAAGAGTTTATCTCTCAAGAAACACGTGAAGCAAAAATTTGTTCCCCTGCCCCTCGTGCCCCCAGTGTATTTGGTCTGTCCTTATAAATGGACAAAGCTAAGCCAGCTCTGGGATTTCAGTGCAAGTCAAAGACACCCAGACACATGTATCTGCTGCTTCTGAAAATGAGGCCACTCTTCGAGAGGAGTCCAAAATATTTCTCATAATCTGGAAAACACATTTCTGCCTTCCCCAACACCATATGACTTCATAAGCTTAGATTAATTTTTTGATAGTTGACATAAAGACAGACTGTATTTTCAAAGTAACGTGGAAAATTTTTCCCTAGGGTTGTGTCAGTGTGCAAATATTTCCAAGAAAGTGTGAGAGAACTCTCTGTTGGCTACTACGCCACGCTGCGCAGACACAACTACGTGACACCAACTTCCTACGTGGAACTCATTCTCACCTTCAAGACTCTGCTGAATAGAAAAAGGGAAGAAGTTGACATGATGAGGACTCGTTATCTTGTGGGACTTGAAAAGCTTGAATTTGCATCTTCACAAGTAAGTTTCAGATGAAAATGCTGAATATGTGCCATGTGCATGCTGCAGTATGGGGTCTGTATGGTTGAAACTTATAAATATAAAACTTACTGATTTGTTCTTCACTATATTCATGATGCTATTGATAGTTTTCTATCGAAAGCCACCAGAAAAAGTTAGATTACTGCTTAGTAAGTTGAAGAAATTGTGATCTCTACATTTGGATTATAGCTCTTAATAGAAAACAAAATTAAAATGAAGGTATTCATTAAATGTTAAAGGAATAAACCTTATAAATGTCATTATTTTCTCAAAACCTTACATGGAGAACCCATCCCTCATTATGCTAGGACCTATTACCCTTTCCAAAATAGGGGAGAAATTGAAAAACATTGTAAGACAATATTAAACATTAAATCTTGAGTAGATTCTCAGTAGGAAATTGATCCGGTTCCAGATAAATAATCCCTATTTCAACCCATGTGATCCAGGAATTGATCTTTCCAAGGTACAAACTAAAGGGGCTTCCAGATACTTGCTGGATGAAGAAGAAGATCAAATTTGCAGCTGTTGCTGTCACTAATTCTGTGTTCCATTCCAGGTTTCTTTTGGATTTTGTTTTCTATGTGTGCAACAAAGGATTATTTGGGCTTTCATTATCTGAAAGTGACTGTGAGGAAAAACTAGAATTAATCAATAGATTTCTCATTATTGACATTAATAAAACTTAAAAAAGCAAGTGTATTGCATAGATGATGATAAAAATACCTTTAAAAATCTAATCAGTTAAATGAAACAGCTCTTAGGAAAAATAAACTAGAGAACTATTAATTCTTTAGATCAAATGTCCTTTTTTGATTGTATTAAGATAGGGTCTTCTGATCTTTCTTCCTAAGACATCAAGATATGAAACGCATGCAATAGTCACACAGATCTTTTCTTGATTTCCTGTTGTATTCCTCAGGTTGCAGACATGCAGAAAGAACTGACTGACCTTCAGCCTGAACTGATTAAAACGTCTGCAGAAACAGAAAAAATGATGGTCAAGATTGAAAAGGAAACCGTTGAAGTAGACGCAAAAAAGGCAATAGTGTCAGCAGATGAGAAAGAGGCCAATGATGCAGCTGCTGTTGCCCAAGCTATTAAGGTAGAGCACAAGGGCTTGAGCCTGGAGCACGATGGGTTCCAAGCAAATGGGAGCTGTGATGATGTGATGATGTGTTAATGGGGTGAGCCAAGCTCTTAAAGGAACGAAATTGCAGATGATGAATGACACGCTAATGTAAACACGGGAAATTTGGGCTGTTTGGAGTCTGACTGCGCCTCACAGTCCTGCGTAGCTTCCCTTTCTAGTTCATGTTCCAAAAGCTGTATAGCTCTTATTGCTCTACTAATATATTCTCATTTTCAACAGATTGAATAATGAGTTTATACTGTTTCCAGGCCCAAAGACAGTTAATTTAGAGTTAGCTGAGGTAATTTGGCATACGCTGCATGTAGTCCTATTAGGCATAACTTTAGAGGTAATGCCATAGGCAGATGTCTGTAACACAGAGTTTCCTGTGGGAAGCCACAAGATTCCTCAATATTTTTTTCTGTAACTAGCTGGAAATGTCAGTGATATATAATGTGGATAATTACTGAGATCAGAGTATATGATAAAGAATTTAAACTACACAGTATCCATTTTTCACCTGGTCAGCACTGTAAAATTTAATTAAGAACAACTGTATCTAATCTTTATTTTAATTCTCATTGCCAAACCAGAGAGACTTTGATCTTGAAAGCTTGTCTGACTTTTTAAATATCAGTTCAGTTTATAGAAGTTACTAATTTCTCTACAAACCTTCTCTCTTTAAACTGTGCAGTCAAATAGTGGAAGTAGTTTTCTCTCCTAGAAACACGATGTTGTGAAGAGTCTATTTAATGGGTACTGAACAAGAGAGAAGGTTCTGCCAGGCTGTGCTGTAGTGGGGTGATCAGGCTGCAGAGCTGGTATTGAGTGAAGGTTTACAGCTTTCTGCCCAATGTCTTAACAGGACGAATGTGAAGCAGACCTTGCAGAGGCTCTGCCAGCTCTGGCTGCAGCAGAGGCAGCTCTTAACACCCTGAATCCTTCAGACATCACTCTTGTGAAATCCATGCAGAATCCACCTGGTCCTGTCAAGCTCGTCATGGAGAGCATCTGTATCATGAGGTCAATTAAACCAGAGAGGAAACCGGACCCCAGTGGCAGCGGTAATGCCCCAGCTTTTGTTATTCCTGCCCCAGGAGTGTGTGGGTGCTGCTGTGGTGAGCTGCTGAGGTGCTTCTGGCACAAACACAGCTGTGTGCACTGCAAGTGCATTTTGCTGGCAGTGACAAGTACACTGAGTAGTGAGGAGCTGCTTTTGCCATGCTGACATACTGCCCTTGCCTGACACTGTTGTACAAGCTTTGTAAATATGATCCCAGTCACCAGCACAAAGTCATCTTTTCAACTTGCTTTGACCCAGCCTCGGGATTTGCCTTGCCTTGAGGAGCTCTGGGTGCTGGAGGTGTGCTGTGCACCACCTGCCTGTGTTTCCCCCGTCATCCCTGCTTCCAAACTATCAGTCATGCTGGGAGAGGGAATTCTAGTTATACCTCTGCCATAGGTAATTATTCTAACAAGCGTTTTCTGTGTGGTTTAATGTTGTTATTGTGGGATTGCACAGGCATTGCAAGGTAGGAAAGAGATCTTTTTCTTTCACTTTTCTTCTACCTTATGCCTATACAGTTCAACCCTTCATAATTAAAAATAAGAATTATATAAAGGCCTTTCATCCAAAATGGTCTTATCTAGATTAAGAAGGAATACTTCCACAGTTACTGAATTATGTAATAGACAGTGCTAAGAAAGACTGTATAGTAATTTGCTTCTCTTAATGTGCTTGGTTGATTTAGAATTAATATGCAGTTAATAAATATGACATTGGTTAGTGATGCTGAAGGTCCTGTCTGAATTCCTTTAGGTAATGGTTTTCCCAAACTATTTAATAGTCTTTGCATAGTAAAATTCCATTGCAATATCATTGATGTTAATTCTTCATACTATGTTTCAAAGTATTTTTTTGAGTTTGAACATGCATGTATTAAGCCTGATTTTAGTCTTATTTGCAATATAGGTAAAATGATTGAAGACTTCTGGGGGCCAGCTAAAAAACTTCTTTCAGATATTAAGTTCCTTGACAGATTAAAGTCATTTGACAAGGATAAAATTCCTCCTGCTATAATGAAGAAAATTAGAGAGAAGTTTATGAATCACCCAGATTTTCAGCCAGAGGTCGTAAAAAATGTCTCATCAGCCTGTGAAGGCCTTTGCAAGTGGGTGCGAGCCATGGAGGTGTATGACCGTGTTCAGAAAGTGGTTGCTCCAAAGCGTGAGCGTTTGCAAGAGGCTGAGGGAATACTGGATGTTCAAATGCAGAAGCTGCAAGTGAAACAAGCAGAACTGAAGGAGGTTGTTGATCGCCTTCAGGCTTTGCAAGATGAGTTTGACGAAATGAATAACCGGAAGAGAGACTTAGAGAATAATATTGAACGTTGTTCACAAAAGCTTGTGAGAGCTGAACAGCTGATCAGTGGTCTGGGTGGAGAGAAGGAGAGGTGGACAGAAGCTGCACGGTTATTAGGAATTCAGTACATAGACCTGGTAGGGGATGTGTTGTTGTCATCAGGAACTGTGGCTTATTTGGGAGCCTTTACTGTCGATTATCGCCTAAAATGTCAAAAGCAGTGGCAGGATCTGTGCATTGAGAAGAACATACCGTGCTCCAGTGATTTTAGCTTAAGTAATACATTAGGGGATCCAGTCAAAATCCGTGCCTGGCAGATTGCTGGATTGCCAGTTGATTCTTTTTCCATTGACAATGGTGTAATTGTTTCTAACTCCAGAAGATGGGCTTTAATGATAGATCCTCAAAGGCAAGCTAACAAGTGGATAAAAAATATGGAGAAAACTAACAAGCTGTCAGTTATCAAATTATCTGACACACATTATGTGAGGACATTAGAAACTGCTCTTCAGCTTGGAACACCAGTCTTGCTAGAAAATATTGGTGAAGAATTAGATGCTTTCTTAGAACCCATTTTATTAAAACAAACATTCAAACAACAAGGAGTAGAATACATGAAATTAGGGGAAAATATAATTGAATATTCAAGAGACTTCAGGTTTTACATGACAACCCACTTAAGAAATCCTCATTATTATCCTGAAGTGGCTGTGAAAGTTTGTCTGCTCAATTTCATGATTACACCTTTGGGTCTTCAAGACCAGCTTCTTGGAATTGTAGCTGCAAAGGAAAAGCCTGAGCTAGAAGAAAAGAAAAACCAACTCATTATAGAAAGTGCAGCCAACAAGAAACAACTAAAGGAAATAGAAGATAAAATCCTGGAGGTCCTTTCCCATTCAGAAGGAAACATCTTAGAGGATGAAACAGCAATTAATATTTTGTCTTCGTCCAAAGAGTTATCTGCAGAAATCTCTGAAAAACAAAAGATTTCCTCTATAACTGAGAAGGAAATAGATTCTACTCGAATGGGGTATAAGCCAGTTGCTGTTCATTCAGCTGTTGTCTTCTTCTGCATCTCTGATCTGGCAAACATTGAACCTATGTACCAGTATTCATTGATTTGGTTCATTAACTTGTATGTTCAATCTATTGCTAAAAGCAGAAAGAGTGGACGTCTACAGGAGAGAATCAAAAATATAACTGACCATTTCACAGTAAGCATCTATAATAATGTCTGTCGCTCGCTGTTTGAAAAGGACAAGCTGTTATTCTCCTTCCTTCTAACAGTAGGCATTATGAAGGGAAAAGGCCAGATAGATGATGCGGTTTGGCGTTTTCTGCTGACAGGAGGTGTTGCTCTTGATAATCCTCACCCCAATCCAGCTCCAGACTGGCTGTCTAACAAGTCATGGGCTGAGATCGTACGTGCATCTTGCCTGACAAACCTCCAGGGACTAATGGAACACGTTAGAGACAGTTCTTCTGAGTGGAAGCCAATCTATGACTCTGTCAGGCCCCATGAAGAAGCCTTCCCAGACACCTGGAACTCACTGACGGGGTTAGATCGCATGGTTATTCTCAGGTGTTTGCGGCCTGACAAAATTATCCCGGCAGTGCAGATCTTCATTGTGGAAAACATGGGGAGAACATTTATTGAACCACCTACATTTGATCTTGGAAGAAGTTACAGTGACTCAAATTGCTGTGCCCCTTTGATTTTTATATTATCACCAGGTGCTGATCCTATGGCAGGTGAGATTGGTATTAAAAAATCTTTCTTTATCTGGTTAAATGCCACTGAGTCTGACTAGACTGTTAATAGTGTAGGCCCCCTCATTTGATCTTTAAAGTGCCTTCAAAGTACAATACAGCAATGATAGAATATCAAACACTGGCATCTGCCCATATATAAACAATGATAGTAAAATTGTTAGGGGGTGGAATGAAAGTAGTGGTGATGAAATGTCTCGGTCTCTGAGCAGCAATTTGGGGATCTAACAGATTGTAGCATCCAGACCACTTTATAATTTATACTTGCGTTACAATTCTTTCTGTGGGTGTTGGAGGTTTGCCCCAGTCTTTATTGCAACCCCTCCTCCAGAAAGTTTCCTCCCTCTCAGTTACTAATTAAATGGTGTATAGGCCACACTTAAAAACACATTTGTTAACTGTCCTTTAAAGTATAATCACCCAGATTATTTTTAAATCTGGTTTTCTGCCAAAAGAATTGTGACATGGAGCCATACCGTAAGGATGTATTTCCAGAAAGTACTGATTTTGATAGCAAAGCTGGAGTTCTATTTTTAGCCAGATCTAAAGATCTGATTTGCAGCTCAACCCCCATAAACAGTTGTACCCGTGCAACAGAGAGAGTCGAGGGCTGTTGTGCAGCCTGGAACTGAACACTTGGGGCCATAGGAGAGGACAGCCATTTAACCTGGCTAGTTTTGGGGTTGGGTTTTTTTATTAATACCTTATACCCCTAAATTTTAGTATATACCTCAGAGACACAGTGACCTATACAGCACATGATACTGCTTCTGGGTTGTTTAGGTGGTTTTGTTTGGTTTTTTTCGATTGAGTAAAATATTTGCTGACTTTTCTCCCTTTAATTACATTATAAAAATGATGAATATAGCATATTCTACTTTCTAATAGACTTTGTCTTTGCGTGTATAAAACTTGCCATCATAGGTTTGCTAAAATTTGCTGATGATGTAAGCATGGGAAGCTCGAGCATTCAAACGGTTTCGCTTGGCCAGGGCCAGGGCCCAATAGCAGAAAAAATGATTTACCAGGCTATTACTGATGGAACCTGGGTAGTGTTACAAAACTGCCATCTTGCAACCAGCTGGATGCCTGCCTTGGAAAAAATCTGTGAGGAAGTTATAGTGCCTGAGAATACCAATGATAAGTTCAGGTAGGAGTTTTAGTATTTTGCACTTTTTAATGTATTTCCTGTTTGCTGAAGATGCTACTAAAAAGAAATTAAACTACTTTTGTCTGAATGCCTAAGTATGACATTCATATCATTTATGTGCAGTGATAAAATTAAGATCCATAATTAAGAGGTTATCTTTTATACCTGTCCAATATAATCTGCTTTATGTCTGCATTTTAGAACAATTTAGATGTTATCTTTATAGTTAAGCAAGCAGTAAAACTTAGTCTTCTATAGATCAAGCTGCAGGATTATATTATTGATTTTATTATTATTATTACTACTATTACTATTATATGATTTTTAAATGATGTGCTTTTCAAACTTCTTTTTAGGTTGTGGTTAACTAGTTATCCATCAGAAAAGTTTCCTGTTAGTATCCTCCAGAATGGCATCAAAATGACAAATGAGCCTCCAAAAGGCGTTAGAGTGAACCTCCTTCGCTCATACCTGAACGACCCCATCTCTGACCCTGTGTTCTTTAAAAGCTGCCAAAAGCCAAAAATGTGGCAAAAACTGCTTTTTGGCCTTTGCTTTTTTCATGCTGTTGTGCAGGAAAGGAGAAACTTTGGCCCACTGGGTAAGTTTTTGATTATTTTGCACTTTGTTTCAAAAAAAAAAGATTTGTGCTTTTGAAGTGCACTGCTGGAGTCTCTCTGTGAAAAGGCAGTACTGTTAACAGTATTGAAAGAGTGCAATCTGCATTGCGCACAATGTCATAAAGTTTAAAAGCTATTATTTTCAGGGATTCTTATTCAGCCAAAGCTACTTTTGAAGCTACTAAAAGTATTATCCCAGGGAAGACTAGAAAATACTATTTTTCCAAATAAATATATTATACAGTAGTTACGTGAAATTATAGCTTACTAATTTATTAACTTATTCCAAATTCAGATCTGTTTTAAATTTTTGTGATTAAAAATATGCCTTCTATTTTGCTTTTGTTATTTATGTGCATACATTGTTTTATCAAACTTAGTGCATATATTTACTTGGTGTGAAACAAATCTGTGTAGCTGCAGTGTGTTGTTTATAACACAGCAATGAAATTATATGTATTCATAAGGTTTGTGCTTCAGCTTTTTCTGTAATCTTCAAATATGTAAAAAACTATACAGAATTTCTCTATAACATAGAAATGTATGGACTTACAGATTCCATTTTTATAACTATACAAAGTTTATGCTCTGCACTGGTGTACATGAAGTTCTCAGTCTTCCATTCCAGCTGAGTCTGTCTTCTTCATAACAGGCTGCTGCCAGGAAATGTTGTATTTTGACTAAAAGCCATTGCCATTATTTTAATAGGCAGCTGTTTAAATAAGCACTAAACTTCCAGTATGAAGACACTAATTTATTGCTTTAGAGTAAAAACTGAATTTTCTAGAGGCCATTTTCTGAAGCAAAATCTACTGCTAATGTGACCAACTATCTAGGTGAAGAAGCGTTGTTGCATCAATAGCCCTATTTTTGCTTTGCACTAGGGGTATAGTCCTTTCTGAAGGATTCTTTTATCTGGAATATGTTCCTGTTTGTTTGTTTGCTTGCTTGCTTGTTTTATTGTACTGTTACTCTGAATGTCGTCTACAAACAGTATTAATAGATGGGCAGATCAAAAATTGAAATTAATAAATGAATTAAAACTCCTGTTCTCATTGTGTCCAGATAGCAACTGATTAGCTTAAAGTACCAAGCAGGTAAAATATAATTTTCAGGATATTGTGATGCCAAAATGCCTATGCTTAATGAACAGCCTGGTGTATTCCAGGCTGCTTCTAGACTACCTGGCAGTTGTATCTTCAGCTCTGTTGGAGCAGTGTAGTACCAACACCATCATTTCCTGAGCCCAGCTGTCAGTGCAGTGCAGCACTGCCCTGTTTATCTTTTCTGAATTGAACAGGTTGGAATATTCCATACGAATTCAACGAGTCTGACCTCAGAATCAGTATGCAACAGATCCAGATGTTTCTGAATGAATATGAAGAAATCCCATTTGAAGCTCTGACCTATCTAACAGGTACAGACATTACATCCTCTCATGTGTTTGTTGACTTTGCTGGGCAGTTTCAGCTGATACACTGATAAACTGGTGAGTTTTCAACAAACTGAGTGGATTCCACACAGGTTTGTTTTACTGGCCTTCCACATACAATGTGGTTGTCCAACCAATGTGGTTGGTTGGATGGATGGTGGAGTTGGACTGTAATTGGAGTTGGATCCCAAACCCTTAGATGTCATTGTTGTTTTGACTTGTGTATGGCTGCAATTATTGATGGTCCAGCAAACCTCCTGGTCTTTGCTTCATGCACATCAAATAAAACCATTGATGGCCTCTGTTTCACCTTCGCTGATCAATGTGAGCCTGACACAGGAAGCTTTGGCACTTCACCAGAGGATGTGATAATACTCAGGGGTTTAAAGCAGGAGGTGTTCATGTGTGTAAATAACTCAGTTGCTGTGGCTATTCTGTTCTCTTTCTCCAGGGAGATAAGCTGCTTTTTGGCACCTCCTTTGTCAGCCTTGTCATTCTTGATTTCTGTTAATATTATTATTAGCTTTATGAAAAACAATTTTGGGACATGAGTAGCAGTCTCTCAGACCAACTCATAGTGCTCCTTAAACCTTCCATCATCAAAACACATAAATTTAGCCCATAGATGTTCAAGTGTCTAATTTCCTTTGAATCAATTGAAGTATAAGACTAAAACTAAAAACTTTGGAAGATCTGGAGCATCAGAGCTTCAACTTACTAGAGTTTTACATTATTGCAAAACAATTTTTATTTGTTCATTAACTTTCAGGTTTTTTGTCCTGGTTTTCTTTGTCCTTTTCCAGGGGAGTGTAACTATGGAGGTAGAGTGACAGATGATAAAGACAGGCGTCTTCTCCTGTCCCTTCTTTCCATAGTCTACAACAAGGATATAGAGCAGGAGAAGTACATGCTTTCAGCTGGAAGTGACTACTACATACCACCACATGGCCCGTATGAGGTGAGACAACATGTGTAAGTTCTCTCTGAGTTATTGGGGAAGAACTTGCCTACACTGTGCTTGGATAACGCTGAATACAACGAAGAGAAAATAAACTCCGTAAGATCATAAAGCCATGCCAGAATGTATCTTGTGTATGAAATATGAATCTGGTACCTAATATCTGCCATACCCTAATGGGGAGGTAGAGATCATCCGGTACTCTGGCATTTGTTGATGCAAAGAGTTGATGCAAACCCTGTGCAGGTTTCCAGTACAGTTCTAGAAAGCCAATAGGAGACAGCCTTCAGGAATTTACATGGTACTTCTGCACTTTCTTGCAACCAGTTTGACCTTGAAAGCAGCAATCAGGAGAGAAAGGTGGAATGGCAGATGTATACTCAGCTTCCATCCTCTTTTTCCCTTCTAAGAGCTGCATAGAGATAATGAATGTGCTCAAATTCCACTTACTTGTGTAGCCCACAGTTGTAGGGATGACACATCCAGCATCCTACCCCTTCTGTGACTCCTACCAGCACTCCTTGGATATTTCTAATGTACTTTCCTTTCTCTTGCCACTTACATGAGGGTGGTAATAACTCCTCCGTGAGTTTTTGAATCACTCAGAACTTTTATATTTATCTCTGTGGAGAGTCAGTCAATTCCTGGATGCATTTAACAGGGAACTATCATATTTAATTGTAAATGGGAAGGTTCTGTCCCAGCTGGGTTTACTAATCATTTATGAATATCACATTGCATCATGTCTGGTATCTGACTGTTTGTTTTACAGTCTTACGTTGAATACATACGAAGTTTGCCAATTACAACACACCCCGAAGTGTTTGGCCTTCATGAAAATGCAGACATCACCAAGGATAACCAGGAGACCAACCAGCTTTTCCATGCAGTGCTCCTGACTTTGCCTAGAGAAGCAGGAGGAGCTGGCAAGTCCCCCCAGGTAACTGGGGAAGAAAGATCAATTTGCACTCTGGAAAGGTACCCTTTCCTGTCATGTCCTAGGTCTCAGAGTATTCCAACACCTCTCATCTCATGGCTGTAGCATTGAGAGTAGATGGGAATGTCCCTGTAGAGAAGCAGATGGATTTGGCATGGCACCTTTAAAGATGGAAGACACCTTCATGACTTTGCATTCACACAGATGAATACCACATGTCCTGGCAGCTCAGGTTACTCAGGCCAAATCCATGCCCCTTTGAGATATAGATAAATAACCTTTCAAGCCTCTCAGATTTGACATCCTGTATTTTATACACAAGTGGATTCTTGAAAAGTGGAACTGATGGAGCCTCATTTCCTGCAGGGTATGTCTAGGGATCATATTCTCTGATGTCTAATATGCTGTGAGTAAAGCTTCTCTTGTGCCTGGGGTATTCATGGGGGCTTCCCCTTATTTTGCTCATGCTGCATGCTTTGTCTTTTCCTTCATTGTGGCAGTAATAGGATTATGCTTGTCTGCTCTCCTGCCTGTTTCCTTAGAAATTGCCTAAAACCTTGTTGCAAATTAAAAATTAATAAAAAATTTAAAATTTGTGAGAAGGAGGGAGCAAGCAGGCACATGCAGAGACAGACAGAATGATGCCCAAAGTAAGTAAGAGCATAAAAGCACTGTATCTTTAGGAAAATGGACTAAAATACCTATGTGGTGTTACAGAAAAAACACAAAATCCGTAGTGTTTTGTGGAATTTATTCAATAAAAATAGGGGGAAAAAAGGAATATTTGTAATTCACTGCAAACTTGTGACTTCAGGAAGTTGTTGAAGATTTGGCACAAGACATCCTATCCAAACTACCAAGTAGCTTTGATATGGAAGAAGTGATGAAGGCATACCCAGTACTTTATGAAGAGTCCATGAATACAGTTCTTAGGCAAGAACTAATCCGATTTAACAGGTATGGCTCAGTGTTTTGTGTGGTACTTCTCAAACTGAAATATGCTCGTGTTCATTGGTGCTAGCTGCTCACAAGCCTTAAACAGGTCTTTTACAATACATTTTTCTTAACATCTTGGATTCTGCTTTGGATTAATCTTTTAAAAAGACTTGAAAGCTGCAGCTGAGTACCTGAATATAGCAATAGTACCTGTATTCTTGGAGTATGAACTTAAATCAGATTTGAGTTTGTTGTGTTGAGGTAGAGCAGCCTACTTTAGTCTTTGTAAGTGATACCCAGGCCCCAGTATTCACAGCACACTATGACAATGAGTGCTACAAGCTTTAAAGCTCTTGTCACTTGATTTGCCTTGTCTAGAGTGAAAGTTTCCACTGTATTTTATTTCTGTGTGTGTTTTTAATTTGTTTGCTTTTCTGAAGTTAAGTAAGAGTTTTGATAACTACAGGTGAGATAAGGAATTTCTGACAGAACATTCACTACCTCTATCAACCCTTCATTCAAGTTGGACTGTGGGGTATTTAGCCAGGTAGTAAGAAGTAAACAATGACAATTCCTTTGTTTTCTCTGAAGGCTTACTGAAGTTGTTCGGAGCAGCCTCATTAATATAGGCAAAGCCGTTAAAGGCCAAGTGCTGATGTCTTCTGAGCTTGAAGATGTTTTCAACAGCATGCTGATGGGAAAAGTGCCATCAATGTGGGCTGCCAAATCCTATCCATCACTGAAGCCTCTGGGAAGTTATGTGTCCGATCTCCTCTGTCGTTTGGAGTTCTTCCAGGTCTGCTGAACTGAGACTGAGGGGTCTGGGGAGTTGTAGTTGAAAGCTGGATGGGGAGAGTGTGTCAGTGCTGTCCTTGCTCAGCAGCCCCTGGGTAGCTCCAGACTGTGAGCTGCTCACACCCTCATGGCCAAATACACTCTGCAGTTAGCTGGGCAATTGCTCAGCAGGGTGAGCTGGGAGTATGATCCCTTGGTGCTGATCCAGTGCTGCTTTTGGTAGTTTCCATCTTTCTATTTCTGGAAGATTCATTTTAGTTTGAATTGGTGTCTTAATGACTTCCTTGCTGAAAGGACACTGAGCTGAGTGTGAGAATGCTTTAGAACCAGTGCATAACAGGTGCTGTGAAATTTTATAAATGTGTCTGTAAATATCTTTCAAGTTTCATAGAATGTGACACCACTTTCCCATGCTTTTTGAATAGGCTATTTTACTTTTAAGTCACCATTCCATTATTTCCCTTGCACTCTTAACAGTCTTAAAACTACTTAAAATTTTGGGTGTACCTTAAATAGTGAGGTACTGAGATGTAGTGAAACCCCATACAAGTCAGGAGAGGAGAAAACTAGGAAGACGTCTCTGAGGGATTTATAGAAATGGCAGTTTCCTGTTAGCTAAATCAGAGAATGGGCTTCTTTTGACTCCAAAGAACTTACAGTAGTGTGAGGACATTCTGCCCTTGTTTTGCTTTTTCCTACTGCATTGTGTGGACAAGGCCCAAGATCTCCTTGTCTGGCATCTTTGTACAGAAATGATTTCCTTTGCTAGGATCTGATGTGTAGGCTGCAGTGAGTGCCCTCACGGAGAGGAGTGAAGAGACATTGATCAGTGAAGAATGTAAAAGAATTTGGCCTTTTTTCATGTTAGGAGATTGGTATTTACAAGACTGTAAAAGAGAGTATTTTGATAAAAGTGTCCAAATTCAATCACTTTTCTTGTTTTTGAAGGCCACTATCTAGACTTAACAAAATGTGCTAATGCTACTTTCTGAAATTTTTCTCAGTAGCACTGAGTTCTGGTTGTTTCAGAATGAGTGGTTATTTTTGTTGTCATCCTAAAGAACTGACTTCTGTGATTTTTTGTCTCTGAAAAACAGAGAATTGATGGAAGGATGCAGAGGGTCCCATCAAGGCTTAGATCTCATTGTGCTGTTTGAGTGTATCTGAAAAGACATCCCTTTTCTGGTGAATTGGCACAGTGAAGCCACAAATATATTGGGGTTTTTTTACACTTGTTTTCTCTCTCCTTATTCAGGATTGGGTTGACAAGGGGCCACCCACAGTCTTTTGGCTCTCAGGATTCTTCTTCACTCAGTCTTTTTTGACTGGTGTTTTACAAAACTTTGCCAGAAAATACACCATCCCAATCGACCACATTGGATTTGAGTTTGAGGTAAGAAAAACGCAGAAGAATTTTGTTTTTCTTGAACAGCTTGAAACATGTTCTGGGGCAGCAAGAAATAGAGTTTTCAAGTAGAGTTTTCAGATGAAAAGGTATTTTAATCAAAGGAGCAATTTCAGACTGTCACTTATAGGATTTAGTATACTCCAGATAAAAATAAAATCAAGCAATGGTTTAATCATTCTAGGTGATGAAACAGGAGCACACAATGGAGAAAATGCCAGAAGATGGGGCTTATGTGAGAGGCCTTTTTTTGGAAGGTGCACGATGGGATAGAGAATCCTCGGTAATTGGAGAATCACTACCAAAAATCCTTTATGATCCTCTGCCCATAATATGGCTGAAACCTGGGGAAAGTTCCAAGTTTCTTCATCTGAACATCTATTCATGCCCTGTATACAAGACAAGTGAAAGAAGAGGTGTCTTATCCACCACTGGGCACTCAACCAACTATGTTCTGTCGATTGAACTCCCTTCAGACAAGCCCCAGAAACACTGGATAAATCGAGGTGTGGCAGCCCTGTGCCAGCTGGACGACTGAGAGGGTGCAATATTGATATTGTAAAGATCTGCTTTACTCCTCAATGGCTGCATGGTTGTTTTTTTTTTTAAATGAAATTTGGCCTAAAGAGTTTTGATGCTGATTTTAATGGGAATCCACTTCACAGCTCTTGCAAATAAGATTGTGGATTTGCCTACCACTTCTGTGTCCCAGGAGTATGTAGGACAAGGAGGGAGGTGAGAATATTCCCTTGTCAATATATGAAACCAATCCTCCAATCCTCAGGTAGAATGAGCTACCAAAGCTGTATTATAAAACTGTAGTCATTCCTTGATGATGTGTCTCAGAATTTCTATGGAAAACTTCTAGACAGCACATATCTCGGGAGCTGCTATTTCTCAGAACAGTATGTGCCATAATTTTATAACTTTTTTTTTTCAATGTTATTTACCTACCCATTCCAGGTACCTGATACACGGAGCTGTTTTCTTTCTCTCATAGTCTCACTTCCTGCCAGCAGCCCAGCCCCCCACAGCCACTCACTCACTCCCTCTGCCCCACTATCTCATGGGGTGAGATAAAGACAGTTTAATAGGGAAAGCAAAAGCCATGCATACAAACTAAGCAAAACAATTAATTCCCTGCTTCCCACAGGCAGGCAGGTGTTCAGCCATTCCCAGGAGACCAGGAGCCATCACATGTAATGGTGACTTGGGAAGACAAATGCCATCCCTCCAAATGTCCCCCTCTTCCTCCTTCTGTCCCCCATTGAACATATTGATCATGATGCCCATGGTCTGCAATGTCCCTTTGCTCCTTCGGGGTCACCTGTCCTGGCTGTGTCTCCTCCCAACCTCCCAGGCACCCCCAGCTTCCTCCCCAGCCTGGCAGTATGAAAAGCAGAAAAGGCCTTGGCTCTGTGCAATCCCTGCTGAGCAATAACAAAAACACCTCTATTTTATCAACTCTGTGTTCAGCACAGTCCAAAACACAGCCCCATACCAGCCACTGTGAGGAAAATTGACTCTACCCCAACCAAACCCAGCACACTTCCTCATCTTGCTCTCTTGCATGCTGGACTAATAACTGCCTGAAATTTTGTACTTGTTTAAGCCCTTTCATCAGAGAAGCTCAAAGTAGCTTGCAAACATTAATTAAAAATAAAATAGCCCGAACATCTTCAAAGAGCTGTGCAGTCATTAACTAATCCCTACAGCATGCCAAGGAGGTACTAAAGATGCATCATTAGACTTGCTCTGTACACAGTACAAGAGAAGCACAAAGATCAAGGCAAACATTTAAAAAAACATGCACTACACAGACATCCACTAATTTGGGGTCTTGTATTTTTTTTTCATTGCCCAAATTGCAGCATTTTAATGACTTGATGGAGGCCTGACGAAATCAGAGATACAGCCATCATTTGGCAATTCCCAGTATCCTGCTCCAAGCATTAAGGGATGCTGCCACAACTCCTTAAAATACACGGTTCTTGTCATAAGGGTTTGTCTGTTGTGGTGTGCTTAGGTGAAAACAGTGTTCATTATTATTAACCACTGGTTTGTTTTATGCAGATACTCATAAAATAGTACCTGTTAAGGGTGGTACTGCAAGGTGAGGCAGAAGTGCTGGGGGTGTGTTGTGCAGTGCTGCTCTGCAGGAAGATGCACAGGCAAACAGCAGCTTCATGTAGCACACCTGACACCCCAGTAACATCCAGCACGCAGGCATTTGGTGCAGCACTGGTACGTGGTGAGTAGAGCAAAGATGTCATGCCAGGACACCTAATGGATGTTTGTTTTATTAAAAAGGACAGAGATGTGCAGGTGTTTCAAATTACTGAGAGGAAGAAACTACTCTCAACAAATTAGACTAAATGATATTTGGCATCTATACCAAAATAAAACTCGTTTATGAATGTTACAGCACACTCATCCAAACAGACAACAGTTTTTAAGAAGAGAATCATGTTTCAGTAGATCTATAAATAAATTAATTAAAATTGGTCCTTGAAAAAATTATTTTCTTAGACTTCATAAGAGAGATACTTTGTACTTTTCATATAATTAAAATTAACAGAAATTTACTACACCTTTAAAAAAACACTGTGGTGATTACTATATTTTTGAATGTCTGCATCTAATTGTTGTTGTAATTGCATCAACAATTCAGATCACTAATTAGGTCACTGTGGCATCAGAGATAACAAACCAGTCATGAGCCTCCTTGTATGGAAGCTCTGTGTGCAGGCCAAAGGGGCAGGACCTGGCTGTTAAACCCTTCCCTATGGGTTGATCAGCTCAGTCACTGCTCTCAGAAGGATCTTTCTACTCAGATGTAGCTTCTGCATCAAGGCTCTGGTGACACCTCACCTGCTGAAAGGGAGGCTGGGCCAACAACAATTAACACTAAAGTGAAGGTTTGTCAATCCTCTTACAGATAATGCTAGTCTTGCAAACAGTCCTCTAAATTAAACCATTTAAAAAAAAGTCAGATTCACTACCTAAATTATATTTTATGGAGATCAATTACTTTTAAACTGTTAGAAATCTGTGTAATAGCTTGCCTTGTGGGTTGCTTGTTAACACCTTCTTGTGAACAAACAGTAATCGATAGGTTATTAAATGAAACAGTTGTGGTTCTTGTGAATATACAGTGGCTTTGCTACGACGTGGGCAATGTCCTTGTTACTGTGTTCATTTTCTAAATGCTTTCTGTGTGCTGATGTTTCGATTTGATATTAAGGCATCTTTTGGAATGTAATTAAAGATGCATTTAAGCATTTTAGAGTTATTAGTGAAAGTTGCAGGTCTCTGCTCTAATTAGCATTCTTGAAAATGGATGTATAGGTATGATCAAATAAGTGACCTTTCTGTCTGTGGATAAAAGATGGAAGTAACTGGTACCATTTCTGATGGATACATAGTAGGGCCCAGGAGAGTGAGGTCCAGCTTGCCTTATTTTCTTCACATCAAACAGGTATTACAGGAAGCAGCTCGTATTAGTAGGAAGACAGATCAGGTAACCTAATCTTTCTTACCCTGTTTTGGTGCTGTGATGCTGCCCTGGGAATTGATTTGGAGTCTGCTGCAGCAAAATGAGTATTTCATCACCCCCAGACAACGTCAAGGGGGACATTCAGTAAGCAGGTGCCACGTCCATCTCCTTAAAAGCTTGTGTGCTTGCAAATGTTAGTCATAAGTGCATAGCTTCATAAATTACAACCTTAGTAAGGATGGACTCAGGGACAGAACTTCCAGAAAGGAGGTGTTATTTAGGTATTCAAGGCCAGATCGTGGCAACAAATTATTACTGCCTTGCCTACCAGTTAACTTGCAGGAGAGTTCATGCAACTGACTCAGGACTTTTATTTCTGAGGAATATAAAGTTAATGTAATCATTTTCTTCTAAATTATTCTAAAGCATCTCCTGACTAGGGTGATAAATTGGGAAATGACAGTATTTACTGGAAGAGGAGTAAGAGAAGGTTCAGCAAGTACAGGACAGAGTGTACACTGACTGGGTGAATCCAGTGCATTACAAATTCTGCAGAATGCAGAGGCATTTTTAGGACAACCTGTTTTTGCAAGTAAAATTAATGTGTAGGAATGACATGTTGTGCAGTCATTGGGATACTTCTTGACAGAAGTTATATGGGCCTTGGCATCTAATTCAAGAGTACCCGTTGAGATGTCTGCCTACCTGCTGGACTGAGTTGCAGATTAATTTTTTTTATGAAACTCCCTCAAAATGGTAGTTTGCCAGTTTTACCTCCAAAAACAAAGGACTCTAGTTAGATTCTCCTTTCCATACTGACTTTAACTTAAGCTATGAAAGAAAGGTTTTGCTCTCTAGACTTGAAAAAAGAGCTGATCAAATCCTTCTTTTAGCCGAACAGCCTGAAGTTTTAACAAGTTTCAGTCTTTGCCTTCTGGTGATGGAGAGTAATGAGGATGAAGCACCAGTTAATAATTTTTCAAACACTTTGAAGAATTATTAGGCTGTCCAGCATTTCAAGGCATCTCAAATAATGTGATGCTGTTACTTGCTGGTTTCTCAGTTAAGCAAGTGGATAGTCGTTTGAGTTACCTGAGGGTACTTGAACCTTTTAAAAATTGCTTCTTTGTTTTTTCCTTCAGAAGTAAACTCAAACTCCTGTTGTTATTTAATTTTGGTGTAAATCTTCTGTAATTTTAGGGCTGCTCTTTTGAAATAATCTAGATCTTACAGTATGTGCTTATGAAAGAGTTGTGACTATAACACAGACAGTAAATTTAGACTGCTCATTTCCATGGCTGTTTATTCACCTGATGCGTCACAGCATCAGTACCTTCATTAGTCACATGAACTTCAGCAATTCAAAAGATTCAAATGATAGTTTAATGACAAAGAGTGAGCTTAAGCTTCCATTCAAACCCCTTGCCTCTGCACATTTTGGTTGGGTGCAGTTGACGCATCCTCACACTGGTGTATCAGAATTAGGATAGGAAGCCTGTATTTAGACTTCTTTCAATGAAGAATTAAGCAGTGTGTGCAATAATATTAAGGTTTTTTTTCTTTTTTTAATGCAATCCCCCTTTTCCTAGGCTAAAGGAGTTTTGTTTTGTGTCTTCCTGGCAGCAGTAAATTTGCAAAGCTTCCACTGACAGAACAATGGCATTTTACCTGTTACTCCCCACAAGAGGCATTCCCAGGAAATAATTATATGGGAATAGAGACCTTTATGGATTGGAGCCATAAATGATAGTGAGAAATTGGGCCAGCCAGTACCTGTCATGCTGATTCACTCTTCTTATTGTTTTCTTGTACTTTCTCATCTTCTTGTACTTTTTTCACTCTTAAAAGCGCATTCTTGGGGGAGAGACTGTCAGTCTGTTCTGCACAGGACCAGTTTTAACTAACTTTTCAGGTAGACAGGAATATTTCTTTGTCATTGTTTATTAGAGCTTGGAGAGTTTCGAGTGAGTTGGCGAGCTGAGAAATGAGATTTCATTGATTTCTCCCACTTTAGAAAGAAATCATACACACATGCATGTTTCAAATTTGCTCTTTTTTTGCTACTATTAATGCAAGGCTGGAATAGGTTGTCCTTAAAGTGCTGTGGCCTGTGCTTAGGTAGTGTCCAGTACAGAGTGGCTCTTGTCCAAGCTTGGTTTCACTGGTACTTCCAGTCTGAAAGATAGAAGGCTCCCCTGACTTCCCTGAAGAGAACGTGTCAACAGCCTGGTAAAGTCAGAGGACTGCAGAGGAGCCAAAACAACTGGTAGCCCATGAAAGGAAAATTAATTTCACTTCACTTCCATTCATGAGGCACCTGGGAAACAGAAATACTCCTCAAGCTTAGGAGACTTGTAGATACTTTCTTTTACTAAAGTTGGGGTTCTGTCCATAACATAAGAGTTAAAACCTAACACTAAAATTAAAATAATTGTTGAGAAAGCCAGTGTGCTGATTATGCTGGAAAGCTGACCATGTGAAAACACACAGTGAGGACACCAATGCATCCTAAGCTTGTTCCCATAGTGATACCCTGAAGGGAGAGTTTTCAGCCAGTCCATACATGGGAAACTGAGGAACCCAACACTGGAATGTTTTACTCAGAGTTGTGTAATGGCATTCCAAACTTTGCATTTCACATCCACACCCTCTCCTAAGGAAGGGAGAAAAAAGCTGACATAGAGGCTCTAGGGCCCTCCTCTGCAGTTTGCAGGAAGGAAAAGGAGTGGTGACACTTCTGCTCTTTGCTACTGTCCATTCAGAAACAAAACTTCCCCATAAGGGTACTATGAAACTGGAATTCTCCTCCAGGGACAGCAGGCAGAGCAGGGAGCAGAAAGCAAGGAGAGCAGCTACATGGTGCAGTGACTGTACTCCCACTGGCATTCAGCTCTGGAGGAACTGTGTCTGCTTGACTCTCCCAGACCTCCTTGATTTTGGCTGACCTTACACAAGGCACTGTCCTGAGTCACAACTGAGCACAGAGAACCCTCAAACCACCAGAGAACCCTGTTAGAGATTAACAGAGTTCGAAATACTGCTGCAGTTTGTCCTGATGTCAAAGTAATCTTTTTATCACACCTCACTCCTTAAAAAGTGTTACTTTTATTGACAAGTCAGTGACTGAAATGTAATAAATACTAGACCAACTTTATCCATCATACATAATAGATCAGTTGGCTTTTTGGCTTCAGGAAATGTGTGAGCAAGTGACCACACCATTCACAGTCGTGCACACAAATCACCTGGATTGCAGTTCACAGTTTAAAGGATGTGATTACACATCACAGCTTAAATGGTGGCTTATGAAACTTCATCATGGGATTTCAGGTATATTGGCTTAGAAATCTTCCTTAACTTTTCCTGGTGTCGCAACGTACGGCCTTGTTTATGGGCAAGGCCCATAGGAGGCAGATGGATCTGGAAAAGAAAATACCACCAGTTAGGTGCATACTGGGAAGAAAAAGGCAGCATGTATACGGACTAAGTTTCACTGAGTTTTAAATAATTTCTTCATGCTTTGGAGAGGGTAACTATTGTCTCAAGTCAGGTTATTAGATTTCTAGGAGGAGCACTCTCTGAGGAGTGATTAGTGGTGTAACTTTCAGGCCCTAATTGTTGTGTTTATTAAAATCCTATACATTTTAGGCCTTAATAAAATCCTACATATGCTAGGCCTTAGTAACTTTGTTTTGCAGTTTTCTGTATCATACCAGACTGCAATGATACTTGATGACATAGGATTGCTGCCAATGTTCCAGAAGAGCAAGAACTAGAAACCCTAAAAATTCTTGAGTAAATGTCTTGAATCACTGTGTGATTTATTCATATCTACTTAACAAGTCACAAAATAACCCCAAACTGTACATATTGAAAGCCTGCCTTCTTACTGTCATGATTATATATGTGGCACATTTAAATGCACAATCAATGTCATTGACTCCATAAGCAGAAGGAGCAATAGGTGACAGACTCTTCCTTTGATTGACAAAGTCTTTATATTTCGTAAGACTGTTAGTGGGAATCATGCAGCTGTAATCCTCCTAAATGACTGAAAAATGTAGGTGGTAGCAGTCAGGTGTTACTGTTGCTGAGGCTGTCATACTGTAAGATGGGTGTTAGGTGCAAATAGTAGTAAAAGCACTGACTAAAACAGCAGTAGAGATTTCTAGAATCTGAAAAATAATAATCATCCAGTTTGTCTGAGAGAGCAGATCCTTTGGGATTTTGAAACCACTGCAGAGCACACATTTTAGGCCCATTTCTAGGAACACTGTTTGCCAGCTGTGCATTGTTATTCTGTACATTGAAACAGATGGTAACAGTGACCATATTCTAGGCAAGTGTCTGCTAAAGATACAATTTAATTTTGACCATGACTGCCTTGATAAGGGAATTATAGATGTGAAAATATAAACTCATCAACAGGAGTGGAGAGGATGTCTCTATGGGAGGCAGCATTAAGTATTACTGACAGAAGTGACTGGGCAGTGAGGAAAATGTATTGAATGGTGCAGTAAGTGATTTTGCTGCAACTTCCAGCATTTCAGTAATCTTGGACATGTTCTTCTGTAGGAAGAAGGGAAAAGAAGCAGCAACATAGACAGGTGTTTCATAAGGCCTGATTTATGACCAAGAGAACAGTTAACAGTAATGTAGGCTATAAAAAAGATTGTACCTATGGCAGATGTAATTAGGTATTTTTATTCTCTCATTCTCCTCTATTATTTGATTCCATTACCATTTTTTTTCTATATTCATTGGTCAGAGAAGGCTGGCTAAATATTCAGAGGCCTTGGGAGTTTAGTTCATGCAACTCCATTTAGGCTTTGACTCCTTATTTTGAGAAGAAATCTTCCAATTTACAGTGAAAGATAGAGAACATCTCAACGTACATTTGGCTCTGCTTTAGCACACATTTAAATGCCAGCTCATCTCAAAATGCAGTGCAGTGAGAGTGATGTGAACTGATGGTTTTGTTGTACAGGGAAAGCTCAGTGGGTATCAGTGAAGACTTTGTGATTTATACTCACAGGTCTCGGGTAGGGGATGTTATAGTGAAGTCCAATTTCTATTCTTGCCTCACATTCTTCTATGCACTGCTTAATCAGCTTTGGATCTGTTACCTATGGTGATCAGACAAACAAGTGTTTTATGTGAGTACAGTAATTAGCAATTGGAAGCTCAAGTGTAAATGATGCACAGCACGTGGCTTTCCTTAGCTTATTTTGGCAAACCCAAGGATACAATGATTGTATTTTTCACATCCATAAAAGGCAACACTGGTATTTTCCTTGACTCAACAATTCTGGGCTTGATGGCGCTGAATGTTAAGGCCCAGAGGCTGTCAGGACTGAGGCTACAGAAGGAGTTTTTTACCCAAACATGGTATTTTCTCTGTAAAAAGACACTACACATGTAAACTACTACTACATCTATGAAAAAACCACGCTCACCCGTTCGTCACTCTGCAAGATCACTAGTGGAGAAAGGAAAGGCACTGCTTGGTGCACATTCTGTTATCATCCTATCCAGAAACTCTCTTTGAAGTCAGAAATGTGGTGTGAATTATGACTTAAATTCATTTTTTTGATTTTGCATTACTTCAATTTAGTCCCAGACCAATATGGGATATAAATAAGTGTTGTGATCTTGAATTACAAGAAGAGCCTTTGATTCCCAGGGTTTGAAACTTCTTCCTTAAGAAAAAAATTAAAGTGCTTCTTTTAAAAGAAGGGCCAATAATTGCTGCTTTGAAAAGAAAAAAAGAAGCTGCTGAGCTCTGTTTGCCATTGCATGGGTAATGATACACTTAGCTAACTTTGTAAAGATCAAAAGCTGCTTCAATTACACAAGCAGTATCTTTGGAATTTAATTTTTTCTTGGCACTTTTTTACTGAAAAAAGACCTTTTAGACTTCTGCAGTGATTAATGAAGAGCTGAAATGGTTAGAGTTTTCTCAGGGACAAAATTTACACTGTAACCCAAATCCAGCAGCATTTAAGGTGAATGAAATTTTGGGAACTCGACCCTTATGTTCCTATCTTAGCATCCAACCACAGAGTGCAAAGAGCAAGAGAAGAATCATTCAGAAATTCAACACTGTGAGGACACTCACGTTTTTGTTTTTTCGGAATAATGTTCTGGCTTCATTTCTAATGTACTCTTTCTCTCTCATGGTTTCCTCTATCTGTCCTGATGCCGACTGCCAGTTTTTGGCTATTTGCAAAACCTTGCGGTAAAGTCCAAGAACTTCTTGTCGAGTTGCTGGTGTCATCTAAAAAGACAAGACAAAACCCCCAACATATGCATGAACATTTGAGTTGCCAAAAGGCCAGCAAGCAGAACATTTTTTCACACCATTAAATTAGTTTAAAAATGTTTCCTCCATCCAAAGATATGCTGAGCTATATGAAAAAAAACCTGAAATAGCTGTAAACAATAATTAGTTGTTGAAAGCTGAAGACTCAGTCCAGCAAAGTATTTTTACAGATACTTAAATCTATCTCCATTCACACAGCTTGAGCTCTTGCCCAAAGTTAAGCACTTGGTTTAGTGCTTTGCTGAATCAAGCCTGGTACAAGAATGCCTGGGTTCTGTCTCACTGATGTTTTGCAACAGACATTGGGCAAGTCACCGAAACTCTACGCGTCCCCCTTCCTGAGACATTGGTGTACCAATGCTGACCCTATCTTTGCAAATCTGTGAAGGAAATACATGATAAAACCACCACAATATTGCTGAAAACTTGTGTAGGCTTCAGGGGCTGAGAAGCTTATTTGTGATTCCATGACACTAGGCAGTAGTGATTCAGCTGGAGTTTGATGTGATGAAAAGGTGATGAAAGCTATTTTATCTAAGCACTCAGGAGAGGCACACTAACTGTGGATTTAGGAAAGTCCTGAATGTCTTGATTTTCTGAGAGCTGTGTACCTGCTGAGCCCACTGATTCAGCCTCCAGGTGTAATAAGACTATTTGTCAGAAGAAAGAATGAAATCTTATTCTTGCTTTATGTAAATGAGTAATCATATAAGTGGTTACACTATTTCATGACAGACCACAAATATCCCTGAGACAAATCCACTTCTGGATAACAACATTTCCGCCATGGATGAAATTAACAGAAACAATGACTTCTGCTTAAGGGGCACGGCAGCTGTCAAGGGTACCTTACTGTCCCAAAGGAAGGTGCAGCAGCACTGCCAAGTAAGTACATGGATGCAATGAGGAACAAGTGTCAGGGACAGGACATTATCTGACTATCAGGATCCATTTGCCAACCTGGAGCTCTAATTACTGTGGGTGAATCTACCCTGAAATCAGACCTGTGTGCTGGGAATGGACAGTTTGGAGCGGAGTAATTCAGACAGCCTGACCTTCCCTCTGGAGGGAGCACGCTCTTGGCCATGAGGAAAAGCTCTTTCCTAATGCAGAACCCAAACTACTGTGGGAAGTTTGGCAGTGTGCTGTGGCTCAAATCCCAGCAGTCTGTGGCAATTCCTGGGATGCTGGGTTGTAGAAGAGGGGCTTGAGCCAAAGGCTTCTCAGGCTGTACTGTTCTCAAGCTGCTGCCTCCGGCACAGTGGCTGACCAGAACAGGCCTCCTGTGGCTCCAGACACTCACACCCTCTTTCCCTCACCAAAGCTGGAATTACAGATACTAACCTGAACATAGGATTTGGTTCATGGTTCTTTTTCATAAGAAATTCCAAACTATAAATTCCTAGCCTTGTCTTAACTGTTGCTGTGATCTAAAGACCTTTTGTGGTTTCAAGAACTCTCTTTTTCTCTGATTCTTAAGAGCGAACATTTTTGTTTTGCTATTTGTATTTTAACCAATCATATCTTTTTTGCCCAGATAGAACATTATTCTTCCTACACAGCAGAAAGTACTTCTAGTAAATGTTTATGGTATTTCTAGGAAATAAATTCTACAATAACATGACTAGGTAGTCCCAGCTCATCAAACACTTTGGAGTAAGTGCTTCATTTTATCCACTCTAGAGCTCCATTTCAGGCAATGAAATCAGTCAGACACGAAGGCACATGTATCTGAAAAATCACTGCTTCCCCCTGCTAAGGGCATATTTTGTACAAAAGAAACAGTTCAGTCACAAGGGTTAAGCTAGAACAAGCTGAGTCCCAAATCCTGCCCTCACCCAGAGCCTCTCCTGACCTCCCCTCTCTGCTTTTATCTGAAGGTGTCACCTCTGAGAAGCTGATAACAGCTTAGGTTTTCATGTAATCCATAAAGAAAATAAAAGGAACAATGCCGGGAGTAAAAATGTTTAAAATACAGTTTTCAGTTCTGATCTATGCATCAGACAAATTTCCAAAGTGACAATGCCCTTTTTTCAGACCTGACTGCTGCCCTCGGATTTTAAACACACCAAGAATCTGTTTATAAAGATTTTTTTGAAAAGTTTAGAACCAATAATTGTTTTCCCCACTAGTTGCTTCCACTCCTCCACCTACAACTTACTCTTCTGTTCTTTAACTTCCCTGTGCTGGAATTGCTACAGAACTGTGTAGCCCCTCATCTAGGCATGGGCTGCACTTCTGCATTCTTGCTCTCCTTCCCGCATTTGCTGGATGATGTAAAAGACATTAAGCAGCGATTCATGTATACTCAGCAACCAGCTGCTCCCAGAGCTCATTTAGTCAACAATTCTTAACATTACAGACCTGCTCATAAGCCATTTCTGCAAATATACATAAATGAAGTATGAGGAGCCCTTTACAGATTGAGGACTTCTGTCTGTGACAGGAAAGGATGAGAGCAAATAAGACAGAATTCAAAGCCTGGGTCCTGAGTTGATCTGAGTGGGAGTATAAATAGGGAGTAATTCTACTGAGAGCAAAATTACTTCCAACTTAAAATGTTGTAAATGAGATTGGAATTTTTCCTTTGGTATAAACAGGGCCCACACTGACAGAAATGTAAGTGATGGTACAAGTCATGTATCAGGTATAATTTCATCAAGTGACACTACTTGTATTAGTTTAGTGGGTGTGCAAAATGATTCTGAGTGGGATAGAAAGGAAGATAAGGGAGGCTTTCATGTCCTTGTAGTTACTCATCTTGCAACTTACATCTTTGGCATTTAAATCATAATTATATTTCACATCTCTGGAATGCTAAGTGGATGTTACACCACTTTCCCACTAACACCCATCTTGTGGTAGTCACACCCATTGTTTAACTTCTACCACCCTTCATTTTACTGCAGCATGCAGCCCACAGAGGTTAACCACAGGCGTTTCTGTCAGAAAGTACAGGGCTATTGTATTAGCTGAGCAAATTTCGGATGTTTACTGCCACAAAGCAAAGCAGGAGAGGTCAAAGGTAGGTGTGTCCGCACAGCCGTGTCAGTGGGGAAAAGCAGGAGGTCGCAGTTTGGAGCCCACTGTCGGAATCCGGGCTTTGGAGGGAAGCCAAGCGTTGCCTTCCAAAGAAGCCCTGCTGGCTGCTGGGGCAGAGTCCCAAGGCGCAGGGTTGTAACGCTCCCCGGTCTCCATGCAAACCCCTCTTATCAACACGCACATCAAGCACCCGAAACATCCCATTGTATCCACACTCCAGAGGAGATCTGAGCAGCTAGTGACTTACTGCATGGTGAACATGCTAACTTTTTTCACTGTTAATTAAAACAAATAGTCCCTTAGACTATAAAATGCAGTAAGTTTTTCTTTCGGGAAATAAATACACATTCCTGTGGATTGTTAGATGGTTGACCCAAAAGTTCAATAATCTGAATAATCAATGAGACACCAGTCTTATTTTGCTATTTGCAGGCTTGTCTAGAATTTGAATTAAAAGTTCACGTAAAAATAAGAAAAGGAATCTGCCATTGTACTATACAATGACCCCAACAGTGCAGCGTCAAAGCAAAGGTTGCAACAAGCCTGACTACAGATCCAGGAGCAGCTAAATCAAAGGTGCTTCCCAGCAAGGGATGCTTGGCTGGGAACGCGTGTCCAGCACTCTCCTCCTCTGCACAGCTCCTTTGCTGAAGCTGTAGGTCTATTTTATTTCATCCTTTCTTCTCAAGTCAAGCATTAGCTACTCACTTTAAGCATAAAATCTGCCAGCAGTGAGTACATAGAGGATTTTAGAAAATAAAGGGTGAAAGGAAGAGCCCGTGGGGAAAAACATATATTTTAAAACAACTGATCTCTTCTTTCACATCCCAGCTAACTAGGGCACGCGTTAGTAACACACACCTAGTGCTGGTGCTGAAACTGGATTTGCTCAGGGGAGGTGGGGAACAAAACCCTGCATGAAATAATTTGAAAAGGCAGCTTTGAACTTCTCAGATGTAAAATGTTTTATTTAGGAGCAACACAACTTCTATTTGACAGCTGGTTTGCTACTGGCAAGGAGTCTAAAGACACAGTGACAAACTGCTGGGCTGACTGCCTTCCAAATTAAGCTGTGGCCACGTCTCTGTTATGGAAGTAAATGATGTCATTCAAGACCATGGTGTATCAACACTGTAGTAGGGAACGCCACCATGTTCCATACTATGGGCCCCTAAGACAATCCAGCCTGTATGCCACGCTATAGCTCCTATTTTCAAATGCACTCTTTGGCTAATATTTATTTAAAGAGATGCAGAAAAATTCACATATCTGGAGGTTTTTAAAGAGCTAAATGATGCCACTTAGCTAAAAAGTGACCTGCAGTCTCTCTCCTGCTGCTAATGCAGCAGATAATCAATCATTCCTTTCAGAGCTCTCCACAGCAACGAAAGGTCAGTAATCCATATTCATCTTTCATGCAAGTCTGCCAGAATGAGTCTGTGGTTCCTAAGGCAGCAGTGGATTCGGGCTGTCATTTCCTTGAGGGACAACAACTGAGACAATGAGTTCTGTGGCACAGGGGGCAGAGAAGGGGTCACAGATTCCTGTGATAGCTGGGTAGGTCACATGCCTTCCAGCAATATTAAGTTTCAAAATCTAGTTTCCACAAAAGTAATTTTGTCTTCTTTTACTCAAATCAATGACTCAGTGGCCTGTGACAGTACCCTGCAAATGCTGACCACGTGTGGCTGCAGTATGTACCTGGCAAAGTGAAAACTTCATTTGATTTTCATTCTTGATTGAACATTCATAACTTTTAAGATTCAGACAAAACCAAATCATAGCAAAACCTCAATCACAGCTAAAGTATTCCATCTCCACATGGTGAAAAATTACTAGAATGAAACATCATTTTCTTCCATGATGGTGTTACATCCTCATTTCTACCAGTGACACAAGCCTGTAAATTTCCAGACATTCCCATCAATTTGACTCAAAGATTTTTTTCTCACTGTTTCCATCTATAAGCTGCAATCATAAATATGTGCAGGTTTGGTGAAAAAGAATGAAGCTACTGATTTAAGATATTCAGTAATGGTATCTGAAAGCAGAGTGACTTTCACAGGGTTTAGAATTTTGTCAAGCCAGTGTTTTTCTGCTGGCAAACTGAAGTGATCTGAAATCCCGATCAGCACCTCTGAACCAGACTCACTAAGTCATTGTACTCACATTGTTCACCAGCTGGGATGGGAACTCTGCTGTTCTATCATCTGTGCCTCAGATTTCTGACTGCACTCGGATCTCTTTTAAGCTTGCTCTTGCATATGGAGCAGTCTTTTGATCAGAAAAAGCAAACTGCATGCAAAGAGAATATAATTAAATAGTAAAAGCAAAGACATGGATTTTATCATTGTTTCCTATGTCAGTTCAAATACGCCAATTCACACAAAATTAGGATTCTACAACAGTCTTCTCACTTGAATATATGAAAGTGGAAACCCTTAACTAGTTCCTTTTGATCACTGGGTTTTCATTCTCTTAATGTGAGGTGGTCGAGGCATTATCTGGTTTTAGTAGGACATACAGACTCTTGCCCTGGGATGCCTCCTGTGCTGCAGGAGCCTCAGGAAGAACAGCAATGCTGACTTAGACTGTGGGAAGGGAAACAAAAAACATTGCTTTACTTATTTCTTAGCTTTCTCATGAAAAGCACATAGTGTCCAGGTAAACTCTAAAGCAGCATGGACTTGTCTATAGTCTCGTCTAACTCTGTTTTTCATACTTTCATACCATTTTCTCCTCCTGTGTGTTTAGTTCTCTATTACTTACAAGCAGAGAAATATTTTAATGCAGTGCAAGAAATTTAGCAGAGAAAATGAATTCTCAGCTATCCTTGGATGGCCTTGCTTATATAATATAGAAGCACACAGAAATATAACAACATGGACACAAGCTCCAGTATAGATTTATGCACCTTATTCATACCTTGGCTTCCAGCCAAATGCAACTGAATGCATGAATAGAAATATTTCCCAGCATTGGAAATGCTCCCAAGCTCGAGAACAGGTATTAATATTAATGCTAGCAGAGACAAAATCCTCCCTGGCCCTTTTCTTATCTCATTCTGAGGGTCACTCAATGAAACTCATTGACAGACATGGGTTTTAGTTGCTATTTGAGAACAATAGCAGGGCTGTGGGACACAGAATCGGGCGAGTCAGAAAAGACCTCTGAGCCCATCGAGTCCAATCTATGGCCCAACACCACTTTGTCAACCAGACCATGGCACTGAGTGCCATGTCCAGTCTTTCCTTAACACCTCCAGGGATGGTGACTCCACCACCAAACTGGGCCGCCCATTCCCATGTCTAATGACCCTTTCTGTGACGTTCTCCCTAATGTCCAACCTAAACCTCCCTTGGTGCAGCTTAAGACACTGCCTTCTCCTCCTGTGGGCACTGAGAACTGTGGGCACTGAGCACTGTGGGCTTGGAGTGCTGTGGGTCACAGACAGCTGTGGGCACTGAGCGCTGTGGGTCAATGAGTGCTGTGGGCACTGGGCACTGTGGGCTTGGAGTGCTGTGGGCACAGAGCGCTGTGGGCACTGAGCGCTGTGGGTCACTGAGCGCTGTGGGTCACAGTCAGCTGTAGGCACTGAGCGCTGTGGGGCACTGAGGGCTGTGGGTCACTGACAGCTGTGGGTCACCGAGCGCTGTGGGTCACCGAGCGCTGTGGGTCACTGAGCGCTGTGAGCACTGAGGGCTGTGGGTCACTGAGCGCTGCCCTGCCCAGCCGCCCCCACGGCCGCTGCCCCTGTCAAGATGGCGCTGCCACCCCTCATCGCCTGGAGCCGCGCGGCCACTAGGGAGCGCTGTCGGTGCGGGCGTCCTTGCGCCCCCTGGCGGCCGGGGCGGCCCTGCCCCCGCAGCCGGGCGAAACCAACGCGCGAAGCAGAGGGGGGGCTCGGCCCACCGCGCGCGCCTCCGGCCTCTCCCCTCCCTCCGCCCTCCCCGCGTGCACGCCCGCCTTCCCCCCCCTCCTCTTTACCTTGGTGCAGTCGTGCTGCGGCCCCGCCCCGCCGGGTGCCCCCGCTCCGGNCGGACAGGCGCTGCCCCGGTGCCGCGGGCGGGGCGGTCCCGGCCGGGCGCTGCTCCGGGTGGTGCCGGTGGGGTCCGGTGCCGCCGGGCCGTGCCCACCCCACACTCATCCCTGTGCCCCGAGCGGCGGTGCTGCCTCGCCCCGGGGTTTGGGTCTCCTGATTTTTTCCGTTCCGGTGTGCGCCGTCTGCGGGGTCCTGAAACGTCCCTCGCGCTGGTCGCTGCGGGCGGCCCCGCAGCCCCCCAGGGCCGGGGAGAGCGGCTGCTTTGTTCGGGTGCGCTTCGTGCCCAGCCTTCTCACGTGTCACGCTAGAACGTGAATGTTCGTAGTGTTTTCAGGAGAAAGGCAGGCAAATAAACTGTAAAGCGATTTATTTCCAAGGTAGTTCTCGCTATCTGAACATACCCTCTTTGTACAGCCACTTTTTTTTCCTGCTTCAGCTTTTCCTCCCTCCCCTGAGCGTGTTTACCCTTTCTGTGCAAGCTGCAATCTGCATTAATCACTCTCTGGGGCTGTGGTGGTACTAATAAGCTACTCATAACAGCTTAAATTATAACTTGCATAATCAGTGTTTCGAACAAATATTGGTTGGAAGAATATGCCTATCCTATCAGTGCTGTTGTTGCTGGAAAGAATCATTGATTATCTTTTAAAGAGTTAACACTGCTGATATGCTGCCCTTCAAAATGTTACATTGATAACTGAACAGGCTGATGTCAAGTGTCAGAATACAGCATTGATCCACACTGGTAACTTTTGTTGAATGGCAGTGTCTGTCACATAATTTAAAGGGGTAATGAGTTAAGTGCTCTTTAAAAAAAGGGGTCCTATCAGTACAAACAAAAAACACAGATCTGCCCTACCATTTTGAAAATTACAGGCCTCGCTGGCATGGTCTATCTTTTTTTGAGGGAACAGTTGACCAAAAGACAGCATCTAAATAAATTCTTATGTGTTTAAACACCTCTTTGTTAAACAGTTAATGCGTAGCTACAGTATTAGTGTTTTATCTGGGCTACAGCAATGGGAAGAGAGTGTCTGAGTACTTGCGTTCCTTGAGTGCACCTGAACACTGCTGCATGTTTCCCTGGTGAAAGATAATCCTCAGAAAAGGAAACACAGTCCCTTAGTTAAGACTGCATGTGAAAGTGAAGAGATCTGACCTCATGTTCTTGTCAGTTCTGTAGTCTCTCCTCAAAGTCTTCCCCACACAGGTGTGTTGTGGTCTGTGGGAAACATTCACATTTACATGAAAGGCAGCTCACAGTGTAAAGCAAAGGGTTTCTGCACATCAGCAGAAAAAGGAGAGCTTGTGATCTGTGTTGAATTAGTTCAGATTTGCAGAGTGCGACCGGCTTTACAAACTTACTGCAAATATCGGCTCTTGTAATGATTTTTATGACTCTGATTATTTCCTAATAGCAAGTTGTATGTAGGCATGAATGGCTGTAATTCTTTTTTAAAAAGTAACAAAACTGATAACGGGGGAGCTTACAGCTCTGGTACTACTTGGCTGCTTTCTTTGTGAGATTGACAGCCTGCAATATGAGCTGTAATCAGCTCATGTAATCAGGATCTTCAAGGCTGTGTTAGGTGCCTTTCCTGCCCGGATTCTGGCTTTATTTTGAAGTTGAATGTTGTTGTGTTCATAGCAAATTCTCACTGATGTGTGTCAGTAGTTCTTATAATTTGTTGATCTTGGAAATCCATTAATAATTACATCTTGTTTCCATTTAGCATGAATTGTATTGAAAAAAGACAATCGTATGAAGGAGTGGCTTTGAGAGAGAACTAAGAACAGTTCTTTTGGAAGACCCTCACTGAAATTATTTGAAGAAGTATATATTGAACAAGAAGGGCTGCCAGACAGTTTGACAGACTTCTAAGATGTGTTCTGACAAGTTTGTGAGTGGATAAGGAAGAGGCTCGGTTCTGCTGCTTGCTTTGGTTCAGCTTAAGGAACAGGAAGAAATCCTCTGTGTTGGGTATGTGTATAGGGGCAGTGGGGTATAAAGTAGATGGAAAGGGGATGGAAGAAGAGGGGACAGACACGACTTCTGCACTTGCATTTCCTCATGACAGAAAGGTATGCAGGCAGGGTTTGGGTACAGAGATGCACGGCTGCAAGTAGGAAGGAATGAGAGTGGCCCAGCACCGCTCTCTCTGTCCCACACTGAAGTACTTGATTTTCTTTATTGGTGCCAGGGAAATGTTGGTAAATTTAATTTAGATCCTTGGAGCACTGTAAAAGCCATCATGATGGGGTTTTGGCAGTTTGTAAGAACTTGCAAATTGCCGAAACAATGTTATTGTTCCATTAGGCACATGGGTCTGTATGTGAATATAACAGGAAAACTCTGCTCTGAGTAAGAAGAGACTATAAAAATAGAAGCATGGGATGTTAGAAAAACAGTCCTTTCTTTCATCCTTATACTTAAAAATACAGAAGGAGCTGAATATTGGTAGCCAGAATTCTTGGAAGGCTGAAAGAACGATCTATAAACACTCAAGGGACTTGGTAGTCACAGGAAGATAAGGGGGAACCCCCTTAACAGTTTCATCAGAATTCCCTGGCTGGGTTCCTTCTCTTTGGCTGCTTCTCCCTAGGGGTCTGCATCTTATCTCGCTGGCTTCCTTTCCTCTATTTGCCTCTGACTAATAGGCTTTGTCTTCTGGTTACTGGAAGTCTAACAAGTTCTTTTGTCTCTTACCCCTTCCTCCTTTTTAAAAATACTAGATTAATGGCTGTAATGTTTTGCAGATTATCTGTATTGGTGACATGGATTAATTGTGTACTTGACTCTTAAGTTACCCAGCAGTAATGACATAGTAACTTGACTTGAAACAATGGTAATTTCATGGCAAATGTTCAAGGCAAATGTTGCCTTCTGGTAAAGTGCCAGCTGCAATTTACCCCCTGTAAACCTGTGACACAAGTAAAGTGTCTGTGCAGATTTTCTCAGTGTCTTCTGTACAGTAAGTTGTCTCGAGTGTGTCTTTTGAAACAGTCAGTGATCTTTCTTTTCTCCTCCCCCCCCTTTCTTTTGACTCTCGCTTGAGTCAGGTAATTACAGATCTGGGTTGAAACCTTCCCAGGGAGTGATCAGGAAAGCCACGACTTGCAGACGTGCTCCCATTGCTCACTGGCACCGTGGCTTCCCCCTTCCCTGAGCAGGGTTTGTGGATCCACTCGGCTCCGGGCTGTGGGTGAGCAAACTGGAGAGCCCCAGGGAGGTGAGGGTTGGCAAAGCCAAGGGCAGCTCTGATTTCCCCTGTGCAAGTGCCAGTGTTCTTTGTGGTGACATGAGGAGGTTCTCCTTGTCATGTGTGGCTTTGGTGTGATAGTGTGGTGATGTTTTTACATTCTGATCTCAGTGCTGACCATAACAGAGCAAATAGGGAATCAAAGCCTCTTGCCTAAAAGATAATCTGAGAACAGACTCATTTAGGTCTCCATTTTATCCATGTGTCTTGGGGGGCAGCTCTCTGGTCTAACAATTTGCATCTTAAAGGAAGCAGAAAATCTGGATTTTAGTTAAAGGTTATTTAATTGCAATGTTTTGCTGCTAGAAGAAAGAAGCCTCCGGTTAGGGGCTACTTAGATGTAAGTATTAAAGAACTCTTTCACAGAAATAGGAATACTGTAGAGAAACCAACAAAAGCAATAGGTGGGGAGACAGGATTCCAGTAAAGGGAATAAGCTAGTGTAATCTTCTGGTGTCTCAGAAAGAATGGTTATAAATGCCGTTCTGTCTACAGCATCTGTTTTGTGGAAGACAAAACTTACTTTGCAAAATGTGAGAATTCTGTTCCTGACCTCCTGTCACAGTTTGTTATTCCCACAAAGTCAGACTGCCAGAGACAGTGTGACAGTCATAGTTGTTTGTTGTCTCACTTTTCCTGTTTAGTGAACATAAGTGGGTTTTTTTGAACCAAAAGGATTATGTGTTCCTGAAATATACCAGTCTTATTTTTACATCCATGTAGTAGCAGAAAGTGATGGTTTGTAGTTCTTACTTTGAATTTTTTCTGTGTAATGCTTTTTCTCCTGCAACTTTGAAACTTGTAATGCAGTCAGTGTTATTCTTTTGTTTTAAAATGGAAAGGGAGGGAGAAAATCATCTTAGCGCCTATGATTATGGGAGGCATGTGTAGCTTAGTAATAGACTCACAAACACAAATGTCCTAGCTCTTGGTTTTGGTCATATGCTGACTGTTCAATATTTTCATTGCCAGCGAGTCTGTACAGAAAGCCTGGAGTATTCTGGATCAGCCTATAAATGGGCGGCCTGGAGTGCCAAAGGTCTGATGTGTTCCAGCTTCCAGCAGTTACCTGTGCTTGGAGTTAGTGATTATGTCTCACAAAGCACAGGATAAATACCTACACACCTGGTCTCTTGTGAGGCACATGATGTCAAGAGAAATCAAAAATATGTGAAAACCTATGAAAAACAAGTGTGTGGTGGATGAAGCTGCCACCAGATTTCTCAAGGAGAGCTGAGGGTCTTGGTTACAGCTGATGACCAAGTTTGAGTACTCAGAGGAGCTCCTTTGAAGCTGCTGATACAGTTAGCATCAAAACACTGCAGCGTCCTTTGTACAGTGGGAAATGTTGGTGTTGTTCCCTGCAATAGGGAAGTTAGGGCTCAAATCAGGAGAGTTAGGGCTTCTGCAGGTGGGTGAGTGTATTTTTCTGCTTTAGAAGCTGCAGTCAGTTTAAAAATCCAAGCATATGCTCTTAAAGCACTTTCATATGTCAGTGCTTTCACTTAGAAGAATTTGTTGTACATAACTTAGATATGATTCCAGTATTTATGTGGTCAGCTGGTACTGAAGTTCCTATACAACTGCATGCAATGAGTGATTCTTTTGGCCGGCAGCCTGTAAACTGTTACACTCACAGAAATGGCCAGCGGGCCTTCTGTAAACTCCTTATGAGCATCTGCTGCCAGCAGGGATCTTATGAGGTGGTCTGGCTCTTGTCTTTAGACTTGTCTCTTCAGTGTTAGGTGCTGTGTGGGTCACTGTTCTCACAGCTGCTTTCTGCTGGGGAAGGGACACTGTTAGCCAGAGCTGCTGGAAGGGCTTCCTTTTTTTGTGTGACTGCTGTCTTTTCTTCATTGTTGAGAGCAGCAAGAAATATGTAGTTATTCACTTACTACTATTAGTTTAAAGCATATCTTATTATCACAGGAGTCACTTGATATTTACCTGAATTATATTCAGTGGAATGTGATTGGTGAAGGCACCTCAGGCACTTCAAGGTGAAGTCTGATAGCTGAACTCAGTGTAAAAGAAAATCTGTGCACACTTAGCTCAGTTTAAAAGTAAATGTTTTTCTTTCCATTGCCGAGTAGATTGTAGATCGAGGTGGTTTTTCAAAGTTATTCTGGTTTGGCTGCAGAGAGTTGCAATTTTCCGTAGGTTAATTTGCAGGATAGATTGAGCCAGGGTAAGGTAAATATTTGTAGCACAACTACTTTTAGATGCTTTCAGCGGGATGCATCTCTGTCAAATACCCAGGGGCCGTGGTTTCTTTTGGTCCCATTATCTGCAGTTTTGCTGTAGAGATGTGAACTGGTTGTGTCAGCACAGAGTAGCTCTTCCCCTGGCATGAGCTGCTTTAATTATTCATGATACATACCGAGGTGTTAAAGGTCTATCATGCTGTGCAAAAGTTACAGTGTACCCTGGAAAAATACTGAAGGATTATTCTTTCACAACCCTTTACAGATGAAAGGGGAAAAAACCACACAAGCTCTCATTATTTGCTTTTTTGTACATGCTGGACCTTGTATGGCCTTTGACAAGGATCTTGAGGGAGAAGGGGGAATATTGGTAGTTTTTAAATGGACGGAGATGAATTGCTCAGTGACTGAACCTTTGTTTTTTGAAGGTGGTTGAGTTATGTGCAGTGAAATAAATGAGTTTGTTCCTGTTTGAGTGTGTACGAGGTAGGGAATTGGATGGAATCTGATTTGGGTTCTGGTTTTAGCTTTACTGAAAACCGATGGCATGATCTTGAGCAGCCCTGCTGTTTGGCTGTCTTGATTTCCCCTCTGCCCATTGTCTTGCTCATAGCTTGAATAGACTTCTTTAAACAAGTACTGCTGCTGCATGAATTAGTTCATTAATTTATTTACATTACAAAAGCACCTGAAGGCACCCTTCTAAAATTATATTCTGTTTAGCTAACCGGACTTGGGTTTGTTCTTTGAAAGTACAATAATCCTAACAAATCATTCCACCCACCTAATAAAGTAAGATGAAGCACATAATAGGAAACAATTGAAAACTTTTTAATGGGGCCAAATGGAAAAACAATGAGAAGTAATCAGCAAGTAAGGTATTGTGTGGTTAGAGAATGTAAAGGGAAAGGAGGGATTCAAGGATGATGCATGTGTGTCTGCTGAAAAAGCTACTTAAGGAATGTGTCTTCCATAAGAAAAAGTAGTAAGGTGCTTTAGTCTATCTCTGCCTATCATTTTTCACATTATTGTTCATTTTTTCTTAAGCTAGCCTTACACAATTAGCTGCACACAGTGAACTACAGGACTGAAACATCTATTCCACTTTTTCTGAAGACTGCTTGTTGAACTTTGAACATGAAATGTGGTGTCATGCTCCGTGAGTGCACGCAGAGTCAGGTGCTCTTCAGGAGTGCAGAAAGCAGGTTTCTTCTGCCCAGTCTTGAATGGAAAAATCTCCCTTGACGAGTAAGCTCTGGACTTGGAGTGACAGCACACCAGGTCAAGACTCATGTGTTTTTAGAGAGACTTTTGCCTGCATCCTGGTGGCTGGGGGGGGTTCCTCTAGGAAGAGATCTGGTGATAGCTCTGATTCTTGGCCCTGAGATCTGGCCCAGCATTATGGACTGTAAATACAGTGAAGTTGTTTCTGGGGGTTTTTTTTTATATTTTTGTACCTGGCCTTCTCTTCCAAAGTAGTTAAGCCTTTCCAGTATGGCCTTTCTCAGAGAAGTCCACTTCTCATTTGAGAAAGTATTCAGGCTTCCAACGTACCTGTTGCCTGGCTTGGTTTTCCCCTAGACTGCCTTCTGCCAAGTGGCAGCCAGAACTCTGCATGGTGCCTTTTCAGGTGTCTGTATAACTAGCTTCTACTCTATGTAGGCATGTTCTGTAGAGATAAATTTTACCCGGTTTGATGACATTTCTAAAGCTGTTTTCTTTCCAAAGCTCAAACTGAGGTTAATCAGAAATAGTTTGTTATCCTGATTTGGAGCAGATTGGTAGAGTTCTCATGTATCTGCCTCCAAAACCATAACCTGTCTGTAATTCATTGAAAGGTTCTTCAACTGCAGGAAGCCTCACAAACTAATAATTCATTTTAACTAATTGCAGCAGGACTTTCCTGCTTTTAGACTTCCTCTTAAGTAACTTTGCATGAATGTATTTGTACAGCAGTGGTGTGGAGCAGATCAGCGTGACAGACTGGTGCTAGCACAGCGCTTAGTTGGGGCTGTGGTGAGGTGTGTTCTGGGCTCCTGAGAGCCCATAATGTGCTATTGTGCTGCACTCAGAGTGCTTCTGTTCAGAAAGTTTCATTGCAGGTTAAGGCTTGAAATAAGTTTCCAATAACGTGCCGGCTTTGAAGTTCGGTTTATGCTGTAACAGTTGCGCACCAAATGCTTTGGTGCTGTAGTGTAGAACTCTGAACTGCACAGTGAAAGCTTCCACGTCTAGAGCTGATCCTCTCAATTTCTGCCTGCTGAAGAGGGGAACAATACCATTGATTCTTCACTGATTCCCCACAGGGGAGCAAAGAAAGTTGCCTTTGGTGAGAAGGCTGCCTGCTCTTACCTCTGGGAAAGCTGCTGGGGGTGTGGAGGACCTGCACTGATCTTCATTGGCCTGTGCTCAGGAGAGTGAAGTCACAGGGGCTTAGACACAGGTGCAAAAAGAGAGAGGTGAGCAAAACAAAGGCCTCCATAATCCCGAGGGTCCACAGGATTTATTTACTTGTTTCCCTGTGGGTTGCTAATGAGCAGTGCAGGCTGTTGTCTGAGTTACTGTGCTGGGATGCTGCTGCTCCACAGCAGCACAGGGGGAGGGATGTTGGTGATCCCAGCATGTGGCTACACCACGCAGCTCTGGCCCAAGGACTGACCCAAAACCTGCGCCACCAACGTGCTGGTGCTTCTCTCCACCCCCGCTGCAGTCACTGTGCATGATTTAGGATGAAGTCAGTCAGCCACAATGCATTGCTGTGCTATGACAGCCTTTAAATACAGCCTTGAAGAGCTTGATCTTTCAACTGCTAACCCCTACTAACTTTTTATTCCATATCCCCTAATTGTGTTGCCAAAGTTTACACATGCTGCTACATTAAAAATTTTGAAAAGGTTAAATGGACAACTTGGAAGAATAGAAATATAATGAAAGGGGAAGAATTGTAGCTGGAGGTTCTAGCAGATGTTAAAATTTCTGGCTCCAGTCATTGTGCGTATGTGTATAGGTCAGCTAATGTGGAAATTACTTCAAACAACCTGAAAAAGTTTGGCTTTTGCTGTGTAGGGCTGATCTCCATCAGATTCAGCTTCTTTTGAACTTGAAATAAGTGTTTTCTTCCAGTACGTGCAGTAAATCAAGTGGAAATGTAGATTTGGTAGATCATAGGATCATAGATCTCTTCCAAAGAAATACAAATATATTTGAAAAGTAGTTTATTGCAAAAAGTTGCCATGACAATGATTTTTCAAAATGTGAACTGTAAGATGTTTAAACAGGTTCCTGGGGAATGCACAGTGCCCTGTGTTCCTCCCTTTTCTTCTTTCCTCCCTGGTGATTTATAAAAGGAATTATTTAGATGCAGGAGGCCAAAAGAAATTAACATAGATGTGCCAGATGTTACATTTTCTTAGATTCTTGAAATTCATGGGATGCTATGGTCAAATGGGAAGAAATTCAAACTAGTACTTTCACTGTGAGAGAGGCAGACACTCCTCTGCTCCCCTGCACATTTAAATTGGCTGGTGGCTGTGCACCCACAGGAGTGTCTGCTGAAAGAGCTGTGAAGCCATGGAGGAGGGAAAAAGGGTGGTTGGTTGTGTGGAAGATGAGGTTTGGGAGCAGAGTATATAAACCCAGTGTGAAGTAGACTTTTTGGTCTCCATCTCAACAGTAAATGCCTGAAAATGGTTCAGTGTAGATATGATTTTGCTCTGTGTGTGTATATGAGTGAAAGTACCACTCCAGAGTTTCCAGGTATTTTGAAATGTTTGAGGCTTTTAAAGGTCTATCAAAAGCTTTGGTCTGAAGTAGGTTTTATGTGTCAGTTAAACTTTTTTAATCCACATACAGGATTCAGGTTTGGGGAAAACTCATGTGGAGATTGGCAAGTGTGATAAGACCTTGTTTCACGGTTGTCTCTCTACATTCACCCCCCTCTTTCTGCTGAAGAAAGCTCTGAACAAGCTAATGTTCCTACTTGTTTCCTAAGAAGTAAATCTCATGTAAAAGGTAAGTATGCAGCAAGGCAGCTTTTGATCACCTGTCTGCTCCCTGGATGTACCAAGAGCTGTAAAAACAAGATGTTTTAGTGTTTCTGTTAGTGTGGTAGAGCAGGGGAGCTTTGCCAGAGATTTCTTGTTTGTTGTGTTTTTCTTCTAGATCAGATACAGAGGTGTTGACTAGGGGCTGCAGTTGCAGCTCTTGCTACACAAACCAGACATACCTTTGTCTGTCTTCCTCTCTTCAGAGGTTCCTATTTATACAGCAGAGCTGCGAATTTAAGAGAAGCAAAGTTGAGCCAGCTCGACGGAACATGGGAAAACAAACATGGAAAAGAATGTGCTAGAGAATGAAAAAAGAGAATTACTCTCCAGACCCAAATTATGCTTTGCTAGGTAGCAGCTGTCTGGCATTCACAGATTAAACAGTGCTCAGCTAACATGCAGTGACAGTGATAGCGTGTCCTCTGCTTTGCTTTGGATGCATGAAATGAGGAATTAACTCTCCCATGCTGAAAGCCATAAAAGTATCCGGAAGTGTGTATTTACTCCTAACAAACATTTGAATTTGTCTGTTGTTTTCAGTACCTGTTCTGTGGTTTATATGACAATGCAGAATTAATGGTGTTAATGCTACTCTGTAATTCAAAAAAGTGAAGTACTTTTTAATAAAATAACTCTTTGAACAAATAGAGTTTGGCTCTGAAGGGTTTTATTAAATACACAGTTGGTTCTCAGTGATTTGGTGCATTTCATGGTTTTCATAGCCTCTTCTAAACATAAAGATTTGTGTGGTCTTTTGTCTTTCAGCATTCTATGTGGAACCCAGGGAGCCTAAAGGAAGCTGTGAAGCTCGTGGAATGATTCCCTGTGTAGCTGAAACTATGTAAGTATTAGATGTTTGCTTACAAGACCACTTGTCCAGCACAATTGTTAGAGCAGCGATTGCTTCTGCTTCAGCAGTGGCAGTGATCCTCTCCTGCCTCCCCAGTGGGAAGCTCTGTGTATCTGTTCAGAGCTGGAAACAGACAGGGCATCCGTGATACTGTTCCCTACTCTCAGCTGTTTTTAAAGTCATGTATCCCTGTCCATTAAAAGGTAGATAATGCATAGTGGAATTCTGTAAAATTCTTAGACTATGTTTAAGTGTTTGTGAAAAGCTGAGGCTGAGTTGAGGCTTAGTTAAGCTCTAGCAATGTTGTCTTTGCCTTAGCTACTGAAATGCTACTTGGAAAGGGATTTAATGGTTGGCTGAGCTGTCTCCCCTTTTGTTATGAGATTTCCTAAATTTGTCTTTGAGGTCTTCTTGAATGTATGGAAAGTTTTTTCCTCTACTCTCTTGCTACTTTCTGTGTTTTGAAACTCATTATAAATACCTTCTGATGCAACACTTTATTAAACAGCATAATGCTTGTTTTCCTTGTTATTCTCCGGACATATGCAGTCATTTCTATTATTACAATAACATCAGTCATTAAGAAAAAATACAGGGTTACTTAAATATCTCCTTTGCATCTTCTCTCCTCCTGCCAGCTCCCCCCACTTCATTGCTGCTGTTTTCAATTGTACCACGGTGTGCTTATATGATAGAGAGTTATTACTGAGTCACTTTGTTTTGCCCCCTTCAAATTTCAGGTTATGTGTGATCTGGTCATTTGAAAATGGAGGAAAAATGCTGCAAATTCCTTACAGCACTTGGAAAAAAATCCCACACAAAACCCCCACCAAATCAAAAAGCCCCACCAAGCATTAGCCAAGGCCTTTGTAATCTTCTCTAGGTTTTCATTTAATGTATGGGGCCATATGGCTCTGCACATCCTTTGTTCTTAGAGGGTGACTTTCCTTTAGCTGGCTGTGTTCACCAGCACTCATCTGCCTGTGTTTCCAGCTGCTGGCTCCTTTCTGGAAAGGTGCAGAGAACGTCATTGAGAATCTCTGCTTTGCAAGAGGAAGATGGCCTCATGGGCGTCTTGGTGATTCATATGTACTGTAGACCATTGCTCAATACTTTTCTGAGTAATAGACTTCTTTGGGAGCACTGCATCCTGTAGTGCTGAGCACATTCCAACCTTAGCCCTGAATTTTGATCCTTTTTAGTAGAATGGCAAAAGTACTGGTCACTGCTGCCTTTTATGTCTTGCTTTTATGCTGTACAAGCCTCTTAGTAATTTTGCTCTTGGGAACTGATCCTTTTGGGAATTGGTGCTTTGCCACCAATCCAGTGTAACCTTTGGGTACAGGAGAACTTCATAGTCATAGTTCCTGATCCAGCTGGGAGAAATCTCTCTGCAGGTCCTGTGGTACTTGCTTTGCTCTGCAGCTGAACGCACAGCTCTGTTCACCTTCCTGAGGTGCTCTCTCCCACTCCTTGAACACTGGCTTCACTGCAGCTCCTGGAGCTGCAATTAGATCCTCTCTCCAGCCTTCCTTAACAAAAGGGCCGGCTTCTCCCACTTGTTTCTATCTCCTTCCGAGGCTCTTGTTCCTTTCATGCCTTGAAACCTGAGTCATGTAGGAAGCGGAGGTGAATAGTTAGTGAAGTGGATCCAGCTCGGCGAAGGCAATTTACAAAAGGGTAACTGATGGAGTGCCAAAAGACTTTTCTCTTACAAAACCAGATACATGCACAAGCTGCCAGCGGATGCAGTCTGGATTTTTTTTTTTCCCAAGCTGGTTTTGCTATTTTTGGGGTAGAATGCTTCTAAGTATCTGTCACATGGCATCAAGTTTCATGTAGAAGAAAAGTGAGGAATTGCAGCAACTGTACATCAGTATCTTCTAGCGTTTGTTCATAAGGAGTAGGATTGTGCTCTGAAAACCTCCTCGGCGGGGAGGAGGAAGGAAGAACTCTGTTACTGCAGGGAAGAGCAGTGCTAGCAGTGCCCAGGCAGTGGCTGTTCAGGAGCAGCATTCAGCTCTTTGTAAGGCAAGTAGGAGTACAGAAAATGTGTTTCTTAGAGGGATATGATGTGAGGGAGGTGGTTAACGCTACCGGACTTGATTGTTTTTGGAAACTGCTCATGGGACACTTCCTTGCATACAGGTGTCTAATAATGCTGGCAGGTCTTCTCTCTATGTATTGTAATGCTCTTTTTGTGACAGCAAATGACTTTAAAACCCATCCGTTTCATCACACTGGTGATGTCATTTTTTGAACCTGAACATTAGATCGTTATCATCATTAATACAAGCTGTGGCTTAGGAAGCATGTCAGCATGAGTCACTTGTATTAGGAAAATTATGGACACATTATGTCAGTCTTGCAAACTGCCTTTAAAAAAAAAAAATCTTTAAATTGGGATTCCTGAGGTGAATTGGATTAATCTGTCAATTATGATGTGTATGGGTTGACTACTTTACATGAAAGTACTGTTCACTAATAGGCAACAGTTCCTTAACCTTCCTTTAGGGAAAAGGTGTTCCAAATCAGCAATACTAATAACGGCTCTTACATCTTTGAGCAGAAAATTTTCTATACCACCTCAACTCTGCTTTAAACTCTAATACTAGTCTGTACTCAGGATTTTTTATTCTGTTCTTTTAGCTGCATGCTTCTCTCTAAAGGAAAATTTGTCCTGTGTGGTGCTAGCTGCCTCTGAGAAACTGATGGAAGAACAACAATTAGTGTAGATTGAGCATTTGAATTTGGATGAATTTAAAGATGGGGGGGAAAGCTGGTATGTGGGAGTTAATCACTGTTCAGTTTTTACACTGCCTACTAATATCCTGTTTGTTTTGGTGTAATGAAATAATGACTGGTGTAGACTGGAGAGGACGATGTTGCTCAGACACCTGGCAGCACAGAAATCAGTGCCAGGCTGTGCTTCACAATTCACGGAGCTGTGAAGTACTAAGGACCAGTGAAATTGTCTTTTGGATTGTTTATATTGACATGCATGTTTTTATAAATCCTTTAAAATATAAATTATTGTGAATTTCTTGAATACATTAAATCAGACTTTGCCTATAAAAATGATGCTGCAAAGTTCATCTTTAAAGCATTGTGATGAAAGAACATATAAGATGTTTGTTCTTTTGGCTGCTTAAAAAGTAGGTATTTGTTAATTTCATGTGTGGGTTATGTGCTTAAGAAAAGGGACTGGAGAGGGAGAGGGAAGCCAGGTAGTCAAAACCAGCATCTTGGCTGTTCTAGTTCCCCTGGCAAAATTTTTTGCTCATGAAGCTGCAGACGTGCTGTTTTGTCGAAACAGGTATAATGGCTGAGAGAAGATATATTTTTGTAATCCTGATATCTGAGAATTCATCTGTACTTGTTGCTGCTTTTGGTTTACAGCTTAAAAGAGGGGTTCAGTCTCAGTAAAGCTTTGCCCAAGAAAGACTACAGTAAAACTGACATGGCAGCTAGTGTATTTCTTGATTTTTTAAATTTTTATCTCTCTTCTTTCTTGTTCTAATTCTAAGCTGGAAGCTGTACACAAAGTCAAGGCAAACCCAATTTTTATGTTTGAAGCTTTTGCCTAACTGACAGCAGAGGTGAAAATGCAAATAAGTGGGTAAAGGAGAAATATGATAAGCAATTGCTTTCTCGGAGCTGACATTTCTGAGAAACGCACTGTCCATGGTGTGGCTGCTCGCTGATAGGGCAGTGTCAGAGTGTTAGCTTGGTTTTAACAGGGAAAATTGGAGAACCCTTTTCTGTGGGTAAAATATCTTTTCCAAATATGCAGGGCTTTGTGATTTATAAAAAGTATGATGAAATCATTTCGGCATTTTAATTTTTATTTTAAAAAAAACCCCTCTGAACTGGAATTACTACTTCTTATCTGCATGTGTGTCTGTCTGAAGAAGTTTCATTAAGAAGGCCCCCTCCCCTGTCTGTCTCCTTACCTGAAGGGAGGAGCCCACTTGAAACAATGAACAATTCCTGAACACCCTCTTGCATAAGAAGTGTTGCCTCCTTTCTGCAAACACACTCCGTGTATGTTTCAAGTACAAAACCCTAGATTCCAAACTCTGTTTAAAAACAAACACACAGCTTCCAGTCTTCTCTCCTCCTCCCCAAAAACAGCCAACAGCCAGCCCCCTCCTCCCTGCCCTCCCTGAGAAGTCCCTTTTGCTGATTTGCTGAAGGTACAGTCTAGCTCCAAGGCTTAGGTCTCTGCCAGGTCATCCCATCAGTGTCCCTGTCCTCCCTTCCCTGCTCTGTTTCAATGTTTTATATTCTATATAGAAAATGTGGGTATACTTTTAAAAACCATTTCCTTTAAAATATTTCTGGGTTAGAGTAGTCTGTCGTGATGAAGCCTATACATGAATCAACCTCTTTGTAACCTATGCTGCAGTAAGAATTTTAGGAATTTCCTTTATTAGGACCCGTTAGTATAGTGTAGCCACTGAGTGAGCTGCATTGATTTCTAGGTAAAACAGCCTGAAATTGCCTGAAATTTATGGCATATGCCAGCCTTGTGTACACTGCTCCTTTTCAGTATGCAAAGCTTAAATATCCTCAAGTCGGTGGCTTAATGGCAAATGTTATCCCACATTTAATACTTCAGATATTCTTTGTCGAGAGACAGCAGTTTGACTCTGAAACTGTTTTTCAGGTTAGCTGAGTGCTGCTAATGGCATGGTGAGATGTGTTGAAGAGCAGCTGCGAGGGTGTCCAAGGGCAGGGGGACCGTGCTAGGAGCTGGGCTTGCAACATCATGGGCCAGTGTGTCACCAAGTGCAAGAATCCTTCTTCTACCCTCGGCAGCAAAAATGGGGAAAGAGAATCTGGCAGCAAGTCCCACAGCAAGAGAAGTGCAGTCCACAAAGACGACCATGGCTCAGCTTGCGGGAAGGCTTCAGGAGACATTCTTGTGAATGGGACAAAGAAAACAGACGCTGCTGTAGAGTCCAGTCAGCCTCCGACGTTTTCTGGAGATACAAAGAAAGACTCTGTTTGCAGTGCGGAGGAATCCTCGCTTCAAAGGATTGGGGAGTTATTCAGGAGGTATAAGGACGAGCGGGAAGATGCCATACTGGAAGAAGGAATGGAACGATTTTGCAATGACCTCTGTGTTGATCCCACTGAATTTAAAGTACTAGTTTTGGCTTGGAAATTCCAGGCTGCTACCATGTGCAAATTTACAAGGTTAGTTCTTGTAGAACTTGTAATTATTTTCATATGTTAAAGTATATCCTGTTAGCAGTATGTTGGAGAGACAGCCTCATTAGCTTCACTTACTTATTTCTTCTAACACTTGCATTTTGATCAAATTAATTCCTACCACTGCAGAAGGTAAGCTTTGTATTGTCTTCTTTTCTCCTTCCCCTCACACTAGATTTCAGAAGATGTGGTTTTGGCCATTATGCTGCTAGTGATGAACGGTGTAGTGGGGTTCTGTAGACATAAATTTATTCTTGATTTGCCAAAAGCAATTTACTGTATCCAGCATTATCTTGGTGATGAGATTGGACACTGAAATTACTTTTTCCTTTAAAGTAATGTGAGATTCTTTAGTAATTGCTACTAACTCTGTTAACAGTCTGTGAAAGAATGGCAGAATTGCTCCTGTCCAACCAGTGTTACACTTAATGTCTTTTTCCAAGAGTAATCCTGTTAAAGCATAGAGAGGGAAGGAAATGTGAGGGTTTTGACGCTGGTAGCTGTTTCATACTAGCTGACAAATGATGGCTGTTCAAAGTGCTGCATGCCCTTCTGGACAAGGGACTCAGTCAGCAGGCTGACAGCATGTGTGATGCCACAGGAAACAATGGAACAGCTAAAACTTGCCCCACAGAGCCCACAGACAAACCCAAACTGCAGCAGCCTCCCCCAGCTTGATTAGCAATGTCCAGGTAAGAGCAAGTGAAGACTGCCTGCAAGGACTTGCAGGGAGAGAAGGAATTTTTTATTTTTTGGTCTGTCTAGATTTGTTTGAGTAATGCTACCTATTTTTACTGAGCTTATAACTTTCAAAATTACTTTGGTGTTCAGAGCCTTGACCCAAGCCTCTGGCTGTGCACTGAACAGCATCTTCAGAGTCTTTGTGGCTGTGGATGTGTGTCAAAAGGATGAGTTACTCTGGAATGCAAATGCAGATTTATTGGAGGCTGACAATGCAGATATTTGCTAAGATGGTAAAGGAATTGTAAGTAGTGCCTGTGATTCTGCAGAACTACCATGGGTATTAACATGGTTTTAATTTCCTTGGAGAGGACAAATCTAGTGGTGAGAGGTTGTATTTGTTGAAGGGCAGGTGATACAGGTGCTGATGGACTTCTTCCATCAAGGAAAGCAACATGGTCTGTTCTCCTGAGTGCTGCTCCATCTCTTGTCTTCCCTCCAGCCTATCCTGTGTCAGCCTGCTGGCTCTTCTGGCAGGCTGTAACACTCGCTCACAAGCATCAGAGAAACTGGAGCTAAACCTGTCCCACTTGGCCACTTGGTCAGGGCTGGTGCTTCGAGCAGTGTCCATACATTGTGCTGCAGCCCCTGTGATGCTGTGCTCCCTTCCATGCTCTCAGTAGGTGCCTTGCTGACTGACACCTGTGGCTCCCTTCTGGTTTTGCAGGCTGGAAGAGCAACCAAAAAAACACAGGAAAAGCAGAAGTGAACTGCTCTGTCCCTTGCAAACAGCTCACCCAGAGCATGGGCATTTAGACATGGGCAGTATTGAATCAAGTTGGGATAAACTTGTTAATTTCAAACATTTGGAATTTCTTCTGTGGTAAATTAGATTCACTTTTTACTGTGAAAGGCATTCCAGGATGTGGAAGTGTCCAGAAAAGCCAGAGAGCAGAATCTTCCAAATGCTAACGGTGCCCCAGCAGACCTGGGGGTTGTATATGGTTCCCCAGGCCTTAAGGAATGCTTTGGAACTGTCTGTCTTTCCAGTAGCTCCCGTTGCCAAAATCTTGGTGCCACTGGTGCTGAGGGTACACCTTGTCTTGTCCAGATGATCCTCTTGGATTTGATGCAGCTGAACGGAGACAGGACGTGTTCGGCATGCGAGGTTGGTGGGAAGGGCTCACTCTAATTTCTCTTCTCTTGCTTAACAGGAAGGAGTTTTTCGAAGGCTGCAAAGCAATAAATGCAGACAGCATTGATGGCATTTGTGCAAGGTTCCCCAGCCTCCTAAACGAAGCCAAGCAGGAAGATAAGTTCAAGGATCTCTATCGTTTCACCTTCCAGTTTGGCCTGGACTCTGAAGAAGGACAGAGGTCGCTACATCGGGAAATAGCCATTGCCCTTTGGAAATTAGTCTTCACCCAAAACAAGCCCCCTATTTTGGACCAGTGGTTACACTTCCTAATCAAGAACCCCTCAGGAATCAAGGGAATCTCCCGGGACACGTGGAACATGTTTCTAAATTTTACTCAGGTGATTGGACCGGACCTTAGCAACTACAGCGAGGACGAGGCCTGGCCGAGTCTCTTCGATACCTTTGTGGAGTGGGAAATGGAGCGGAGGAAAAAGGAAGAGGAAACCAAATGTATTCTGTCTTTGGACACTGAGGGCCTGTGTGCGGACGAACAGACTTAGCGGCGGCCAAGCAGCAGTGACAAAAGCAACTTGTTGCCCTTCACGAAATGTAAACTCTGGATGTTTCTGGAAATTACCGAGGCTCCAGATTTTTCTACTTTACACCTTTTTCTGCCTTGTCTTTGAAAGGGCTCTAAAATGCTGTATCATGTTTTAGGCACTTTCTTAATTTTGGTTATTCCTTTTACTCTTGCCCTGAAATATTTGACCCTGGCTACAAGTTAAGCATTTTTGGGGTTTTTTTTTTTTAAGACTTCAGATTAGTATAAATAAGTCTGATACTTCTTGCACAATGTAGATCTTTATAGTTAGGTTAAATTAACATTGCTAAATTATACAGTGCCAGATTAAGTTTTTCATACTACATCTGTCAGGGCAGGTCTGTACTGTGTGTAGTGCTGTTTACATTGTTGAAATTTTAGGCTGTAATAATTTTAAGGTTTTATACCAAGATGAACAGCAGTGTTAACTATAAATGCATTAATCCTGGGTAATAAGGCTCTAAAAACCAACATAAGCAACAGCTTTTTGTAATATGGCTAATTCCCATTTTGAGCTAACTCCTAGTGAATGAGTCCAGATCATTCCTTTTTTTGGACTTTCAAACTAAGTGTTGGGATTGTTTTATAAAATTACTGTACCTGTCAGTCAACTGAGTGGTAGATGACAATTTGTATCTAAATCTCTTTACACATTCACGTAATAAAAGAGCAGTACTACCTCAGTTTTATTGAAAGTGGGCTTGTTGATGGACTTCCATTTTCTCTGGAAGTTGTATTTTTGTGGTTACATGAGAATATTTTTACTTGACTAAAAGAACCAAAGGTTCTGCTTCTTAAGTTTGCTAAACATTGACAGAAGCAACACACAAATCCTAAGTCTTCAAGGAAAACTGTGGTATAATTCTGCTTTAATTTGTTTGATTTATACCTAAAGTATTACCTTACTTGTCTGGCAAGCACAGTACTTCTATGTAAGGAACTATCTTTTGCATTAATATTGACGAACCAATTTTTTAAAGCATATGTTTAATTGCTAAATTGCAGTTAATACTCCACACTTTCTGGAGCAACAATATCGGCATCTGATGACAAAGTGAATTCTTAATGTGTTCTTAATGACAACAGTGTAGATGAGTCATTTTTAGACTGATTTGATAATATTTGGATAGGAGTCAATTTATTATTTTACAATGCCTGTATTGGGACTATTTGCCTGTTGAAATTGTTGTGACTTAAAGGGAGTTTTATTAACACTGGTTGAAACTTTTTTGGTTATTGATGCTACCTTTTTTAATTTTAGAATGTCAACTTTTTTACACCTTTTGGTAAAAGGATTGATGCCAAGGCTTTCTCTATAGCCAAGTGCTGGCTTACTGAATTTGATATACTTCCGTTACGCACCTTTTATTTTCAGAGCTGCATTTCAGGATCGCAAACCAACTTCAACTGAAAAAAACAAAACCAAAACAAAAAAAGCCTGGACAGTCATCAGAGCATCTAATGGCTTTTGTGATATAAGGGTTTTAAAGCTAAAGGGAAACAGGTTTTAAGTGGTGAGCTTGTCAGCAGGTCCAGGGTGTCATGCTTTGCACATCTGCTGTGCCCCACAGGGGTTAGCAGAGAGAGGAGTAGGATCTGCCCGAACTCTGGGACTGGCTTTGCTGGTGTGCAGCCCTGCAGTAGCTTGGCTCGGAGGTCATAAATCACTAACAAAATGTGGGTAATGCAAACTGTTTAAAAACAAACCCACAAGCCACAGATAGCATCTCTTTCATCTAATAAAAGGAGAGTTTGGTCTATGCTGCTCTTGCTGGGAGACAAGCTGTGGAAAACAAATGTGGTTGTTTTAGATGCAGCTGAATCTTGTCCCTTTGCAGGAGAACTCTGAAGTTGCTGTTTTATGGGTAAATACACCCAAAGCTTTGTCCTTGCTTCTCTAACCTTCTGTGGCACAAAAGTGTTTGGCAGCAAAACCTTACTCTGATTTGGTGAGCAAAGCAGGCCAAAGCACTCGTGCTAGAATTGTTGAATTTATGGTGAGACTTTTGCTGGTGCTGTTATTTTTAAAAGACTTAAATAAATTCCCCAACAGAGGCTGCTTTGTTAGGAAAAGTTTCAAATGGAGACTGATTTGATAGTAAATGAAGACTGTATTTGTAAGTTTGAGACTCTTCATTCATTCAGCTATTAAATGCCTTGTTCATCACTTACTTTTTTCCCCCTAAAGGAAATTTAAAATGTCCGGAGTGTAAAGAGTAACTATTCAAATGGGTAGCCAGTGCATGCATGCACACCAGATGATGGCAGCTTCTGATTTACACCCTAGCATGCAGCAGCTCCAAAGGATGAGGGATAGAGCTCTTTAAGGAAGGTGTTTATCTGGTGGTTGGAATGTGGACAGCAGTGAGGACATCAATCTGTAGCACATCAGGCTCAGCCATTTTCATGTATCAGATGTAATACAGCTGCTTTCTAAAGGCAGAGGTGAACACACAGGAAGGGAAAATCTGGTTTCCTGTTGGAGAAAGGACATACCATTCCGAGTGGCTGAGGTCCCACGTGTTCAGTGTGGGGGACAGCCCTGCTCCTGTTCTGCTGCTTCCAGCCAGGCAGGAACAACTCCACCCACTGGTCAGGGTACTTGCAAAAATAGCCAAATTAACTATCTGGCGAAGTAGCACTTATTTTTAGCCTAATTTCAGTCCTTTAATTGCCATTTACGGAATGCAAACCAGACCTGTGTCAGTTTTAAACTCCTGAAGCAGGAGCTGAAGGTGCAGCTCTTTGGCAGTGCTGGCAGTGAGTGGGGCTGTCAGACCTTCTCCTGGATTGCCTGGTGATTTTGTGATCCCAGACAAGACTCACCTGGACTCTGTAATGCTGGGGTGAGGGAGTGGGGTTTGTGTGTGTCTCTGAGAAGTCTTTAATAATATTGGAGCCTCTGAAAACATGCTTGTTTAATGGTTAAACTGTGAATATCTGTGAAACAGGCCAAATACATTCACTCTTCACTTTTATATAATTTAATTCTTCAATGTGTAGGGCACAGGACTATAAGTGAGCAGTGATGCTGATGAAATCCTTGAAACCATTGCAACTGTTTAATATTTTTTTAAATTAGATTATGCATTAGGAAACTTTATGCATGTAGTGCATCTGCTGCAACTTGGGATAAATAATAGGTAACTATATAGATAGAGTAATATACTGGAAAACTGGTCTGACATCCACAATCTGTGGCATTTATTGCCTTCTCTTATATGCAAAGAAATACAACTCCTGTAAACTTTAGTCCCTAGTAATAAAACACTGACCGCCTACACCATATTATAGTTTGCAACACCTTTAAAATTTGGCTTCCAGATGAACTGGAGGCTTAATTGTGCTAATTTTTACTTGCATGGGTGCATTTCTGAGGTCAAAGACTATCTATTGATTCAAGTAAGGATTTGAAAGATCCCGCCCATAGCTGGCCATAAAACACGACCAAGGCAATGAGTTGGAATTGAACACCAAATTGTGAGTTTATTTGCTGCTGGTGCTATTCTGCCTGGAGAATGACAGCTTTTTAGTACTGTGCAATCCTAGTGAAAGGACTACAGGAGAATGACCACAGGTCTGGCAGGTGGCACAGAGGCAGCTGCAGCTGTGGTGGTTGGGACTGTGAGAGCTGCTCCCCTGGGCTGGCCCGGCAGATCTGCTGGGTCAGCTCTGAACCAGGACAGTTCTCAGCCAAGCACAGTTCAGAGCATGCAAGGAGCTCCGGCTGCCCTGCTGAGGATGGAGTGGCTCGGGGTGGTGGGAGGGGGGAGCAGCCCCTCCTCCTGTGGGCAGAGGGATGCAGCCCCTCCTCCTGTGGACAGGGGGTGGTCACAGTGCTGAGGGCAGCAGCAGCTTTACTGGGTGACTTCTGTTTCACTCTCTGTGTGTCCATCAGAGCCTGAAGAACCCATGGATCCAGGACTAGCCTGTCACCCATGGTTCCCAGACCTATGCACTGACCAGTGACCTGAGACTTTTTGGAAATAAGGCTTATGTTGACATAAGCCTTATTTCCAAAAAACAGCCCAACAAAGGTAAAGGAACACCATGTAGTTAATAGCCACCTCAGCTGTGATATAGTTTGTTGGCTGAGGTTACATCATTTCCATTCTTTGGTAAATAATAGTCATTGTGAGTTTCTGGGTCTTGCAGCCTTGTGTTCTGCAGTGTGATCCTTTTTTAGAAGGTCCTCAATAAATTGGGCACCCAGTTCTTCCCTTGAGCCCACTCTGCTCAAAGTGTGTGCATGTGAATTTAGCCTTTCATATTAAAAAGGAAGATGCTTAACCTGAAACTCAGAATTCTTCAGGGTATTGCTTCCATATAGATAAAAACATATTTTTTCAAATAAGTATTAAAGCAAAGTGTCTGCTTAAATTTTGTGTGCAAACAAACCCACCAGTGTTAACATTTTCTCTCTGGACTATTGAAGATCGAACCTTTGGTTTTATAGTGTGAACTGAAGTGAAATTCATGAGATTGTAAGACAGAAAGAAGGCTGTAACTCCTTCACCATGAAGTACGTAGGTATCTCTACCTCTTGTTCTTAGACTTGAATAGTTTAAGGCTACCATCCTTTCGTCCCAGGATTTAATGCCTGGATGAGTAATCTATTTTTTTTAAGTGACCCAAGTTAAGTATTATCTATTTGCCATAGTTTTTGGTATCCTGCGTTTAACCTGTATGCAAAGGACCCTTTGGAAGGGGGCCGGGTCAAGCTGCAAGCAGGAGTTGGTCCTCGTGGGTGCTACTTTCGGAGTGCAATAGAGCGACCGAGCAGAGCTACGTGGCCTGGGGCCCAGGGCTTCTGTCCTCTTCCTGCTCAGGCTGCCTGTACTGACAGTGAATTCAAGATGGAGCCATCAGCCTTTTCATTTGCCCTTGAAAAGCTTTAGGAACCCACCTGATGCAGTGCCATGAGTGTATTTTTCTTTTAATCAAAAATACTGTGTTTTGTCCCACGTTGGACTGGGCTTGCAACACCCAGCAAAGATGGGAGCTGCGGAAGTGCGAAGGCTACACGCATCCTTTTTCTCCCTGAGGTCAGTCCTGCTCAGGATAAAACCCTTGTGCTTGAGCAAAGCTGGAGTGTTCTCAAGGGAAATGGAGATGCCAGAGTGGCTTTGGTGCTCAGCTGTGTTCATTAATGCATTGGGGGAGTGTTCTTTTCCATGCAACACATCTGTGTCCTTCCTGGCCTCCCCCAAAACAAACTGCAACACAGTTGCTGTCACGCAAATCCCTCAGAGTGCGATGCTGTAGCAACTGCTGCTGCAAGATTCTTCTTCCAGTGTGAGGGCTGGTTTTGGGGTGTGACCTGTTGCACTATCAGGACGGGCACGTATTTCAAGAGAACAGGGGGACATGTGAGACAATAGGTAAAAGGAGCATGCACGTTCTTGTCCTAACAGCTTGCCTTAAATCACTGACATTGCAGCGGTTCCTTGCTACTATTGCAATCCTCAGTCTTTGAAAATCCAACAGGTTCTGTAGGTAATACTGTTTTTTGTTTAATTTTTAATAAGTTTCTATCTTTGCGTAATTGCACTCTTCAGATAAGCCCTTTTTGGATAACATGTCATTTCACACACAGGAAAAAAAATCCATCTCCAGTGTTTGTGCTGTAAAGTGTTTCTTTTTACCCCCCTGTAAATTATATCTTGACTAAAGGTTGCCTACTGTTGAAGCAGCGTGTTTACTTGAATGTTGCCATTTTATGCAGTTACAGCTGCTGACTCTTGCTCTTCTCTGGGCCCATGAGAGTGGAGATCGTGTGACCAGAGGTGGCAAACCTGCACAGAGGATCGCTGGAGCTGAAGGCTGGCTGCTTCTCCCATGTGCGTTACACGTTAGAGGACGTCACAGATTAGTGCTCCATATTTTGAAATTGTGACTTTTTAAGTCATGCTGAACAAAGTTATTTAAAAACACACTTGCTTTCTTATCTGTAAGTTTGAAATAGTCTTTAAAAAAGAGATGGGCTGGCAGGAGGGTTGGAGGGCCTCGTGCTGTTAGTTGTTGAGTAACTCAAGTTCCAGGAGCCGCGGGTGGGACTGGCAGGATTCTGTCCTGAGCCAGCGCTGTTGGGGTTTGCGCTGGCTGGTCTTGAGGGCATGAAGCAGCTAAAGGCCTTGATGGGCTGTGTGGGGAAGGGCAGCCTGGGAGCGCTGCTTGGTGCAGCCTCGTTTCTGTCTTGTGGATCTTGAGGCCCCAGTTCAGCCTCAAGTCCCCCTCTGTGGAAGGAACGCATTTTGGTGGTGTTTGCTCCCAGAGAAGTAACTGAGTGTAACTAAGGAAGAAACGGGAGCACGGCTTTGTGTGGCTGTCACTGCACCTCGTCTGAGCCTCTTGGCTCCTCAGCAAACCAGCGAGGCTGGGCAGGGTCACATCTGCTGCTCTTTGTGCCAGGGGTGTTTTGCCTTTTCAGACTTACCCAGGAGATAACCCTGTATGAGCCAGTTTTCTCACTCTGGGAAATGATGAATGTGTTGTGTGTCACGGAGCAGCCCCATGGTTCCTCTTTGGGACAGCAGTATCAGAAGTGCTGTGTAAATGTAATGCTTGAAAACAGCTGGAGTAAATTCTGTTTCATGTAGGATCTTTTCTTCAAGGGGATGCAGCCAAACTTGAAACCTGATCTAGAGGAAAATTGGGAGATTTTCAGGGCAATGCATCTACTGAATCCCAATCTACTGAATTGGTTTTTAGTTTTACAGTTACTTTTCTTACACCAAATTTTCTCACCATTGGTGTCTGGAACAGAATGGAAACAGCATCTTATGGAATGTGCAATCTAAGGCACAATGCAAGTAGGGTGTGATAAGAAGGTTGTCTTTACTTGATAGCAATTCTGAGTGCAATGTTTTTGTTGTGTCCCTTTTGGAAGAAGAGCATTAAGTACAGTCTGAGGTTTTTTCTTTTCTTATAAGCAAAGCATTGGTTTGTCCATTACTGACTTCTTGTGAAATTTGTGCCAGATGTATATTAAATATTTTGGTGCTTTTTCTAATCCAAGCTGCCATTCATTTACCTGTGAGATTATTGTACTTCTGTATATTTAAATGACCAACCCCTTAAAGAAAAAACAAAACAAAAAAAATCCTTTAGTCACAATGTATCCTGACTACTGTAGCTTGTAAATGTTCCAAAGCTTCTGGGTTTCCTGTATTCCAGTAAGGTCTGAGGGGAGGGGAACAGCTACAGAAATCTCACCCACTGGAAAGGGAACTCGCACGCTGTTCTGTGCGTTACTGAACAAATGAGTAACATTTGTGGTGTTTACATAACGACACGTTGGTGTTCACTTTTTTGTGCTCAAGCTTTGTACAAAATGTCTTATTTAAAGCTGAAGTCCTTTTTACATTTTTCAATTAAAAAGGGACAAATTACTTATTTTTTCATGCCTATGAATAGGACTCTTGCTAGTTTTATTTGTCATGTGAGTTTCTCAAGCAGGACTCCTGGATGCTCACTAAATCCTGTCTAGTCCTTGCAGGGAGGTGACCATGTCGTTTTTAAGTGTGTGGAAGGAAAACTAGCTGGTTTTTTTCAACTTTGCAGTGCAAGTGTCTGCAACAAAGAGATGCTGGATGTGAACAGCCTGAACAGGAGTGAATCCTTAGAGAGGGTTGAGTGCTGGGGTCAGCCTGCCCTTCACTCCCTGCCCTGAGCTGCTGAGCCCCTGCTCTGTGCTGGGCTGGCTCAGCAGCAGGGACTGGCTGTGCTGCTGAAGGCACTGGCTCCCTTTCACATTCTGTAGTAGCACTGATGTTATTGCTTATGCCACTTTGCAATAGCTGCAGCCAGAGGAATTCCAGGCTCACTTGGAGTGGCCAAAGTACCTTTTTGTAAGAGAAAAATTGGCTACATTCATTTTGCTGAATAATAGATTTAATTCTTAGGTGGCTGTAAATTTAGTCATTAATGACACTGACTTGAGCACCTCCTGCCTGCTCACTGCTGCTTCTGGGCTTGTGCTGAACTTGCCTTCCTCCTGCTTGCCTGTATTTGTGCCTGCTCCTCCACACAGCAACTCCCAACTTCCAAATCCCAACATAAGGAGAGGGCCCAGCACAGTGATCTTGGGGTTGGAAAGTAGGAGGGTGTAAATATTCCATCAGCTGTATTTAATAATTTCTGGAATGATAACTATTTCAACTTTGTCTTGGCCTATTCCAATTCAGATAAAAAAGTCCCTCATCTCATGGTCAAACCTTTTAACAAACATTTCCTTTTAATTTTTCAATTTTTTTTCTGAGTGCCAAAAGCTCTCCTAAGCATCTTTGTGCTTGGAAATTCTGTATGCTAACGAGAGATGCTCAAGCAGCCTCTATTTTAGGTGGCACTGGCTGCAAAGGACAGGTCTGGAGCTGTCAGGTTGCAAATCACCTCATCCTGCTTCCAGCTCCCTGTGGAAAGCAATGCTGTGCAAATTCCACATAGCCATGTGCTTTCCTTAAAACATCCCTTGCCCCTCCCACAGCCACACGGAAACTTCTTTTTTTCCAGTTTTTTTTTTGCGTGTGAGGGGAGGGTGGGGGTGGTCAGGGAGGGAGGAGAAAGTGGAGATTGTCCAAGAAGTATGAATCACGGATTCCTCCTTTCCATGGACTAAGTACAGCACTTTCCCGGAAAGGAGGCAGCGACTCCAATTCAGGAGTTGGCACCGCACAGTTCCAGAAATCCACACAATTCCTGGGGTAGCTGTTAACTGCTGAGCAGCTGCTGCAGGTTCCACACTGACCTGGCTGGCTGGTTTGTGGCCTGGGATGTTGCAGGGAAGATGCCCCAGCTGGTCCCTTGGTCTCCAGCAAGGAATGACATCCCCAGGCCAATCCTGCCCGGCTCCTATGGAGCACAGCCCTGTTTGCCCCAGTGCTGCCTAAGCATGGCCTGGCTCGACCTTCCCACAGCAAGAAGGGTTAATGGAAAAGGTTTTGTGCTTTAAGACATTTTGAATGGCTTTTATTTTTAGACTTTGTAGAAGATACAGAGTGAAAGCCTATTGTTCTTATGGTAAGAGATTTTTACAAAGACATCAATATTTAAAGTAATTAAAAATATCTTAACAAAAGACTTTGCTTAAAAACTTGGCAGTTTAACAAGCACTCCTCCCTTCATCATCTTTTATTCCCATCAGACCAAGGCCAGACTGTGATCCATGCGTGCTGCAACATAAACAAGAGATGTGTTAGTTCTGCTCAGTTCAGCCTTCATGCACATAACCCTGCTGGGCTGGTACCGAGAGGCCTGCAACCCCCAGGGTCAGCACACTGCAAAACTAATTCTTTTTCCACCCTACAATTGTCCAGCATTATTTTAAATCAAGAATCCTCCTCTGAACTCTTGGTCCTCTGGGCAACAGTAATACAGGAACCTCACACTTGGCAAGAAACCTCTTCCCAGCCTGAGATGGAGCTCCCATCCAACACACTGCAGCCTGAGAGTGTGAGCCAGGCTCTGCGGGCTTCCACAGGCTCCCTCTGGATGCAGATTCCTGAATCCACCTGTTCTGCTGGTGGGATTCCTCGGTGATGGAAGCTTGTGCTAAGTGGCAATAGTTGGAAATGGCCCTCAAAAAGTAAATCTGGACGCACTGAGCCCAGTGACTCTGCAGCAAAGGACGTGTGGTGTGGACTGCAACTCACAGCCAGCCTCGCCTCAAACCTTCCCGTGGGATGACAGGTGAGTGTGCAGGGTACCTGAGGTGATACGGGGTGTAGAGAGGCAAATGATTGCTCAGAAATGTAAAAACTGCAGTTTTAGCCCAAAGAAGGCTGCAGCTGATCCAAGGCCCACATGCACTGAAGTGCTCACAGCCAGGTCAAACTGGAGCAGTGTTTGAATCCGAGCTGTGCTCAGGGTGACCTGCAGGGAGTACTCTGCTGATGAGCAGGAACTGCTGCTGGCTCTGTTTGTAAGCTACAGTTTGGGGGGGGACGGACAACTTATGCTCTATTGAAGATGACAAATTATAAAAATTATTTTTTTCTTAAAGTTATTAGTAACTGAACAATTAGAGCAAATCACGCCAAGAGCAGCCCTTGGCTGAAATGGTTTGTCACTGCCATTAAGCCTAAGTATCGCTTGGCTTTGGAAGAATCTCTCCTCTAGGACCACGGTTTGGAGCAGAGGATTATACAGCATTATGACTCTTCTCAGGAAGCCTTGCAAGTAAGGGAGGGGAACCTGGCGTGGCTGTCCAGCCAGGCAGAAGAGGTGCTGCTGAGCAGCTCTGGCTCCGCTTCTGTTCCAGAGCATGTCTGGTGTCTCCACAAGGAACAATGCCCCTTCTGCTGAGGGGCACTGAAAAAAAGCAAAGGTGGATGTGACCTTTATTAGGCTGACCAGTGACAGTGAGAGCACAGAAGGCTGCTGAAGTGAGTAGGTCTCAGTAACCAGGGCTTTGCTTAGGAAAGATTGAACCTTTCTGGTAAATAATTAAACAGTGAGACTGTGGCAGCTCAGGCCCCAGGGGCTGCAATGCAGGAAGCCCACTCCAGCTGGAAGCATCTCTGATAGCAGTGCTGCAGCCCAACTCAAATGCACAACCTGCTCCTTCTTCCAAAAGCTGAAGGACTCAGTGAACAGATCTGGGTTTTCTCATTTTTGTCCATCACATGCAATAAGGTCATGAACCACCTCCTTGATCAGCTGTGCTGAAGCACATTGTGGGGTACCACAACACAACAACTGGTAGGTGAGGCCTTCGCTGCAGTAATTAGGTGGTTTTAAAAACCAAACAAAACTCCACCAAAACCCCCCAAAAAACCTGCCTGCTGTGGAAACTCTGCTTGATTCTCTCATGGCCACATCAAACTTATCTCATTGTGAATGGGGATGAAACATCCATCAGGGGGAGGTGGGTGAACTGATATGGTCGGTACAATTAATCAACACTGTGGACCCTCAGATACATGAACTGTGGCTCAGGCCTGCTTTGTGGGCAGAATTTAGGGCTGAGGTTTTATTGGCCCAAGATGAAAGTCAGTTTAAGTACAACAGCTTCTTCAGCCTTTCTCTTAAGCTTTCTCTTCCTTGTGCATGGCTTTAATTTTTAATAGATTAAGATAAAAACATTTGTCTCTGTATTTTCCTTGGCTCTTTGCAAAATAGGTAACAAGTTACCTGTTCACTCCAGGAAAGAGAACAACGCACAGGGTGTTATTCTGCAGGCTTCTATAAAGCTTTTTGATATGGTGGTCTAACTTCTTCACCTTTTTCCTTAGATCCTGCTCCTGCATAAGAGAATAGAGGTATTAAAGTTCCCCATTCATCAGCAATTATACTTCTAACTGTGTGGGGAGGCTGACCTGTGGGATGGCACAGTGAGGGCAGCAGTGATGCTGCTTCTGCCTGGCACTTGGCAGTGCAGTGGCCCAGCTGCAGGGAGAACCACAGGCCCTGCTGCAATGGCACCACGGCTTCCTCCAGGTAAAAATGAGAGCTGCACCTCCAGAGCTCTTCTTTCCTGTGCAGCCACACAGCCACTCACCTCTCCCTGTAACTCCTGTGCCACCTGTGCCCTGTCAGCTCTCCAGTGCCAGGCTTCAGTTCCTGGGCAGCACCAGCCACTGCCCTGTCAGCTATGCTGGTTTCAAGGTTATGCAGTGCCCTGCAAACATCACGTTATCTCGTGTGGTATTATCTCTCAAACTGCTCCATGGGAACTGATCCTTGGCAGCCCCTTTGCTCCAGCACAAGCAGACCCCTCTGTCACAGGCAGCTTTGCACCTCAGTCAGCTCAAAATTACCACTCCAGGTTCCCAGGGCAGTCCCATCTCACGAATTGCAACAAACATCAGCAGAGCCTCACACTCACAGAGTTGGACAGCTGCTCCATTTTCTCATAGAAGATGTGTTTTCCTTGTTTCCCATTTCTGTGATTCATTTGCCAAATCCATCTCCAGAGGTGACCTGGAGCAAGGGCATTCCTACTTCTTAGCTCACTACCCTTCATGGTCCATCCATTTATAGCTTCGAGGGCATCAACAGCACTCTGGGATTTCTGGAATTCTGAAATGCAAAGAGAAGGGAACATGCTTTGGCAATGCCGTTGCTGCCCTCCTTGGCACCTGCAAGGTGGGAGATGAGAAACAAATCACTGCAGCAAGCAGATCCTCATCTTGCTACAGATAAACCTCAGACTAGAAATGCCAGTTGGCTGCAGCAGCACTCATTGAGCTGTTCTCACCTTTTAGAGGTGATTACTGCTCTGTGTGAAGCTGCACAGCAGCCACCCCTCACATGGAAATACTGGAGCCCATTAGCTACCCTGGAATTTTTCTAAGTAAATGTTTGGGGTTTTTTTTAAGCTGGTGTTTTTTCCTCTTAAATATTTAGCTGCAAAGTGCTCCTACAAACAACATGTGCTTTCACTGGAGCATTTTAAATACCATCCCTTTGAGCATACCTGAGTTTCAGTAGCTCTTGCTGTGTCTGTGCAAAGTCCCAAGGGCTGCTGAATGAGCTTATTTGAAGGAAATAAGCAGGCTGTGCGTGAAGCTACTTACTGAGGAAACAGCAGTTCCTGTGCTTTCCACTCTGAAGATCCTTTGGCAGGAACAGTGTTTCCAGGTCTTTCAACTGGCTGAATTCTTCTTGCAAGTCTGTCTCTGTTAATGACTTCTTTAGACCGGCCACATAAATCACACCTTCATTTTCTACATCCAGTTCTAATTCCTTAATCAGAACATTGCAGTCCAGCATTGCTGCAGTGACTGGTCTCTGGACCTGGGTGGATGCAGCAGGAATAAAGAGTATGTCAGCCCACACAGCTCTGTGTTCTGAGCTTCTATTTTAAAGTATTTTTCTCCCATTACCAAAACTAGACAGGCTATTTTCCTTCACTTGAAATAAGTATGACCAATGAAGGCTAACTTAATTAGTCATGATAAAGGAAGATCATATTTGTAATGCAGAAACACTGTAAAACTAAAATGCCATACTCTGTATAGCCTTTTACTTGGATCTGCCTTTTAAAGCTGCAGCTGGAGGTCAGAACACTTTCTAATTCCCCTCTGCTGACAGGCAGAAAGGAAGAAAAGAGGGATATAGCCACTTCCTTTCTGCCAGTGGCCCTAAATTGTGCAGGGACAGGAGACTGTAACAGCACAAGCAGGCAGCATTTGCCCAGACACACTGCTGTGATGTTACTGGAGGCTGTGCCTGGCCTGAACATGACTTGGGCTTTTGCTGTTTGCCTTGTTTACCTTAATGCAGGATCCTGCTACCTCAGCTCCATTCAGGCTTTCCACAGCAAGCTGGGCAGCTTCCAGCACTTCGTATTGGATACAGACATATGGCTTGAAATAGAACAATAAGATACTTCAGGTTTATCAATGAGATACATTAGCCCTCCCTTTTAAAAAGTCAGGCCTCCATAAAGTTGTGCTTTCTTTTAAAAATAGAATATAAAAAAGTCTCGGGGTAGAATAAAAACACTCCACATACTCTAGCTGTTTAAACCCCCCTTCAATTAACTCTTCAATTAATTCTACTCTTCTTTTTCTCCTTTGGCTATTAAAGGCCTTAACATCTCAGTTCTCTTGAGAAGGACAAAAAGCACCTCAGCTTCCCCAGTGCTCAAAGTCTTCTGAGCAGCACATGAGCTGCATTTGTTCTTGTCATTGTGTGGGGCAGTACTTTTTAGGTACCCAGAATGATTGTAGCTGACGACTAAACTACCACAAAAAAACTCCAAATAGAACAACTGGTATTTCTGTGGTTCTAATCCATGTCTTTCCAAGATATTACTCAGACCTTCCAGGCCTGTCAGCAACCTTTGAGTGCTCCTCACCTGGAATGTTTCAGTTACCACTGTAAAGGACTGGATTGGTCCACACCTCCCAAATTCTTTCTTCACAGTCTTCATGCAAAAGTTTTCTTCAAAAGGACCTGCGTAAATTGTCAGCATGTCAGTCAGCTTGCTTCTCACCTGTTGGAACACAGATTAGAGAAGGCACTTCACAAAGCAAAGGAACTAACTACTGAGTGCCTCCTGATAAATCACGTCTCTCTAGAAGCTCAGCATGATGACTATTCTCAAACAAAAAATAATACCTTTTCATAAAGTCCAGCATGAAGGTGAGATGTAATGTACTCTGGTCCCAAACTGAACTGAATGATACTGAATTTGGACAGGGGAACATCTTCCAAGGCTCTCTGAAGAATCTGGAAGGACAAGAGCATACAAGGCTCAAACAGGTACAAGACAATTGTACTGCAGAGGATCAGAAACAAGGCTATTGAATTTAACTCCCAACTTTAATTTTCATTATTGTCCAAGAAAGCCCTCAGGCAGAAATTCCCCTTTAGTGAGTCATGAGAGGATGCAGAGGATCAAAGCTCATTTCCGAAATGGATTTAGCTAACCTAGTATTAACACTATTGCTAACAGTACTGTCAGTCAGCTTTTTAAAATAGGACTCATCTACCCACTCCCAGAACAAGAACAACTTTGAACTATTTTGATGCTTAGACCAACCCACTCTAAGTCCATTCACCTGTTTGTTTGAAGTGCTCAGGTTACTCTGACACAGGCCAGAAGAGTTGAGTCCTTGTCTGCCCAAAAGGAGGGGTTTTTGGCCAGTCACTTGCAGACAATCTAAAAAACTAGCAGAGAGAGAAGTACGCTGTGAATCACAGTACTTTCCAATATGGGGAATTAAAAACTTTCAAGAAATGCTTGTCAGAGAATTACAATTAATTTAAGAAATTTGAAAGAACATTCTTGTCTACAACATTGAAAGAAACATAGGAAGTATGTGAAATTTAAGATGAAACTGCTTAAAGTTTTTCAGCGCTATGCTGCAATTATTTGTGTCTCTCTGAAGATCCTGATGGCTTCTGAAAAACATAAGGCCCTTGTTTGACTTTACTGAGGATTCAACTGAAAGAAAAACACACAAATTTGAGAACCTTATTACCATGGTTTGGATAATGGTGGAGGCTCATTCAGCTGTTCCTGGAACCCACATCCTTGTGGCTGTAGCGCAGCTTTGTTCTGTGAGACCTCAGCCAGTTTTTCAGCTGTCAGAAGCATCTCCAAGTTTAGTTCTGCTACCTTGGGGAAGGAAGAAGATTATTAGCTGGCTTTCATCTCATCAGCTAATTGTAGCTGACCAAAAAGCCTGTGCTTTCCCTGTGAGTCACGTAGGCACACTCCAGCAGTGAAGAAACACGGGCATTAATTTCTTGCCTTATTATTTTCTGTTGTCATTTTCGAGCACGCAGTACTCACAGCATCAACAGGCAATCATCTCCAAAAAAGTTGTCTCAGAAATCAACAACACAAGGGACTCTTAAAACCAGCTGAATCACTACCACAACACACAAGCTCTCTCTCTCTTCTTTCATCTAGAAAAACTGCAGGCACTCCTGCAGGCTGGAAGTGTCTCAGTCCTTCTTTACCCAGTGCCCTTCTTCAGGATCAGCAGCAATGCTGGCTGATGTCAGTGAGTACTGAGCACTGGCAGTGCCCAGGTTATTCAGGTACCTGGATATAGGCTGGAAGTAACAAGCTGTCAAAACTGGGGCCTCTATTACAGCTCCATTTTCTCTTTAAATCAACAGGAGGATGGGCAGGAGTGGGATTTTTTTCTTCATAAGCACAACATTATGTTCTGTATTTTAGGATAGAAATCTTAGATATAAATACCTTTGTTGGTCCTTGCTCAATGAAGAATTGAGCTAATTCCAATGCAGCTCTAGCATCTTCTGTAGGATCATGCCCAAGCTTCTGTTCACACTGAATCTCCTTCCTAGGGCATCAAAATTAGGTGTACAGGCAGGTTATCTGTTTTTCCACACTGACCAACATCCTGTCGGGAAGCATTTGGGTCCTTTTCGGGCAAAAGAGCTTTCCCCTCTCCAAAAAGGATTTCAGTTCTGTGCAGCAGCATTCTTGTGAAACATTCCCAAAAGTTACTGCAAGAAATGTTTTTGCAACGTTGAGCAAAATGGTTTATGGAATTTGACAGAAGCAGTCCTAATACTTGCTACTCTGATGCATGACTATTTTGAAATTTTACTTTTCTTGACCAATGGCCCAACTCGCAATTTGCACACAGAGAGGAAGGCAACCTCCAGCTCAGTGAAGTTTGGCACTGCAGAGTATTACCATTCACTGTGAGCATGGGGAGAACTGTCTCACTAAGATACTATCCAGTGGTAGCTGATACACTGAGGAATATGATTTAAGTCAGTAAATCAGACTTGCATGCATTAACCTTCCTTTCTTGCCAACTGCAACAGCTCTCATCTGTGTGAGCCAGAGTGCCTCTGTTGTTCTACAATTCAATACACCTCTACAGCCCTGCAGGAAGGCAAGTTTTGCTGGGAGTCAAATCTGGTTGGGTCACAGCATTCCTGCTTGCTCAAAGACAAGCCCATTTATTATGCTGCCTGATGTTTCAAGCAGCCACTAAATTCCTTTTTACTGTGTCTTACTTGCACAACCTGCTCCCTTCTTTTGAATCTTAGTAAAAATTAATACTTCTGATACTATTAGTGGCAGAGCAAAACCCTATGACCCACCATGACAGTTTCTAATCTTTCCCATGACAGTACAGTAATAATCTTACCCTAAAACAGCTTTGGCTAGAAATTTTAGCTTAAATCTTCGACCTTCACTTCTGGCAAAAAGCAGTGAAGTATCAATAACACTGGGGTGGATCATCTGGAGGAGGAAAATCATCACCAGTTTAGTTTAAGAACAGCAGACATACAGAATTGGACAGTAACTCCACAGTTTTCTGTGCCTCTGCATTTCCTTTCAGTTGCCAGTTTCTCACTGATGGATACCTCATCCACAAGAGTGCAAGAGGAATAATGAAACAAGTCCAACTCTCCTTTCTACTTCCCACTCTAGTGGTAAGATCTAGACTGGGTTAGAAAGATTAATTATGATTCAAGCATTTTATATTGGTTTAACTACCCACAGAAAGGACTTCAGTTCTCCCCATGACAGAGCTATCAGAAGCATCTGGCTGAAGCAGAGGCGTAAAGCTGCAGTTGCAACAATATCTGTGTCTTGACAGACTTCTCCCTTTTGGGTTCTGAACAGCCCCTTGCAGATTTTATAGCTGTAAGGAGAGTCTTTGTCTTTTAAATCCTTACAGACATAGGGCTATTCATAATAAAAAAGCAATTAACAAGTGTTCACTAATAAAAAGAGCAATTGTTAAAGAGTTTTCAGGTGTGAAATGAGTAACACAGGGTTGGGAAAAACACTCTTAAAAACATACTCACTTCCAAAGCCTGAAGATCAGAATTCAGAGAATGACCCACCAATACTGCATCGTGGGGAAGCATTTTTTTTAGCCTGGTTTGGATGTCTGACAGTCTTGTCTTCACTGGAAGAAGCATTTTCTTTGTGATTCCTGAGAATCTTCAAAACAAAAGTTAGATGAGTTAAAACCAACACAATAGCAACAGTGTGTGCTGGAGAATATTACAAGCAGGTCCTGTAAAATATGAACTCAGTGTAACTAATCACAGAATGCTGTTAACTGCTTTCTGTTCCAACATCAGAGGATATACTGCAGCTATATTAAACTGCTAAGAGTGCTACCACATCTGTTTCAAAAGTTTGTTTCTCCCAGGTATTTTTAAGTGATGCAGTTGGTAGCATGAGATAGCACAGGTAAGGAAATACTGGAAGTCTGATGGTGGAAGGAGATGCTTCCAAGTAACCTGAGGGGACTGGCACATCACCTCCTGGATAAAGTCAGGTAAAGTTTTGAAGAAGACAAGCCTTGAGTTTTGCCTGCTTTTGTTATAATCCTGAGTGCCACCCTAGAGGCGTGTACAAGCTCTATGCATTTTTTACATATGAGCAGATTTAGCTATGGACTCCATCTTATTTTAAAACCAGCAGTGAAGAGTAACTTGTGCTGTGTATCATTAATTTGTAACAGAACTTTCCCACGGACACTGCAGAATGGCAATGGTTCTGCCTGGTAGCCCCATGGGCACTGTGCAGCAGATTGTACACATAATGTTGGTCACTTTAGTCACACAGCAAGAACTGTACTCTTAACACTGAGGGAAATGCAGCAGGCATCTGTGCAAACCAAAGCCTTCTGAAAGGTCCTGTGTAACAGGCTGAATTTGAAAGGGCTGCAGCTCTGAAAGACAAAGAGATAAGAAAGGTTTGTGCAAGTGACCTGGTGCGGTAGTTCACCACAGCGCTCTCAGGTTTGACCAGTTCATTCAGGAGGCACTGACCCCGTGCATCCACCAAAGACACACGGGTGACTTCGTTCCCTTTTGCAGTCAGGCACTGTCAGGAAGAAGCAGAGGCAGTTGTTGAATCAGCACAATGCTGCCACTCAAAAACCTCAGCTAACATCTGCTTTGGTGCAGCAGCATCACTGCCAAGGAGCTCCTTGACTTAGAGATCTACCACTCACAGCTGCTGGGTTTATCCTCTACTGTGCTTCATTTTAATTGTTAAATGTGCACTGTAAGCACAGCAAACACACAGGCAAGCACAGCATGGAGAGAAACATTGTAAAGAAGTGCTGATTTCCCAGAATCAGTCTGCTCTGCACTGCACAAGTGCCACTGACAGCACCAGCCCCAGAGAAGTTGTACAGTTTAAAGGCAGAGCCCAGGTTGTATCAATTGTTACTCAATGCTGATGCCAAACAGGCGTCTCTGCAAGGCTAAAATTGCGCTAAAGGAGGACTCTTCACCACAGCAGCTGCCAGAGGAACTGTGATGGCTAAAGGAAAAAATGTGTGACAGGGAAGTATCTTTCCTTTCCCAGACCTTGGAGAGAGCTGAGGGGGATTTCCACAGCAGTCTCATGGGTTATTGCAACATTGCTGACAGGCCTGGCAGATCCAGCTGCTGCTCTGGAAGCCAACACAGACCTGAACTCTCTGCTCAGGATATTATTTCTGTCTCGTTGCCAGAACCACTTCCGGGGCCTTTCCCATGGCTGCATCAGCACTGGTACCATCAAGGAAGGGACTGGCAGCAGATAAAGATATCAGAAGCGGTTTAACAAATACACAGAGTGCTTGGCTCACTTGGGAACAGCTGGTAAGAGTTGGGTGCCTGACTCTATTTTGTGAGGCCACACACACTGATTTTTACCATTTCACAATCCAGACCAAAGAGGGGGCTGCTGTCTGTCCTCTGCTGATCACACTCTGTGGAGATGTAGCCCTTGCATCCAGGGGAACCTGGAGGGAAAACACACCCAGGAATAAGAAAAAGACCTTTCTTCTACAACTCATCGTATATGACACAACATATCACTAAACTGCCAAAATTAAAAACAACCCCCAACACAACAAAACAACTGAACAACCCTCACTCAAAAAACTGACCTTCTATGGGATAGTCGTTTTTTCTCTGCTCTTCTAAAGTTAGAGTATAGCTTGTAAGGCCTTGTTTTTTTTCTCCGTATCTCTGAATGATGGGATCACATTGCAAGTCTGAGCTTTTAGTAATGCATTCACTGCTGGTGGAAGTCAAGCCTGTAAAATACAGAAGCACCTGTCAAGCTCAGCACTCCTGACTTGCACTCAGTTTCTGCATCAGATGAACACTTAGAGGCTGCACCATTCCAAATTACTACCTGGAACAATGGACTGGATAGAGAGGGTCAGAGAAAAAGACACACAGTCTTTTAGCTCAAACCGAATTTATATCTCTGTCTCTTTGATTAGATACATCTTAGAATAAAATAATCACAAAATGGGTAGTGAAGCAGCAGAGTTTGGGATTAAATACGTTAAAGACTTTCTCTCTTTTTGCATTCGCTTTGACAATCGGCCCAACATGAGTTACAGAACGAGTCAGGGTAAGAAGTCTCATGGTTTAAGGCATTGTGTTCCCTTCTAAACAAGTTTACCATGGCAGCACACTGGGACTGCAGAGGATGCAAAGTCATAAATTTCTGTTCAAAGTGAGTCACTGTCTTGAAAGAGACAATGCAAACCCAAACTAAATACCTTGTGGAGTGTTTTGAGATTTCAGGTTTGTTCCTTCTCCATACAGGCTGACTGGGAAGTTAGCAGAAGGTGTTAATGTGAATCTCTGAAAAAAGAAAATGTGAAAATGTGTTAGTGACTTTGAAAGACAGGCAGAAATAACAAGCAAATGAAGGGTTTATTGACCCTCAAACCAGACAAATTCAGAGGAGGATGGATAAAGAAATAGTGGAAATACATTTGGTGTTTCATCAAGTAGAAAAACCCAACACAAACCAAACCTGTTCCAATGAGGGATGATACAGGACTCTTTGTACTACAGGACAGATTTGCCTTGCCTGATACGATCAAGAAGGCAAATCTCAAGACTTTCTTTGATAGAAACTAAAGTCAGTTCCAGTCTTTCCAGTTAAGTTGTGATTTACATTTGCTGCAGTTCAGCAAGAACTCTCTAGAATTCAAGTCCTTCTTTCTTTCTATCTTCCTTCAAAAACATTGCTTTTAAGTCAGAAAATTAAAATAATTATTTTAATAACCTTTTTGGGAAATGGGAGAAACTTGACAAAAAGTGCAAATAATAAAAGTGATATTTTTCAACCAGTGGAACATGCATAACTCTATTGAGAGTCTCCACACTCAGAGTAAATTTCAAATTATTGAAATTATTCCAAGATATTTATAATCTAATTGGCATCCTGTAAGTGCAAGATATGTAACAGTCGGAAGACTGAGACATCAATAAACATTTCACCTGGTAAGGCTTCAAAGACATAAGTCTTGAAATCCTGTTCCTAATATCAAAGCCCTGTCCTTTGTTCTGAGCTGACAACTGCTGCAAACAGATCCTCTCACTTGCTGTAAGAGTTGAGGGTGGCCACATCCTTGGAAAAGGCAGTAACTCCACTGCAGCCATTATCCCTGGGATGTGGTTTCAGGACTGGAAGAAGTTTAGAAGACACTGATGCAGTCTGGGGACTTACATGCCGGAACGCTTTCCTGAGGTGTTTGAACTGTAAATAGAATCTGTAGAAATGGAGTTGGCTCATTTCGTGTAGAACAACAACCACAACCCCAGCCAGGTGGCTTTGGTGATAGATACGGCACCAGCTGCAGTTAAAAAAGAGCAGTAATTAAAAAAAAAATGTAAAAATCAAAGCAAAACAATTATCAGGCACTCTTAAAAAAAAAGTTGGAACCAGCCCAGCTTTTAAGTCAGCAAATGACAAAGTGCCAAATGACTTCAATAAGAAGAGGCTTTATAGCTTATCTCTAACAGCCACATATTCCTGGAAGCGACAGAATACGGAGACGGAGAAAGAAGAGTTCTTGCAAATTTCTGCTGCATACCATTTCAAGACATGTATACCTCATTCATATGCATCAGAATGTGAATATACCAGTAACTTCAACTGTAGTGATGCAGACTGGTGAATTAATGCATCAAAGTAAGTTTTACAAACTAATTTTCTATTCACTATTAAAATCGAAAGTGGGGCATTTTTTGCTTTGAGTTTCATTCGAAGACTCATTTCATTTCACCATACTTCTGCCATTCAAGTGTATACACCCTCCTCAGCCTTTCCCTTCCAGTACTGAGAAGTGGCCCAGAGAAAGGGAGAAGTGATTAAAATGTCTTTTTTCTAAGATGCTCTAGAACGCTCTGTTTCGATTATATCTAACATGAAATGCATTAATATTTGTGTTAATATTTTAACAGGGTATTTTGTTTCTCAGTGTGTGGAGCTTCTTCAGTTCCACAGCAGTCATTTAGTTTTTCAAAACTGTATGAAACAAAGCTATGGAATGGTAGAATTCCGCTTCTTGGCCAAGTCTAACAACAAGTGTATCTGCATAATCCAAGCTGCCATTATGGCAACTCCACGGCGAGCGTTGCAAACCCAGCATGGCCAACATTCCTCTAGGAATGTTTTCACACCATGGGGGAACATGAGACCAGGCTGATTCCAGCTGTGGATGTACCTGGGCTGTGCTGCGTTGTGGCATTTCCCCAGAGCTGCGTATTTCAGCAGCTCATACAGCTGGTCCTGGCTGATTTCGGAGTCCTCGCCAAGCAGAGCTGCTGACAAACGACATGACTTTTCCTGTGGAAAGGGAAATGCTGGTAAAGGGAGGTTTCATGTAATCACACCAGTCCATGGGAAATGAAGGAAAAAGAAACTATTTGGATACAACCAGCTACATTTAAAATAACTCTTCCACTCGCTATGGACAAAAGTTTCCTTTCAGATCACACTTTATTATTACATTTACTGTCAACATTTCAGTAATCCAGGTACTCTAACTTCAAAGATTAATTTAATAAAGATTAACATAATCAGATGTATGCAGTAAGGAGACAATTAATATACAAACACAATGTCCTGGTCTCTCAACCCTTTCCCCCACTTGCTGCTGCAGAGCTTTAAACATTTGTACAAGTGTTACATGTAGCCACTCCACGTGAGGTTTTCTCTATTTACAGTGTGGGATCTGCTCTGCCAGAAGGGTTTGCTGACCCCTGCAGGGAAAAATGCTTCAGTACAATCCAAGGATGATGCAGAAAGAAAGCACTGAGTAGATGAGATGGGGACTGTGCCACACAGTTCAACACAACAGTTCTTTAAGCCTAAATGCACAAATTCTTCTAAAGGCTAATTAGCAAGTAAATGCAGCATTTTGGAGACCTCCACTGACCAGATGGCCCGTTCCAAAGAACTCCTGTAAAAATTTTAAAGATATTCTGTGTGATGAAAAGACATCAAGGCATACGGGGGAAAAATGCCACACGCTAGAGAATGTAAAACCTCACAGCATAAACAACCACTGGAAGTTGTTTTCCCCTGCACACCAACAAGCCGTGAGCTCAGTAATTGGGACAGAGCCTGCCCGCTTGGGACTGAGCTGCTGTGCTCTTAAGGACATTTGTCATCGGGTAAGGAAGTTAAAGAGAGGTGACAACCTTCGTGGTTCCAGTGGTTAAGAATCATCTGGCAATAAGAGCACCGGCTGTTGTAATTGCTAGTGCCTCATCTCTCATGCTAAGTGAGACAAGTAATTACACCGTTGTTTTCAATACGGCCTAATTAAAGCTTTGCAAAAAAAAAAAACCCACACAAAGAGCAGAGGTTTTGATTCACCAAGGAGAGGGTACTGCCAGCCACAGGAATTTGTCTCCAGCCGGGTACAAACAGGACTGATCTCACAGGCTGGACACTCCAACTCTTCTTCCACGAGCACTGACTCAGTGTAGCGTGGGTGAGGCGTTACCGTGGGGCTGCTCCGCATCCTTCAGGGGCGCACGTGCTGAGCACTTACAACGCTCCTTTCGAGATCTGCTTTGTTTACGAGAAGATTATATTGGAGAATGTACCTATTTTTTAAACAAAATCCCTTAAATGTCATGCTTAGCACTCCAAACGAGTTCTTTTCCACGTTCCTTGGAGCAGAATCCAAGCCATTAACAGGCTCCTCAGGGCTGTGGTCACGGCCCCAAACCTGCCAAGGTTGGAGAAGCGTTTGGACAATCCTCTCAGGCACATGGAGGCATTGCTGGGGTGTCCTGTGCAGGGCCAGGAGCTGGACTCGATGCTCCCTGTGGATCAGCTCGGGACATTCTATGATGTTTCCTGCAGGCACTGTCGGTACCCGACCCTCCCGGTACACTGCCGGTGTACCCGGCTTTGCTGAGCTCCCAGCACCCCAGCGTGGGACACAGCAACACCCCGAGAAGGGGCCGTGAGGGACACGCGGCCCGCACCGCGCTCCTCACAGCGCCGGGCGCTCGGCTCTCACCTCGGGGCCCAGGCCCGGGCCGCCGCCAGCCGCCTTCCGCCTCTTCCGCGCCGCCCGCGGCCCCTCCGCGGCCTCGCCGGCCCGCTTGCGCCCGTTGAGGCACGGCCCCTTCGCCATGGCCCGNAAATGCTTTATTGCTTACAAGTTTTCAAATAGCGTAAATATCTGGTAAAAGAACAGAAATCCAATTTTTATCATGATTAGTTTTAGTTATTTTCATTGGGGGGTTATTTCTTTATTTATTTTTCAAAAATAACTTTGCTCATTACATTTGGTAATCTCTAAAAAATTAATACCTAATATATGTGCAATACTTTTTCTGAGCCTCATCATGTTGCACAAGTTTTCATGCTTGTACACTACTGCTTTTCCTGTGCAAATGTTAGGCAATTTTAACATCCCATTAACAGTCTTGAATCCTTTGAATCTCTGAAGTTTTGATTTCCCTGTTAAAACTTTCAGGAGAGATCACAAGACAGAATAAAGCTTGATATTTATTAATTCATATATATATATACATGCATACATATATATATAAATATATATATGTATATATATATATTTGTGTGTATGGGTATCACAGAGTATTCAGAGCTGGAAGCGACCCACAAGGATCATCGAGTCCAGCTCTTAAGTGAATGATCCACACGGGGATCAAACCCACAACCTTGGCCTTATCAGCACCATGCTCGAACCCTATGCCTACGTATATATATATTTTATATAATAGAGCCATAGAATATGCTGAGTTGGCAGGGACCCATATAAAAATGGTATCATTTCAGCGAACGGCTTTAACCTTTCGGGCTTTGTGTTTGGTTCTGTTTTGCTTGTTTTGTTTCTTCTTCTCCTTCTGTGTTTGTTGCAGTTGAATTTCCAGCAGTCCTGTTAAACACCTCAACAGGAGCAATTGAATCTGAATTCCACATGTATGTCCAGCCCCAAGAGCATCCTATTCTCTCTGAGTTCTGTACGGAACTAACTGGCATAACACAGGTATAATTGGGATTTAACATTATTTTACAATTGTACAATTGCTGTTTACTGTTTTATTTAAAGAGGCCTTTAAAGGGCTAAAAAGAAATAAACCTCAAATGAATTTCAGTGCATTCTAACACATACATGCTTCTTGTTCTGTTCCATGAAGAATCAAGTTGATGAAGGGGTGCCTCTCAACATTTGCTTATCACAGTTTTTGAAATGGATTCAAAAGATACAAAATGAGAAGAAAATTATATTCAGTACAGATAGTCAGAGTAATTCTACTTCAGAAGCAAAAGCGTGTGCCTTTGTTACTTGGACAGGTAAATAACATTTTCATTTGCTTTTTCTGCACAGTAATAACATTAGGTGGCACTAGTGAGATTGTCTTCACTTCTAGGCAGCCAAATTTCTGTTATTAGGTATTAAAAATGTGGAATATTGGGATAAGACTGAAAATATGAAATCCATGGAATCCTGACGTGTTCACTGCATCTTTGAATCCAGGGTCTGACACTGTTACATTTTTCTGCTTTGGTGAACTGTATGACCATACTTAGTGTGTCTAAATAAATTAAGGATGTCTTTGAGATCTTTAACTGTCTGGAGTGATTTACTAACAACAGGAGTTTGCTTCTTCTGGTGTCCCATTGCAGCAACCCCAGGGTTTCCCATGGCCAACCACTTCACAGCCTGTGCCTCCTGTCCAGCAGCACAGGATGCTGACAGTGCGTTGGTGTTGTGTCCCTTTATGTAGATTTTTAGGCCGCATAAAGGCACACAAAGGCCACATTTTGTGGATTTTAGGCCAGTTCTGTAGTGGTGGATTGACTGTGGTTTTCCCTGCACAGACTGGGACCTGGGCGTGTGTTTGCACTACGAGTGTAAGAGGAAGCAGCTGCGCAAACCTGACATTCTGAATTCCTGGATTGATCTCAAAGCAACGTACAGGGTGAGAAGACTGAGAGACTGAAACATTCCTACCCACAGTCACCTCAAAGGCTGACTGTACCTGAGCTTACAAGGCAATGCTGTATGTCCCAGTGACCAGAGTAGCCTGGTTTTATTTCGTGTTGTTACCGCTCAATAACCAACTGCCCTAGAACTGTGTGAATCTGAATAGAAATCTTAATGCTAGGAAAAGATTGTTGTTTGATAAAAGAATGATAATTCTAGGAGAATTTATGAGCTGTTCTTCCTTTCCTGACACTGTTTGCTCTCCTTGCTTCCTACCTTTTTTTGTTTTGTGTGCTCTTATTGCTGCCTTATATCGCTGTGTAGGAAGTCGTCATCATAGTCTGTTTAGAGGTACCTTACAGGTAGGCAGCAGAATTAGATCTCTAAAGATAAACTGTGTGAATATTCCCCCTTTCTAGTGATCAAATCAGATACCAGGAGTAAGTAGTAATACTCACTTCTTTCACTTACAAAAAAAATCCATACCTACGCCAAATATATTCATGCCCACACGTTTGATTACATATTGTGCAACAGTATAAACATCTTAAGGTATTATTTATAGTTGTATTCTTCAATGCTGGTCTGTTAAGACTTTCATCAATGTAAGCCATAGAGTGCAGACAAATGACTCCAGAGCTCAGACAGAATGGATTTGCTTAAGACTGAGAGAAGGGATTCATGGTTCTTTCCATTCTGATTTCTAACAGGGTAAGTCACTTATGGTCTTATCCTCACTGTAAAATGCAGATACCTAACTTGCTTAATTGTCTTATGAGATTTATTATTCATAAGGGGATATTTCTGAAATGGCTTTGCTTCACTAGGGAGAGGTTTTGAAATGCTTCATGTTAAGCACCTGCATTTCTTTCCTTAGGCCTTCTATAACAGAAAGCCTAAAGGGCTGAATGGAGCTTTGCAGGATTTGGGGATAGCTTTTGAAGGACGGGAACATTCTGGTAAGTATGATGATCCTCATTTTAATATATATGTCTTATAAAGCTAAATAGTACTATTTAGCTCTAGTTAGCTAACTTAACCTAAAACAGCAATTAATAGCTAGTTATTACTCTGAATAGTAACTATTGTTTCAGGTTATGCCATGTTCTGTCCAACAGACCATCAAAACAAGAAAGGCAAAATGCTTCCAAGATCAGTTTGTTATTTCTCACCTCATACTTAATTTCTGAAGTCTCTTCTACTGCTACTGAGTGCACGTTCACAAGATCAATTTATGAATTGCTAGGATGCAAAAGAAAAGAGGTGGAAGGAATATAAAGAAACTTGATTTTACCTGATAGCTTTGGATGTCATGTTAACGTGAGAGAATTCCAGCACAATATGATTTTTTTTGGACTTGATTAATGAAAAGAGCAAGGATATTTAAAATTATGAATAGATATTCAGCTCTGTGGATAACCCTTCAGATGTTTCAGCACAGGGAATTATTTGGAATGTTCTACTTCCACTTCCCTTTTTTGAACTAGATGACCAAGTGTCACAGTTCTGTGACTCCTTGTCATTTATGTAAGGCTTACCTAGATTACATTTTTCCTCTAATATGAGCTCTCCCCAGCAGCATTTTGAAAAGAAGACATTAATATAACCATACTTTTGAAGGGTTGGATGATTCTCGGAATACTGCTCGTCTTGCTTGGAGGCTGATTTGCGACGGATGTGTGCTCAAAGTTACTAAATCTTTGGATAAGGTTAGTCACTACTTCGTATCTTCCTGTCTACTTGCTTTGTAGCCTGGAATACAGATGAAAGGTGAGCTATTCAAACAATAAACCCAGCATCTTGACTACGATTTGGAAAGAACATCCTTAGGCTGATACGCTTATTAATTTTGTGTATTTATTCCCAAAATGTCTGGGTATTCACTTTCCAAAATCTGCTTTTGTTTACGGACTCCCTAGGCACATCAGAAGAGTAATTTGATTTCCAGAACACTGACTGCAAACTTAAGTGACAAGACTCCACTGGGAAGTAAGAGCAGACCTGAAACATCTAGAGATGGAACTTGTGAAACAAACTCTCTGGCTGAGAACAAATACAACAGTCTTGCTGGAAGCAAGATGAATTCTAATGTACAGACTGGGGAACAGCAGATCACTTGCACTGGTCCCTCTGCAGATGTCCATGTTGTACCCAGCAGCAGCTCAAGGACTGAATTCCATGCTCAGTCCCAAAGCTCTTCAGCAGCATCTACTGACAGATTTCCTGTTCCTCTTGGTGTGGCACAGCCATGTCCCAGTCCTGCATCAACAGGCATCCGGCAGGGATTGAGCACTGGGCAGCCTCTGAGAACAGCCAGACCCAGCCTCCCAGCTCAGGGATCAGGGCTGGTGCTCGTCTCCACCACCATCCCCTCAGTTACTCTCTCCAGTGGGGACATCAGCACCAGTTCTGAGTGCTTGTCTCTGCTGACAGACTGGGAAGATGTTGCTTTGATACCAGAATCTCAATACGAACAAAATTCAGACTCAGTTCAGCTCAAGGATGACTCAAGCACAGACAGTCTATCAGTGTTTGAAGAAAAAACGATTTCAAAACAATTGGCTGTGACAAGTTCAGATAATCAGAGTTTGGAGGAAAGTGTGGCATCCATGGAACCTCTGAGGTCTGTTGTTTACAAAAGTCCTGATACTACAATCTATAATATAGGGACAGTACAAAGGCAGACTTCAACATTTTCAGCTTTTAAGTTACCATCTGCAAAGGGAAATGCTGTTTCAGCACAACCAGCATTAATTGGAAATCACTCTACTCCTTTGGAGGCTCCTAAAAGAAAGCCAACTGGTCCAAAAACATGCCCACCAGCAAAAAAACAGTCTTTTCATATATATCAAGAGAAAACTTCCTCTTTCGATCACTCCTTACCTTTGAGAAGTACAAATTTGCCCAAAGTACCTCCTGCTGTTCTGAACTCCACAGTCAATTTGAATCAGTCTGTAAGAGCTGTGAGAAATGGAAAATCAACTCCCCCTCTGTGTAACTGTGGTCGAAGAGCCAAAAAACTCTGTGTGTCAAATGCTGGCCCAAATCATGGCAGAGCATTTTTTTGCTGTCCTGTTGGCAAGCAAGGAGGTAATAAGAAAGGCTGTGGATACTTCAAGTGGGAATATGCACTTCTGAAAGAGAAATCTAATGGTCTCACCTTGAATGCAGATGCTTTGACCTCCCTTAGAACTGTTTCTAGTAATACAGAAAATTCTTCCAACAGAAAGTATTTCTGTCTTAGACCCTCTATGAGAACTTGAAAATGGATACAATTTTTTGTCTGAATCCTAAACTCTCTTAAGTTTCATGCTTAATGTAATCAGGACAGTCAAACGATGTCAGATATATATTCTCAGAATGGGACAGTTCTTGATTAACATAGAAAGGGGAGTTGCTCAAACAGACAAAAATAGCAGCAGGTCATAAAGTAACTCCTTAATGAAGTGTGAGAGAACAGATAAAACTATTAAGTGCTAAAATTAGAGCATGAGCAGCTCTTGCTACAAATCTTAAATTTCTGTTTTATCGTATATTTTAAATACTTTACTAGTCCAGCCCTTAAAGATTTCAATGATACAGATTTTATTTGCATTTTTTTTTCTAAATATACTTGTAATGCCTACAACTTTCAAATTTTTGAAACTTTTGAAACATTTTAAAATCTCTTTAGAAGATGTCACACATCAAAAGTGATTCTTGAAGCAATAATATACTCTTAAACTCTTACAGTTTTTTATTCTTTAAGTAACAATAAAGATAAGATGCTGACATTTCATTAAATACTTTATTTAACACACATTACTGTTGTGCTCTTGCATCCCTCAGCTTCCCATTTCATTTGTATCAGTGTCTGCTTTCATTCTTAGTGTAGCCCCTGGGACAGACGAATGGTGGGAATCAGGTAAGAATGTATTCAAACCTAAACTAAGAAGGATAGAGTGTAATGTCTTTTACTTTACATTACTGTGTGAATCTGCAATGTCTTACTTCGTAAAAAATCTTGCAAAAAAGCAGCAAGTACTTTAATTTTTTCTCCACTTCTGGCGCAGTTTGCTTCCAATGGTGGTTTTCTTATATTTGATTTGGAGTAACTGCTTTGATCAGTTTTTTCCAGAGATCAGAACCTGTAACAATTCTTACCCCCTTAATTGTCCAAGAAGCTTAAACGTTACTGCAGGGAGAGGCGGCTCTTAGGGACAGGGATGCACAGAGACACCTTCCTTTAGGAACTACGCTACGGGCCACGACTGTTCTGTCAGCACATGTTCGCTATTTTTCTAAGCTCCATTTACTTGTTCAGAGAGTTTCTGGTTTAGCTGGTCCCTCTACACCGTGACACCTTCGGGACTCGGACAGGCCGGGAAGTGCCGAAGCATCTCTCCGTCCACGGGGCGCAGCGGTCGGTGTGGGACGCGGCGTTACAGAGCAGGAGCGAGGGCTGCCCGCTCCCCTTAGCGAGCGTCCGCCTGCTCCTCTCCCCTCAGGTCCCGAATCCTTAACACAGACCAGACTTTAACCGTGGAACGGAGCTCGGGGGAAGCGAAAGCATCGAGGGCTACGAGGGGCCGAGTCTGGCCGCGGCTGAGCGCGCCCCAAGAGCGCTCTCCGCCCCGGGTCCGCGCCCCACGCTCCGGAGACTCCGTCCCCGCGGCTCGGTCCCCGCGGCTCGGTCCCCTCAGG